>CM031935.1:51321363-51878863 GCA_018703725.1 Brassica juncea | reverse complement strand
CCTTTTTGTTTTAGGCTTCTTAATTTGTTCTGTTTCTTGCAGCTCATTATTGGATAAACTGGCAGCATTTGCGCTGTAGTAGTGAGGAGTACGTGATGTTTTCTGGTTCGAATGGTTCAATAAGAGATTACTTTTGTTCCAGTCTCAATCATCTGACCTGAAAGTAAAGGTATGTAATACAACAAAAATATGAAAACCAAGACTTTTATACATGAAAATGCTGGAAGTACAAATACTCCATAGTGAGAATCATACCAGTAGACCAAATGCCCGGTTGTTGATGTAACTCATTTGAAGTACTTGTTAATCAAATTCTTATAGCTTGGGTGGTTCCCTTTATTTCATCATTTCCTGCAGCTAGTTTTTGGGGAATCCAGCAGCATAGCACTTTCTGATATCTGGTTGGATATCTCAGTCATACGCCCTGAAACAAAGGTATGGTGTCGTGATTGTTTGTATACCAAATGATGAAATTCTAGTGACTGGTCAACTGTTGAGTTGAATATGATCATTGAAGATCTGGCACTAGAGCACAGAATCTGTCACTAGAGGATAGAATTTAAAATAGCAAAACTTAATTAGCATATCAAAATTCAAAAGTCAACGGGGCATTCCGAGAATCGAACTCGGGACCTCTCGCACCCAAAGCGAGAATCATACCACTAGACCAAATGCCCTACGGTTGATGTAGCGTATTTGTTCATATGAGGCAACTGTTTTTGAAATTCAATTATGTTATATATGTTTGCTGAACTTTATAAACTTGGGCATGATCCCTTTTTCTGTTTCTTGCAGCTTATTCTTGGAGAAACTGGCAGTATTTGCGTTGTAGAAGTAAAGGGGTATCTAGTGTTTATCTTGTTCGAATGCTTCAAGAGCTTACTTTTGCGCGAATCTAATTCCTTTGAGTCACATGATGTGACCTGAAACTAAAGGTATGTGATGCAATCAGAATATATAAACTAATGTTTCAATCTATTAAGGTGCTGAAAGTACAAACTTGAGGCATTATCCTTCTTACAATTTTCATGCAGCTGTTTCTTAGAGAATCAGGCAGCATACTCTTGAGTGGTGTTGTGTGGTTAGAATATTGCAAGAAGAGCTTCGTTTAGTGCAAATTGTCAAATCATCTGACACCAAAGTGAAGGTATGTGGCAGTGATGTGTGCAAAAAACTATGATCCGACCTAAATATAATGGTTCATATATGTTTTTGTAAATAATCATTTGCTTCTTGACAATGAAAAGCTAATTATTTCTCTCTTGACACAGAATCTTAAAGAAGAGCAAGTTCTTTAACCAGTCTTTCTAAATCAGCAAAAGAGCTACCTTCTGTCACTGATCCCACTAGCTTCCGTTGCATTTCCTCCGCCCTAGCTCCCACCTCGCGTCCACTTTCACCCATCGTTTCACCTATGACCCGGCCAAGTTCATCCGGGTCAGGCACTGTTCCATCCCCTTCACAGACCCGAACCGCCACATCCAAATCCTCAACCAGCAACCTCGCGTTCACAAACTGGTCAGCCTCCATTGGCCACCCCAATATCATGGTCCCACTCGTTAACCCTTCAAGCACAGAGTTCCATCCACAGTGGCTCAAGAACCCTCCAACCGCCACGTGTCGCAAAACCTCAACCTGCGGAGCCCACCCTCTAACAACCATTCCCCGACCATCAACCCGTTCCTCGAAACCTTGGGGTACCGGGTCTTTCTTAACCACCCATACGAACCGGGTCATGCTTTTCTCAAGTCCAAGCGCCAGAGCATCACACTGCTCTTTGGTCAACGCCTTTTGACTTCCGAAACATACGTACAGCACCGACCGTTCCGGACAACCGTCAAGCCAACTCAGCAACGGGCAAGAACTGGATTTAACCGTACCAACCGGGTCCAACCCGAGTAAACAAAGCGGGCCAACTCCGAAAACCCGGTCGTGACCAACTCTCTGTTTCACGTACTCCACATACTCTGCTTCCAAACACTCTGCCGTGTTGAAAACGCAACCGTAGCTCAAAAAATTCATGGAGCTTTCAACTTTCACCGTTTCGAGATCCCGAGAAGGTGACTTGAGAGAGCGTCGAAACACGGACGGAAGATGCTCCGCCTCGAACACCGGGGAACGAGGAAGATCCGTTAAACAAACAGGATCCAACGTTCTTGATTTGATGTTGTCGAAGCAGAACTGGAGAACGGAAGCCAAGAAAGGACCGGAGGAGAAGAAGGCGAAGCGAGGGATACCGATCTGGCTGCAGAGATCGTGCGTCCATCCGAGGAAGAAGTCGGAGATGAGAGCAACGGGAGGAGTTTGGTGAGAACGGAACCAGAGGGTGATAGGGTCACGGAGCTGACGAAGAGAGGACATGATCGGGAGGTTACCGGAGTTTCCGAGGTCTTTGACGTTCTCGACGCCGGGAGGGAGTGAAGGGTTTGGAGGGAAAGGGAAGACGACGGAGGTTACGGAGGAGGGGTGAGCGGAGAGAAGAGGAGAGAGGTATTGGAGGTTTTGGGGTGTGATGATGACGGAGACGTTGACTCCTCGAAGACAGAGTTGGTGAGTTAAGTCTAGTAAAGGAAGTAAGTGGCCTTGTGCTGGGAAGGGAAACACCATGATGTGTGGTCTAGTCTCCGGCGGCACCATTACTCTAGTCATTCGCCGGAGATTACAAAGTCTTTGTGTAGTGTTAGCTTTTCAACTTTGTGTGAACTAAATGATAATCTTGTTTTTTTTTTTTTTTGACTAAATGATACTCTTGTTGAAGATTCCAAGAATTGTAACCGACACTTATTGCACCCTAAACGACAATCTTACCGATGTAACGTATCTTCAACGCAACTTTTTGTAGAAACTCTATACTCTATCTTTTGTCTTTTTTTTGGTTGGCTTCATTCGGCATTACTATGCGTTTGCTTTTGTTTTCATTTATAGCAGCATATACTGCTTTTGCATAAACTGGTTGGTGAATATTATAAAGAGGATCAGACAAATCTGAGTTTTAAAAGCCATGGGGTATGTTTGAAGCAATTTTTGTAAATCTGCCAAAAAAAAACATAAGAAAGTTTTATTTAAAATTGAGATGCACTCAAAATATTTGCTACCAAAAAATTCAATGGAGGATTCCGAGAATCGAACTCGGGACCTCTCGCACCCAAAGCGAGAATCATACCACTAGACCAAAAGCCCAAAGCGAGAATCATACCACTAGACCAAAAGCCCTACGCATTTCAAACACCAACGGAATGTCGTTTTCCTTGGATCCATTTTCTTGATACCAGTTCTTGCTCTCTGATTTGTTGTGCTTGAAACGCCACCATTTCAATTGGTGGAACTAGAATCAGTTTAGGATTTCATTTGATTTGGTTAGAGAGAGATGTGGCTGTTGGTTCAAGGAACGTAAGCTAGTTGATCTATTTGTAATGATACAGTTTGCATCTTGTTCTATCAGTTATTTCATGTACTCAATCGTGAAAGTCTTATCTCTTTTATTATGTCAAAATACTTTTCTCTCCTTGTTAAAATATTGAACAATGAGATTTGTCATTTGATCTCGCTTATTAAGGAGTCCTGACCTGAATGCCACTAAGATTTAATAGAAAAAAGAATGGGGCATTCCGAGAATTGAACTCGGGACCTCTCGCACCCTAAGCGAGAATCATACCACTAGACCAAATGCCCTTTTGTTCAGCAGTTAAGTTTATGGCAAAAGGTATTGATATTTTGTCTTATTGGTTTATAACCTTATGGTCATGGTATAAGATTGTTTCTGTTGTTAACTTTCATTTGAAATGTAATTGTATGAGTCTCATACTTTTTGATCTGTCCAAATGCGATGGAAGCATCTCAAAGTAAGTTTACATTTTGGATCTTGGTTCCGTTCTCAGTGCACTCAGGAAGAAGGCTATTGAAGCTGGAGATGATCCAACCTGAGCTTTGCTTAAAGGACAGATGATACATGTTGGAAGCAGAGATGATGTTTCTGCCGTCAAGAAATCGGGTTGCTGCTCAACATAGAATTAATGAGCTTTTCCTCTCTTTTTGTATAAACATTCTCATCTAATGTATCCATTACAGTCTAGATCAAATGTGAAAACTTTCTTATAGGGTAATTTCATAATTTGAATATAGAAACACGTTTTAGCAGAGAACCTGTGCATGGGAAGAAGTTTATATTCTGAAACCTCAGGCCCAAGACATCAGAGTCAGTTTACCAAAAGCCCATGAGGTCATCAAAAGCTTGATATATCCTAATCCACTATAGGATTATCGCTTTTACCTGAAAAAGAAAGATATTTCGAAAAAGAGAAAACTATAATGTTGGAGTGAAATATTTGATTGGATTGTAACAAACACAATAGAGAGGCCGACATTATGATGTTTACGTTAAGTTTTTATACGAGGTAGTTGGATAAGATATGCTTAATGATGGACTTTAGGAACTAATTTTATTAGTTTAGTTCTTTTTTTAACCAAAAAAATAAATAAATCTTACTTTTTCGTGACCATAAAGCTACTTTTGATATCTTTAACACTTAGTTGAGATGGTGTTTAAAATTAATCGGTATGACAAAATAGGTATAAATCCAAGATTAAGCTAAGTTCGTGCAAATTTATCATGCAGTAGCATATACATATAATCCTAATGATTGCATGTCGAAATATTTTGAGTAAAAATAGATATTGAAATCCACTACTCTGGCTGGGCCACACACAAGTCACTTGAGACACCAACGGTCATTTATCAAGATTACATCATAGCATCTAACACAAGTCTACAAAAATCACTGGCTGCATCATTAACAGAACACAATAGAAATCCATTTGCTCTCATCTGCCAAAAGTTATAGCACAGAATGATTGTTTGCCACGAGTGGTTTCTTTAATCATGTTTTCTCATCAGTCATCACTCCATTCACATGTCTAACTTTATCGTCTTGTAGAGAAACTCCCAAAAGTAAAATATAGACTTGGGTATTGTAAAGCTTCCATGAATATAGTTGAACCAAAAAGAAAAGAAAGATCTTGTGAATATAGTTAGTGGATTTAAATTTATTGCACCACCATATATTCGTTTTGGACTTGGGTATTGTAGGACGAACGATGTCTTTTTCTATATATTTGTCTATTCGCTGAGAAGAATAATTAGTATTGTTCTAAAAAAAAGAATAATTAGTATTATCGAAACTACGACGACCATAGATAATTTTTATAAGTGTCGAAGACGAAATCCCTAATTTAAATGGATTGCATTTTCTATTTAGTGAGAAATATTTGATTTTTTTTTTTTGTAAATGAACTATGAGAAATATTTGATTTCATTAGTTTCTTGTTTGACGCATCAGCCTTTGGTATTTTTATGTACTCAGCTGTTAAACTCGTTTAGTTAGTGTGGTGGCAAACAATTAACAAAACATACCCTATAATCATATTTGCTCTAGACTATCTAATTAAAACATGAAAATATTTTTTTTCTTTAACGAGTTAGCTTAGATAGTATTTGTATGCAACATTCTTATATATGTGTTTCAAAAAAAAGTGTTATAAAAAAAAAAAACGTTCTTATATCCTTCTTGTATATGTTCCTAGTAGCATTTTTTTTTTTTTTTGTCAATGTTCCTAGTAGCATTAAGAAGTCATCTTCTTGGTATCGACGTTCAAAAGTTCCATAATGTCAGAAGTCGTAATCGTCTTATAAAATGTATTTTCTTGTGGTTGACCAATCACACTCTATTGAACGTCCAGCTTATGGCAGAACGGATATAATGAGACATCTCATTATATATGCTGACTTGGAATTCCATCTTTTAACATTGTTGTATTTAAACTCGTATACGATATCATCTCATTTCATTTTTAATAATACAAAAATTTCTGAACCATTCCAACACAAAATACCTTCTACTTTATCTAAAAGAAATATATACGATTTCATTTCTAAAGTGAATGATCTAAACATATTCCTTAAAAAATTGTCAAGAGAAGGAAAGTTCCAATCCTTTTCAGCTAAGCGAAACAAAGTCCATTTACAAATAAAAGCAAGTTTGGTGATTTCATGAAACAAATAAAAACAAAACAAAACAAATACTGCATCAAATTGAAAACGCACCACCTAATCTAATTATGAATCAATCTTAGTGCGCTGGGTAGCACTGACACAACTGATTAAAGCTGCGTTTCAAGGCCTGAAATAGTAATCAGTCAGAAAAGAAAAAGTAAATATTTTCTTCTTCCGAGAATCATTTACTCTTCTTCTCTTATTAAAAAACAAAACACCATCACCCTTACTGTATGCTAGAGCGCGTGATTCCACGCACACAACTCTAAAACTCAATATCCTTGTCAGAATAGCGTTGAATGGACGTGAAAGTCTCAAAGAATGGAGAGTAGAGCGGATGCCCCAAGAAAAGAGCGTGAAGGTAAAGACTTTCCTAAAGAAGATAGGAAACAGATGTCGGGGCATTGACCAATTAGGTATTTGGATTTGTAACCCGTTTTGTCCGGGTCGTACCCCAATCTTAAACCCCTTTGTGTGGATGCTCTTATAGCCTTCTCTATTGCAGTATCTATCGATGTAGACTGTTCTCTCGCGTGTTCACCAAAAAAAAAAAAAAATTACAAATCTTGAAAGAAAAAGTCCCCTTGATCCTCGGGTTCTTTGTAATTTAAGACACTCTTTACCTTTTTCTACTCTCTGTATCTATGTGGTCCTTTTACAGATTTTTATATTACATTTTCTACCCCCTACATGTTGCATTCAGCCATTTACTTGCACTTTTTACAGGATTAGTTGTCCCTTTGTTTGACAAACAAAAAAAGTTGTCCCTATTGTTGTTACATTGTAGCTCCAATTGTATTCCCACGTAGTAAATAACAAAATTAAGTTAAAAAAAAAAATTCATCTTTGCTTGGATTTAAACTACTTTCAGAATGTATATAACTAGATGAACCGTAACTAATACTTCACAACGGATATATATTTCAATTGAGGTGATCAAAAACACCAACAAATACTTTATTCAAACCGACTCACGAGTGTGTTCGACAAGTAATACTTTATGATGATAGACCGTTCAACCAACTATTCAACATTCAAACACGGCACATAAAAGGACTCATGCAGGGGACTGACAGATCCTTCTGTAATCTGACTAGTGGTAGCTAGTACTTTGAGTCAATTTGATTCAATGTAATCTTAACATATTTCATATTTAATAGAATTTTTAGACGTTTTTAGATTTTGAGTCTCGTTTATTTAAATTGTTTTCTCAAAAGCCATGTTTTTACCTCTCTTCATGAATCTTATGAAATAGTGAGAAGTTTTTCAATCCATATATTGTATCTCACTTTACTAATGCTTTCAATTTTTTTTGGTTTGATAGTTAGTGTCCGTCTAATCCTGTTTGGTCTATTGTAAATTAGATTATGACCAAGCTTGAACAATGATTGAATGATGATCGATTATATATAAATACCGTATGGTTTAACAATAAGGTTATGGTTTAATGTCGGATTAGCTTGTTTTTTTCATTGCGATAATTAAGTCTTTGTTTTTTCAACAATATTTTTTTTTTTTTGCATATTTACACGTTTGTAAATGTTTGAAAGGTACTTGCTCAAAATCTTAACTAGTTCTTCGTCATATAGAAAAAAAAATATTCGATTTAGACCAGTAATGAAATAGACACCACGTCTTTTTGCAACTTTTCTTCGGAAAACCGAATCCTTTGATTGGCGTAAGCACACGTTTTGTTTCAAAGACTACAGCCAAAAATAAATTATACGAATATTTAGATGAATTTGTTCTCATTAAAAAGCTATCACACCTCATAATTAATTAAGTCAAACATGGTTTTATCAACGTATGATTTGATGCAACGCTCGCATCACAAAGTTTCAGTTGCCACTCCATATGTATTCAAAGTTTCTTAAGAAACTCATTGTTGATGATCTATTAATAGTTATATAACAATGTAAATTTCATCAGTGTAATCTATGTCTGTTTACACTATATCAAACATATTCTTTGAAATACTTTAAACACATTTGCAAATTTTATATGTATAGTAGTCACGTTGAGTATTTAAAAAACTTTATAAAAAATACATGACTCTGTATTTCTTTTTTAAAAATACTAATTTTTACATTATAATCATATAAGCGCCGTGTATTCGACATATTTATGCTGGTTAAGTTTTTTTTTTGACATGTGATATCCCGAGATCCGACCAACCGACTAATATAAGTTGTCTTTTTTTTTTAGTTGTCTAAGATATATATATACTATATAAATTATATAACCGCAGTGGTACAATTTGATTAAACATTTTATTGTCTACTATTTAAATAGCATAGTTTTCATCTTATGCTGTATATACGACTATATAGGTCGTATTTTGAAAAAATTAAAAACGTATCCCATATCGCACTTTAGAATAACGGGAAGAATAAGCACAAAAACACATGAAATGCCTATAATAAAGTAATACAGTAACGGATAACTAATCACTTAAGTGCATCAATCCCTAAAAGTATACTACCATTATTGAAATGATTTTGTATTTCTTTTAACATTTTTGTATTTTTAAACTCATTAAAAGAAGTTAGTTAAGCCATTATTCTTGCAGATCTCATTGTCTATCTTAAATAATCATTATACTTGTAATAAAAAAATCACTGTATAAAGTACATTTGTTTAAAGTCCAATAGTATTATGCAAGAAACTGTTGTGTACAACATTAAAAATAAAGAAACCAATCTAATCAAAAATCTAATCTATCCAACGCACAAAAGGTCATAAAGCCACATCAGTCACCAGACGTAGCAGTAAGCAGAGACCACTGTACAGAGAGCACTCTGTTCTGACCCCTCTCTCTCTCTCTCTCCTCTTTAACATTGCCCAAAAAAAATTAAAAATCAAAACTTTTAGTTTCTGTAGTTAATCTAAATCTTGGGCTTTTTAGTTGAAAACCGGCTTTTAAGACTCATCACTGTGCTCTCTCTTTCTCAGAGGGTAAAGTTCCAACCAAAGTGATGAAGAAACAACTCCTCTGAATAACAAAGCTCTTACCTTTATCTCTCTAATGGGTGGTTTAATCGATCTGAACGTGGCCGAGGAAGACGAGACGCTCTCTTCGGCTTCTGGGTCGCTCTCTCCTCCTTCTGATTCGTCTTCCTCACCGTTTGTAGTGAGTGGGTCTTCTTCGTCTGGGGGGGTTTGTCTGGAGCTGTGGCACGCATGTGCTGGACCCCTCATCTCTCTCCCGAAAAGGGGAAGCCTTGTGCTGTATTTCCCTCAGGGACATTTGGAACAAGCCCACGATTTCTCCGCCGCGATTTACGGGCTTCCTCCTCACGTGTTCTGTCGTATTCTTGATCTCAAGCTTCACGTATGTCTCTTTATAACAACCTCTTCCTGTCTGTTTTCTTTGTTTATTGTTTTTTTTTGGGCTCTCTCAGTGCTTTTATGTTGGATACAAGTATGGAGATTTGTGCTTCTGGTTACTGAATTGAGTTTCCCCTTTTGCTCCATTTGAGAAAAGTCTGCACCTTTACGTTTGTTGTGGTTTGATTTTCATAGGCAGAGACAGATACTGATGAAGTTTATGCTCAAGTCTCTCTTCTTCCTGAGTCTGAGGTGAGTGCTTTCTTTTTCTGTGAGTGTTGGAACAAGAGAGAGGGAGAGATTGCTTTAGTGTAGAGATTTTGAGTTGGTTTATTACAGAACGTTGAGAGGAAAGTGCGTGAGGGAGGTATAGATGTTGATGGTGGAGAGGAAGATTATGAAGTGCTTAAGAGGTCTAATACTCCTCACATGTTCTGCAAAACTCTCACTGCTTCTGATACAAGCACCCATGGAGGCTTCTCTGTTCCTCGCCGTGCTGCAGAGGATTGCTTCCCTCCTCTGGTACACTTATCCACTCCTTCCCAAACTAAAAACATCACACTCTTATCTGTACGCTGCACATTATAATTCAGGGTTTTAGTTGTTTTTCTAGAAGTTTATAGTGATTGATTTAACTCCATAATGTAGGACTATAGCCAGCCACGGCCATCTCAGGAGCTTCTTGCCAGGGATCTTCATGGCCTGGAGTGGCGTTTTCGCCACATTTATCGAGGTAAACTTGTTGCTAGCCTTGTGCTACGTTCTCCTTCCTTTGAGACAGTAGATGAAATGTTTTTAATGGTTTGAGTGTCTTTTTAGGGCAACCTAGGAGGCATTTGCTCACCACAGGGTGGAGTGCGTTTGTGAACAAGAAGAAGCTTGTCTCTGGAGATGCTGTCCTTTTCCTCAGGTAATTAAAAAAACTTTTGACTGTTATAGTTGTTAAGAGGGTTTGTGATACGGTTTTCTTTAATTTAGAGGTGATGATGGCAAACTGCGTTTGGGAGTTAGAAGAGCTGCTCATTTTGAAGGCGCTTCTGCTTTCTCAACTCAGTATAAACAGAATATGAATCACAACAACTTCTCTGAAGTAGCTCATGCCATATCTACCAATAGCGCTTTCAACATCTATTACAATCCCAAGTAAGCCCTTAGTTGTTTGTCTCCTAAGGAGTTATTACAATCTAAGGCTCAGTAATATATGATGTTTGCACTTATATTTTTCTAATGGAATTGCATTTGGTAAAACCTTTTGCAGGGCAAGCTGGTCAAACTTCATAGTCCCTGCAAAGAAGTTCTTGAAAATTGTTGACTATCCATTTTGTATCGGTATGAGATTTAAAGCCAGGGTTGAGTCTGAAGATGCCTCTGACAGAAGGTTGTAGCTCAATGCTTCAAGAGAACAAACACCTGAGTGTTTTTATTTGCCCATCTCTCTAAAATGTTTTTTGGCCTGTTTTGTCAGATCCCCTGGGATTATAACTGGAATCAGCGACTTGGATCCTATCAGGTGGCCTGGTTCTAAATGGAGATGCCTCTTGGTAAGCTATGAGATATGATGTTTGACATGTCACTTAGTTTTGGTTTGAGAGATGATCAAAAAGAGTGTTGCTTGTGTCATATAACTGAAACTGTGTTTTGACTTCATATTCAGGTAAGGTGGGACGACAATGAGGCAAACAGGCATCAACAGCGCGTGTCACCATGGGAGATTGAACCATCTGGTTCAGTCTCCAATTCAGGCAGCTTCATAACAACAGGTCCTAAAAGAAGCAGGATTGGCTTTCCTGACATTCCTGTCTCTGGTAAGACCCATCTTTCTAACCGCTTAAAATAATCTTCTCTCGCCTCTTCTTTAACGTTTTCATTGGTTACTACTTCAGAGGGGATCCACGCCACAGACTTTGAGGAATCTCTAAGATTCCAGAGGGTCTTGCAAGGTCAAGAAAAATTTCCGGGTTTCATCAACACCTCTTCGGATGGTGGTGCCGGGTCCAGGAGAGGCCGGTTCAAAGGAACGGAGTTCAATGACTCTTATGGGTTCCATAAGGTCTTGCAAGGTCAAGAAACAGTTCCCGCCTACTCAATGACCCCTCATCAGCAGCAGGGGTTGAGCCAGGGGAACATTTGGAATGCCCCGTTTCAGAACTTTAGTAGCCGTTTCCTCCAGCCATCTTCCGTCCAGGTGTCATCATCACCCTCTTCCGTCTTGACAACCAACTCGAATGGTCCCAACGGAGGACTGGAAGAACACCACGGAGGTTCCGGCAGCAGGTGCAGGCTGTTTGGTTTCCCACTGAGGGATGATGAGCCCACTGCGATGGTTGTCCCTTGCGTTGAAGGGCAAAAAGGTGCTTCTGGTGTTCAAAGCAGTCATCGTCATTCACAGGGAAGGGACATGTATGGCATGAGAGATATGTTGCTAGACATTGCTCTCTAGTGTTCTTTGTTTTTATGTGTGTTTGTTTGCTTGCTTGCGGCTTAAGTAAGTTTGTATTTTTAGTTGATTTATTTCGGAGATGACTGGCTAGCTTAACTTTCGCATGTTACAAGTTGATGACTTTTGTAAACGTGGTCGCTTCGTTGCAAGAATGGTTTTATTAGGTTGGAGTTTTTTTTAAAAAAAAAGTATTTTCCTTGACTGACGTTTCTGGTTCGGTGTTTTTTTAGTGTCACGCTGAAACTAAAATGACTAAAGACATGTTTGTTTTCGTATCCAGATGTAAATGTGTAGATTGGTGTTTTTCAAACGTTTATAATTTTCAACCTCAATTTCATTACATGAAATGCAAAAAGAGTTTTGATCCTAGAATCCAAAAGAAATAAATATTCTTCAATATAAATATAAAAACATTAATAATTTAATTAATTTTATGTTAACTTCTTCACAAGTATATGTTTGAATTAAGTTAAGTTTCCTGTTTCCCTAAGTTATGTTTTCCCCCTTTTGTTGGTTTTGACTTGCATGCATATGTTCTCTACGTATCGGTTCGATTATGCTTGGACCATTTATATTCTACTCTCTTTTAACGTAGTGACCACATTCTTTGATTCTTTATGTATTATGATATCCACGTACACCACAAATTTTTCATTTCATATTCCCCACCCTCAGTTTTGTTTAAATTATGGTTTTGCTTTTCTTATATATAGACCTACAACGAGGACGATCTTACATGTTCACTCTCTCTCTCAAATCTTCTAAGGTCTCTTATTTTCATCCCTAAATTACTACTAGTAACATAAATAATGGTTTAGGCACTCTTTATATATATAAAGTACATTGTATTCTGAAATTTCTTAAAATTTGTGATATTTTCAGAAACAAAACCCAAAATGTTTACACCAAAAAAAACCAAAATGTTGTGCCTCTGAAATTGGCCAAATCTATTTTCATTTATAACAGTATATCATTTGCTTTAATCTTTATATCCACATACATCGAAATTTTTGTTACTAATTAACTTCACATTGGTCATCAGATAACGCAAGCATGTCAAATCTTGTTGAATTCGAAGTGCTTGACATTTCTGGAGAAAACTATTTAACATGGGTGTTAGATGTCGGAACTAATCTAAGAACCAAGGGTCTGCTTAATACAGTTAACAAATCAAAAGAGTCATCATATGAAGACAAAACAAAAGCCCACGTTTTCATAATGGATCACCTCCACAAAAGTCTGAAGGATGAATATATTACAACAAAAGATCCTGCAGATCTTTGGGCGAATCTTAAAGCTCGATATGACCACCAAGAACATGTTATGCTTCCAAAATTTCCTCTCAAAAGTCTCCAGCCAGATGGTAAGTATAACTTAGGTGTTCGAAATAAACTATAGGTTGCTCTAATGTGGATATAAGCTATTTTCTTTCATGCATTATCAGGGGAAAATAAATGTTTTCATGTTTTTTTTTGGAAAAATAAAAATAAGTTTTCATGTTTAATTTGAGATTTGATTGCAACAATAATGTTTGTGAGAGAGATTTATCTTTAACTGCAGACGAATATAATAATTCAGGAATGAAGAAACACGATTCACATTCCACGGGCTCGGCGACACTCCAAGAAGAGAATAAGATCTCGCCTGATCGTAATCATAAGCGTGGACATAGAAGTTCCCCTAACGATAAAGCTTGTAATATTTACATGTTTTCATGTTACTTTTTATGCTGCGACCGTTATTCAGATTAGACCTTATCTCGCAACTAGAACAACTACAAGTCGAAAACATCACATCTTATAGTGTCAAACAGTTTGCGCATGTTTAATTTAAGATTTGGTATTGCAACAATAATATTTGTGTTTTCTCCAAAAAAGAAAAACGATAATATTTGTGAGAGAGATTATATTAAAGTACTACAATATATTTTAGGTATTGGGAAGGAGTATAATACTTTGCGAATGGAGAATCATAAGCGTGGATATAGAAGTTCCCCTAGTGATAAAGGTTGTAATTTTCATCTATTTTCATTTTATTTTAAATGTTGCACCAGCTATTCAGATTAAACCTCTTTGACAGTAAAAATATCTTGTTTTGATGCAAGTAGAACTCAAATGATTAAGTGAAAGTGTATTCTTTTCCCCTAAATTATCTTTTTCACCTTTTGATGGTTAACTTCTGATTTGGTTTCTAAAACTGGGATATCTAGATAGCGTATAGCTTGATCCCCCAAAAAAAAAAAAACAATTGGAATCTTTATAAAGGAAATGGAAGAAAAATTGGTCGTCCAAGAATTTAGCTGGTGATTTTATATCATTATCTGTTTTATCCGGTTATTTCCGGTTTAATTTGTATCTGTCACTGAACCGGAAGAGGCCCAACAAGACAGCAACACCAACAATCTTGTCTCCTCTCTGCCTCTCGATCCTAATCCAACCGAACAAAATTTAAAAAGAACACAAAGACAAATGGAGGAGACGACATGGGAACAGAGACTACAAGCCGTGACTCACATCCTCACAAACCCAACAACTGAACCGTCTCTCCACTCCCAATTCCTCATCGGAACACTAATCCCATGCTACCTCTCGTGGGATTACCCTCCGATCCTATGCCACTCTCCGCGGAGTCCGCATCTCCTCCGTCGATGGTGGGTTTCTCAATTCCTCAAAAGGGCATCGAGATTCGGTCTTCCTGATACCTCGTGGAGGTCGAATTGCCCGTTTTACCAGCCGTCGCCGGCGGTTATGGCCGCCGGAGTGGAGGAAGGGAAATGGGGAAGAGAGGAGAGGAGAGTGTATGTGAGGAAGAGGCTGAGGAGGAAGAAACTGGTGAGCGAAGTGAATCCTTTGATTCCTCTTTTAGTTCCGAACCTGCTTCTGTTTACTCTCTTGTTGTGGGATCCTATTCCCGAGTAGTTTGATTGAATATTGTCTGTAATAATCTGTAAAAGAAGTAAAGAACGGGCCTGTGTTTTTGTTTTGAAGAAGATGAATGGATTCAGACAAAAACTCAAATACTGTCTGTAATCGTTTGTCGTCCGTATCAAACCGCCATTGACTTGGTTTAATTTGGTTTGATTTGATCCGGTTTGATTTTGAGAGCGTTCCATTTGGATAAGAGTAGTATCGTCGGTCCAAATCAAAATCCAACAAAGTTCGGTGATGCGACAACAATAAAGGACTTTTATTTTGGTACGTAATGGTTACGTATTTTTTATATATTTGATTACAAATAGTAGCCATTGTTAATCGATTTTGATTTACTCGGTATTGGTAATATGGTATGAAATGTATACCCAACGACAAACAAAAAACTATATGTAATGTGTTCGTGAAGCTGTACTTTTAATTGACACAAGAGGCCAAAACATTCAGAAATCAAGAAAACAAAATAAAAACGTATAATTATAAGTTGTTTTTGTAACCAAAGGAAATGTGATGTGGATTCCCAATTAATCTTTCATGGGAATGGTATTGACAATTAGTCCTGATTTAGTTTTTTTTGTTTCTTAAACAAAACTTAAAACATGGTTTCATGTGCGTGCCTCGCTAAAAAAACTTAGATTCAAGCAAGAATTAAATTCAGAACCAATAAATTTACGTGTTACTTCAAATTAGCCTTTACCACCGACCTAACAGTATTTTTTAAACGTTCTTATCGATATCAATTTTTGGTTGCTACGAGGATTAGTGTTTTGGGGAGGTGTCGATTTTCAATCATTCACTATCTCTTAAACCCACCGACTCCTACATTAGTTAGTTCCAACCGTAAGTCATTCTTCAAATTCTACTTTGACAAAATCTAACAAACGTAGATGATCTTTCTCTAATTTATTATTTTACTTTTAAATGATTAGTGGAGCTTCTATTAGTTTTCGGCGGTTAAGATTATATCTTAAATATTGTCTGATAGGAGAAGTAGTGAAGTACCAACTCTCCCATACTCACTCACAGAAGTCAAATGTTGTTTGAAAATATTTATAGCATTTATATGTTTTAGGCTAAAAAAATGAAAAAAATACGAACGATTTTATGGTCGCTTCTTAATGGATCATCACTCATTCTAGTGTGAGAACCATACCGATAGTTTCTTAAGTCTTGCATATAAGAGAAAAAAGAAATTGATAATTAAACAAATGTTTCGCTTTGGAAAAGTATATGATGGGTGGTTGATATTTTCTAATTTAAGTTAGCTACTGGTTCATTTGTGGTCATGGATTTTAATCTGTCATGATTTAAGTTTGTGGATGTGCAACTGTAGAGTTAAAGTTTTGTTTGTATTGTCTTCTGGTCCTATTGACAAAGCACACAAGTATGACTGCTAAGAGTTAGTAAACATTCGGTGGAAGCACACAAGTATGACTGCTAAGAGTTAGTAAACATTCGGTGGCCAAGATTTTAAAATACCCTTTTTGTCAACTAATCTTCATTTTATCGTGTTCATTTAAGTCAACAAATTTTCTTCTTCTCTTAAATACGTAAGTTGCTACTCTAATTTAATTCTGCAGTTTAAGTGAGCAGTGCGATTGACAACTTTTCAATGCATGGAAACAAAAACTAATTACTACGTAGCTAAACCGAGAGAACATTTATAATACGATGGCTTACGAAATGTATAAACAATACTAATACACAATTGTATTAAGAACACGTTTAATGGAAGATTTTTAGGGTGAGATTCTTAGCGGAATTTAAGAAACTGTCTCTTAAATTTTAACTAAAAAAGTTAAGAACCAGTTCTTAGACCATGTTTATCCGTGGTTTCTTAGGGTGAGATTCTTATGGAAATATAAGAAATTGTTTCTTATGGAAATGTAAGAAACTGTTTCTTATGAAAATATAAGAAACTATTTTTTATATTTCCCTAAGAACCCCGCCCTAAGAAACCACGGATAAACATGTTCTTAAATCTCTTATTTAAGAACCGTTTTTTTAGTTTTTTAAGTTAAAAATTGAGAGACAGTTTCCTAAATTCCGCTAATAACTTCATCCTAAAAATCCCCCATTAAACATGTTCTTAGAGCATCATTATCCATGGTTTCTTAGGACGGAGTTCTTAGGGAAATATAAGAAACTGTTTCTTATATTCTCCTAAAAACCTCATCCTAAAAAATTCTGGATAATGATACTCTAAGAACCCCACCCTAAAAATCCCGGATTAATCATGCTCTTATATGTTCCGTCAGTTTCATTGTATATGGCGTAACCATTCAAAACCTAATTAAATATGGTGATACTGTTCCCTAATCATCACATTGCATTCCGTTTTGATTGCTTTTACTTGATCATTAATCATTTCCTTCTTAAGCTGTCATAACATCTCATTGATCAAAAAAAAAAAAAGCTGTCATAACATCTCAATATTTTACTGTTGTAAGTAGTTCTTTCGTAAACCCTTTCTTAAAAGCTATTTCGTATTAGTTTCGGAAGATTTTCCTTTCTGATGCATGTAGGTTTTGTATGTTGTTCAGCACGTGAATAATTTACATTTTCTTAATATATCACAGCGAGAAATTGTCATTTTAGACTTTTAGGCCATCAATTACCAAATGATCTTCCAACTTGAGTTTCTCATATATTGATATTTAATATTAAAAATTTTAATTTCGCAAAATTCATATAAAGTTTTTATTAGGGAAACTTTGATATAAATCTTTCAAATTTTCGAGTAATTCTTTAACTGAATATCAGTACAATTTGCGTTTGTACTTTGAAAAGTTCAATTAGAAAGATCGGCGTACCGCACATGTTTTAATGTCTTCAGCCCCATATTCTTTTAAGAGCATGGTGGCCTCACTATCCGTAACTCTTTTAACAAAACTACACAGAAATTTTTTCATCTTTTGCCCAAAAAAAAAAAAAAAAAAAAATTTTTTCATCTAACAGTATTAGGTACATTGGTATTTAATCCAACTATAGATTGGATTAATTGCCATTTTTACCATTAAATAACTTTATAGGCCCAAAAAGTCGAGCCACCTCTTTGAAAAGCATTTCATTCCAATGGAGCCCCCATCAGCCAGACAACCATTACCACCAAATCACTCCTTATTTCCACCAAACACCATTTACAATATCTATGTTACTATGTATATATAAAAAAGGAGGTAAACTAATCAAAAAAAAAAGACCACCCAATATATAAACACTTCCACTCTCTCTCACAAACCCACAACACTCACACCATCATGGCCTTCTCCACTAGATCAAGACTCTTCTTCTTGTTCTTGACACTTCTTGTTTTCTCCCCTCAAATCAATGCAAGAGACAGCTACACCTTTGATAAGTTCCAGAGAGAATACCCCAAAGAACAAAACCCTAACAATCTCCAAATCAACGAGACGAGCGAGCAGGACGACCAGAACCCTACCTTTATGCCCGAGACCGAAACCGGATACGGCTTGTACGGTCGAGAGACAACCTACAACAACAACGAAAATCAGTTTAAGAACAAAAAATACGACGAGAACGTTAACTACGTCGACGACTCTTTCTCAACCCCAAGCCTAAGCCAAACCCAAGAATCTTACAAGAACTATGGAGATAACTATCCTAAGACGACCGAGAGTTACGATGAAAACAACAAGGACTCGAGCTACTACGAAAACTTCAATGGTTACGGGCCGGAGAAGAGAGAGAAAGAGGCATACAAGGGCTATAGCAACAACAAGGACTCGAGCTACTACGGAAACTCTAATGGTTATGGGACAGATAACAGAGAGAAGGAGGCGTACAAGGGTTACGGCAACAACGTGGAGAGACAAGGGATGAGCGATACAAGGTTCATGGCCAACGGTAAGTACTACTATGACCTTGACGACGACAGAAACCACGGCCGTTTTTACCAGAAGCATTACTACAACTACAACCCCACCAATTACAATGAGGACTCGAGCTTCAAGAATCCATATAGTTCCAAGAACAAGATGAACGAACAGTCGGAGATGTTTGGCGAAGGGCAAGGAGATCAGTTCACTCCATGATCAAGCGGAGAACAAATCATATTAAATATTTTCAAAATTTGTTTTTTAAACTAATATAAGTTATGATGGTTTATAAGTGGAACTATTAATCGTTTGCATATAAAGTTTGGAAGAATAAAGATATTATGCTTTTTATGTTAATTTTCTTATGTTTTGGTTCAATCATATTGTCTATAGAAATTTAAAATAATAAGAATTCAAGCATATTTATATGAACAAAAGATCATTATTAACTAATTCTGTATTTCTCTACCATTAGCTCGCCCGCTGGGTTTACTCTACAGGGTCATTGTTGATGGATAGTTCTGTATTAGGTCTTCCCTTCTCTAAGAACCCCGCCCTAAGAGTACCCTGGATAATCATGCTCTTAGTTTTGTTAAAAACTTATGAAACGATTATTGTTTCTGATTCTGGTTCCTATCCACATTTGGATTTGTTAGATATTCAGAAGTTAACATTCTACTTATTATGCATTTATGAATCTAGTTTTTTGGTTTGAAACTTGAAGCTTGTATTATGTTAGCATCTAATTCCCCCTCCTAATTTCCTGATCTTGCTTTAAGTGGTTGGATAAATATAATAGTGAATTTGTCAAATCTGTATCTAAATTTCACATGTCTTGCATACAATGAGAAATTAATCAACATTATTTTTCTTTTCTAGGGCCAGATGATAAGTAAAGGACAAGCAACATGAGTGATGTAAGTTATTTATCATGTGCTCTTCTTGGAGTTAGTCAGGTCTTAGAAAATAAAAGGGGAATCTTAATGTGTTCACTATGCCGGTATGCCCTGTAGTATTTTAGATCAAGCCAGATCCGTAGTTGCTCTTTTTTCAGAAAGCAACAACCAGCTCCTGCAAAAAATATCTTGGATTGTCTCTTATGTCAAATGTTTCAGATGGATGCCACTTGAAATAAGCAACTTTCATCAATCCTGCAACAAGTCTTTTCTTTCTCTAATCATATGCAGTTTATGTTCTCTTCATACTAATGATCTATTTCCTCAGATATATTAATGGATGCAGTTTAATGCAAGATGATAAAGTGAAGTTTTCCTTCGAACTTTGTAAAGAATATAAGTGACAGTAATTGGAGTCATGTTTCTTCTTAGGTCATAAGATCTGCTCTTAACCTTAACGATTAGTTCAGTCAAGTAAAAGAAAGAACAAGAGATATGGATGTTGCGAAGACAAAAATGTTATGCTGAAATAATCTTATTCTAAATTTTCTAAGACAATCACCTTATTTTAAGAACATTTGGTGTAACCAAGATATAGAAGACCACTTAAACCCAGTTCAAGCTTTCCTTCTGTAATGGGTGTTGGCAAGACAATAATGCACACACCAAACTCTTTACCAAGTTTTTTCATTAACCCCTCTGTTCAAGAACCATACAAAAACAGAGAAGAGGCCACAACTGAAAAAAGTACATATCCATGATGATGATATATTGTGGCACCAAAACCCCAAGATCAACATAATGTACCAAACTTGCAACGGTCATAAGATAAAACATATAATCTCCCACTTTTTTCTTCATTTCATTTCGCCTGATACATTACCACAAAACAAAACCCATAGTGGCGCTCGATACATACCCTTATCAGACAGAGATCATCATTCCTCGACATTGACGAGCTCATACTCCACAAGAGACAGATTGTTGTCCTCTTTGACAGTCATTTCAACAGGATCAGTGACCTCAATACGACCCCATTTGTCAACAGCAAGCCTCATGGATCCCTTGAACATATCTATCTTCGCATTCCGGAGATTCACAGTAGCTCCTGGCTTCATCAAATCCACTAAAACCCCAAAGACACAAACTTTTTAGTATCCAAAAGTAGTTAAAGTGATCAACTTTACGTAACCCATTTGAATATCAGACCTTAACACCAAAAGATTCAATCTTTCACCCACTAAACCCCAAAGACACTAACTTTTTAGTATCAAAAATAGTAAAGTGATCAACTTTAACTAACCCATTTGAGTATCAGATCCTAAAGAGTCTCCTAAACACCAAAAGATTCAATCTTTCAATCAACAACGACTCAAAAAGGGTCTCACCTTGATCGTTGCGAGCGGTGAAGAGGATGGAAGCAGTCTCGTCTCCGACGAGACACTCGGAGATCCGATTAGGTCGGAGGTGAGAAGAAGAAGCGGCGTTCGGTTTCTGAGGAACGGAGGTTTGATTGACGACTCTAACGGTCAGAGTGTGTCCGCTCGTGCCTGGTTTGAGCTGATCGACCTTGACAAAGACAGGTTTCTTCTTCTCCTGGGGAACCTGAGTCGCCGTCGCCGTCGTCTGCTGATACCTAGGCGGCGGGTTTCTTCCGTGTCGGCGCGGTGGAGGAGGTCCGTTTCTTTGGCGGGGTCTTGGCTGAGAGTTGTCGGTGGTGTTTGATGCCATGAGGAAAGGTAATGGAGGAAGTGGTCTCTCTATCTGGCTCTCTAGAGATTGATCTGCGAATGTTTTCGATCTCGAGAAGAAAGCCCTAAGATGAAGACTTATGGTGAGACTTTTGATTCCTTAGTGGAATTTTACTATTTTTTTTCTTTTCAAAAAGAAAAAAAAAATGAAAATGATGGCAGTCGAGGCGGCCACGTCAGAGAAAAGGAGAGTAGAGAAAAAAAGGAATCAATGGGCCCATTGATATATGAGCCCAAGTTAAACGGGCTTTGGGGCATTTTTATTCCACGGTTTTCTACAAACCATATATTTTTGATGATATTCTTGTAAATGGTGACATCTTTGCTTGGATATCCTTTACCAGTGATGGAAGAAGGTTGGAACTAGAGGTTCCAGGAAATGTGTATATAATTTAGAACTCTTTAAAGCTTGGTTCATGCTTAAACAGTTTTTCACGCTTAGATTAAGACAAATTGATTTAATTTTCATTCGTTGTAACTAACCTTAAGTAAATAATGTGATAGAGATGGGTCCTATATGATATGATAGTTAAAGAGAAAGAGAAATAAACATATTTTACTTGCATGCTATTGCAGGGTTGCAGCATAGTTGATGTGATTATAATCCCAAAATGACTGGCTAAGTTGTAACAATACAGGAACTGAAGTAAACCATTTCTCAAAAAAAAAAAAAAATCCAGGAAGTAAGTAAAATCTTAAATAGGTGTCAAGCTGGATTGTTAGCCTTTTGTTTTACTCGTGTTTATTTTTCTGTTTTTGACTAAAGATATAGTTAAAAATTGAAAAAAAACCAATGTAGTTGAAAAATTACTTACTCGCCGTCTGAGGGGATCGAACCCTCGGCCACGGGTTTAAAAGTCACGCGCTCCACCACTGAGCTAAGACGGCTATTGATTTCTTATTTGTTGTTTAAATTAAAGAAACAAGTTAAGAAAACTGTTGTAAGAAAGAAGAAGGACAAAACACAATAGTGAAGTCTTCTTCTTCTTCTGGTGGTCTCGGTGGGAGTGGTGTGAGAGAGGAGGAAGACGACGATGGGAGAGGGTTTAGGGTTTTACAAGGAATACATCTCCGGAATGATGGCTGGTCTCGCCACAGTCGCCGTTGGCCACCCTTTCGATACCGTCAAGGTTCTCTCTCTTTTTTTTTTTCTTTTACAAAATCCCAATTTCGGTTTTTGTTTCGTCACATCTGTGTTTAGACCAATTACGTGCTCATGTGGTTTTGTCTAATTACGGATGCATTGGTAGGAAGAAAAAACCATTTCTTGTTTTAGTTTTATCAGTGGATTAGCTTCTTTACCTGTTTATCTTTAGGAGGTAAAGATTGATTCTTTGTGGGTGTGTTTTGTGTCTTCTTCTTCTGTCAGGTGAAGCTTCAGAAACATAACACAGATGTGCAAGGGACTCTCAGATACAAAAACGGTCTGCATTGTGCTTCAAGGATCCTCCA
This sequence comes from Brassica juncea, assembly GCA_018703725.1. Classification (NCBI taxonomy): domain Eukaryota; kingdom Viridiplantae; phylum Streptophyta; class Magnoliopsida; order Brassicales; family Brassicaceae; genus Brassica; species Brassica juncea. Next base: position 51,856,179 of record CM031935.1, on the reverse strand, counting down.
AACTGAAGGAGTATGTTTTTCCCTTCACTCTCTTGTTATGTCTCTTGCTTACAAACTTTGCTCTTGAAAGCCTGGATTTTTATAGTAGTGTCTACAAGATCCATCATCACCTTAAATTTGCTGACTTGAAATCATATATAGGTGAAAGGACTTTACAGAGGAGCAACATCGTCGTTTCTTGGAATGGCCTTTGAAAGTTCATTGATGTTTGGAATATACTCCCAGGCTAAGCTCTTCCTGCGGGTAAACATTGCAGAACAAATTATCTTTCACTGTATTTTAATTTCTTCCAGATTTCAAATATTTTTCTCTTTTTTTTGTGTAAAGGGAAGTTTACCAGATGATGGGCCACGACCAGAAATAATTGTTCCATCTGCTATGTTTGGTGGAGCTATTATTAGTTTTGTATTATGTCCAACCGAGCTTGTAAAGGTTGATATCTCCAGAGCTCTATTATTACTACCCTTGATGGTTTTCTTGGAGTTATATGACATTGTTTTTGTTTTTCTTTCAGTGTAGAATGCAGATCCAAGGCACAGATTCTTTGGTTCCTAACTTCCGTAGATACACCAGTCCTCTTGATTGTGCTGTTCAGACCGTTAGAAATGAAGGGGTGAGAAACCCTCGTTGCTACAACGATATACATAAAACCGAATCATATAGGTTGAATGGTGGGGATATCTTTCAGGTAACAGGTATATTTCGCGGTGGTTCAGCGACATTATTAAGGGAATGTACTGGAAATGCTGTCTTTTTTACTGTCTATGAGTACTTGAGATATCACATCCACTCGAGGTTGGAGGGTTCTAAGCTGAAAGATGGTTACTTGGTTGACATGGGGATTGGAGTTCTCACTGGTGGTCTTGGAGGCATTGCTGTAAGAGGTCTTTCCTTTGTGTGTTCATGAATTAAATAAAGTTGTTTATATTGAATTAATGGAGTGTTACTACTGTTTTCTACACTACAGTGCTGGTCAGCTGTTTTGCCGTTTGATGTAGCAAAAACCATTATTCAGACCTCTCCAGACAAAGCTACCGAGACAAATCCTTTGAAAGTGTTGAGATCGGTTGGTCAGCCATCTTTGTTTTGTATTGTCTCTGTGACTTAATACACTGGCACTAAACGACTTTTAAATCATCTCTCTGCAGATTCACAAGAGGGCTGGAGTCAAGGGATGCTACGCAGGTTTAGGTCCAACTATTGTGAGAGCATTCCCTGCTAATGCAGCAGCAATTGTGGCTTGGGAGTTCTCAATGAAAGTGTTGGGAATCAAACGTGATTAGGGATTAGCATTAGCATTCGGATATAATTGTATTTTTCAGATCTCAGAACTGTGAGGAGCTTGCATTTGCCTCAGGAATCTGATGAGCTTTCTTGTAACAAAACTACAGATCTCTCAAGAATCAAATGTTTCTAGCAGATTATTATGTTTAGTTAGCTTTCTAGCTGTCTTCCTCGATGGGTTGTGAAGCAGATACAGATTTTTGGTTTAGTTTAAGATCTTGGCTTGAATAAATATATTCCTTCAAGCATTTACTTGGTCTAGATGCACTTATTGATGTCTTAGGTTTAGCAGATAGCTAGAGGTTACAGACAAATATGGAGAAACAGAGAGATTACAGAGAGGTAAAAGAAATAGAGAGATGACAGAAGAGAGCAAGCAAAGCCTAGTTCATGAGACCTTTCATATGTCTTTTTTTTTTTATTGAGTTGTGTTTCTACGCCTTCTCTCATTGTGTCCAGCTAAGCGTCTCCTGCAACTCCTCTTGGTATCATCAAACTCACCTAGCTCATGAAACCTGTAAAACAAAAGTTAAAAAGTCTCACATTCTTGTTTTTGGTTCTAAGATCAGTTATTTGATGACAGAACCTGCTACATTGTTGGCAGAAACGTTGGTAAAGACCAGAGATCCGAACAAGAGGAGCTTTGGCATGAAACTCGCAGACTTTGTGTCGTTTGTGGTATTGTTTGGCTCTGCTCATATCTGCAGTACATCTCTCCACTTGACAAGCTCCAGCACCACTGCTACTACTTGTAGCTTTGCCTTTCTGCTTCTTTTCCACTTCTTCTTCTTCATCATCTTCTTCCTCTTCAAATGTATCCTCATCTTCTTCCTCTTCCTCACTCATGTCTCTTAAACTCCTCTTCCCTTCCGCTTTGTTTCTACTCGTACTCATCTGCAGAATTCTACTCTCTCTCTCACATGAAAGATGAAGAAGAAGAAGTGAAAGTAAACATAGGAAGAGAAGTAAAGGCCCTCCCCAAACAAAACAAAAGTAGGGCTCCAAGGTGCCTAGGTTGTTGGACCACAAATTTCACCCCTTTTTTTGTTTTTTTCTCTCTTCATGTACTTAGGTATATAGATTATTAGCATGTTATGTAAAAATACGATCAAGCTTTAATAGTATAGACTAATTTTGGTGTATTATGTACCCATGCACATGCATCTTACTATATACTAAAAGAAACCGTAGAAAGAGAGAAATAACTGAACAAAATGGACTAACATTTCGAGAGCAAATTATCATACACAAGCACAAAATACCAAACACAAGTTATTAGGTAGTAGTTTTTTATTAGACAATCTCTTTAGGTTATAAGACTAATTAGCCAAGCAAATTGTCTACATGTCCTCTGCATAAAGTCGGAATTTATTCACATGACATAATCTTAATAATGTCCACATATTCAATCTCATGATATAAAGAAAGATAGATTATAAAGATAACCGAAATTGTTATGAACTAGCAACATTTTGCATGTGGAGCCTATCAATCTCATGGTAAAGGAGAAAACAAACTCTTATATAATGGAGAAAATAAATTACTTGTCACACTACTTCAAATTATTGTACTGCCCTGTCGATTTTGACCACATCTTTTTGTTCAGCATCTCATTCTCCTTCTCTTCTTTTTCATATTCGTTCCTGATTCATAGTTTTCAATTCGACCGTCTTATAATCGATTAGTAGTATACAACTCTCTATGTGTAGCTAAACTTGGAGATAGAATTAACCCTTCAAGTCCGGAGAGGTCGTCTCTTTTTTATATAACATATAATTAGATGATCAAAGTAATCTTGTACAAGTTTAAACTAATCAAAGATTAACACGAGCTTCTTTCTCTTACATTTACAAGTGCGTATGTTTATTTTTGTTAACGGTAATGCATGAAGTCTATATTACTGAAGACCATAGAAACAACGTTCAAAAACATTGAACAATGTAGTTACTCGCGTTTGGAATACGTTTGTAAAAAAATATCTGATTCTCTTTTTCTTTAAAACTAACTTTGAAATAGTTTTCTCAAAAAAAAAAAAAACTTTGAAATAGACATTACAGAGGATAAGTGGCAGAGGAACCTTAACTTCCCACGTGACACCAACAAGCAACGTTGATTCTGAATTCTTCGTGGGGCCTCTTTTGTAGTACACACATTTATTACTGCCACCTTTTAGTTTTGCAGAACATACTTTTAAAATCAGTGCAATTTAGACAAATTTTCTTTTATCATCATATGTAATTTAGTTTGGGAAAACTATATATTACTAAATATCTACTTTAATTTCATTAGTCCATCAAAGTGATTTCAAGAAGGTTTAAACCGATCCTACAAAAACATGAACATGATATATTCCTTCCAAAGCTTGGTTACATGGCAACGTTAGCTAATCACTCTTTCTCCAACCCGCATCGGATCAACTTCATAGTCAAGCTTGAGAAGTGGAAACTATTCAAAAAGAGGTTTTGGACCACAAAAAGCTCGCCGGAATATATACCACAAGGTTGATTTATTGCTGACTTGTTGTTGATGGATACAACGGTTTTACAATAATGAGGGCTTCTAAACTCTATATTACTCAAAACATGCTATACTTGTAGTGGATCATGTTTGGAACTTTGAAAGTAGCTCAAATATGCAATTGATCAAAAATAGCTTTGCCAGAAACAAGAGAAAAGGTGGTTCCGGCAAGTTCAAAGAAGTCCTACTAGAGTTTTTCAAGATCATTTCCACTTTCTTATCAAGCTTCCTAAATGAATCGGAGAGTTGTAAACTAACCTCTAGATGGCTTAAGATGATCAAGAACATGATCATATGTGTTGAAACTTTATATATATCAAGAGGACGTGCGGCATTAAAGAATCTACAAACAAATATATATTTTTTGTTGTGTTAAGAACATGTGCTGTCTTTGAAATATAAAATAGTTGAATACTATAACCTAATGTTTTCTCAAATCGAAAAGGAACATTGAGATAACTTAATTTGAAGCCGTGTGAATTATATTGTTGAAAAACACGAATATTCTAGAAATAACGAATCATTTTCCATTATTTTCCTTGCTTAATAGTTTATCTTGAAATATCTACCAAAGAGGAGTAGATTAATTAATAATATAACATAAAGTTTTGAAAATATTTGTATACAGTGTCATATATGGTGGGTTGAAGATAATCCAAAATTTGCTTATTGATCTTTCTGTGTTATAAACTTTACTGATAATGATACCAATATGCTTATCCTAAATAATCTTTGAGCATTAGTCTTAGAGATCGAGTTGGGGTCTACGACCTTGCATAAACCTTTAATGGGCCAAAAAACAAAGGGCTTCTCTTATGGGCCCATCTCTAACAAGAAGACCATAAGTTACTTCACTGGGGGTCAAAAGTAAATTTCTTAAATATATTGGGGCCAATTTGTAAATGTAAGTTCTATAACAGTTCTCTTCAACCTTCTTCTACTCTGCTACGGATAAGCCTCTCTTCATTCTCTACTTCCCTCATCCTCATTTCAATGGCGACAACATCAGCTCTCTCTTCCCTTTCTTCTCTCTCCCTCCACAACACAACCTCTCGCATCACCTCCTCGAGACCCACCGTCTCCTTCTCCTTCCTCAAACGACCCTCGTCTCTCACCCCCCTCAAAGCCTCCTCCTCGGACCAAACCGAGACGATCTTCTTCGAGGACGAGAACCCGGAGCTAACCGCCAACGCCGTCTTCGACCCTCCCTCTCCTCCAGAGGGTTTCGTCCCCGCGCCGTATTTCGACGAAGGCGCCGACGAGACGGAAGCCGAGATCGCCACGGCGTACGAGGAGCTCTACGGGCCAGCGTACAGCGGGGAGAGCTTGCTCGGGAAGGACGTCAATGTGATGGACTCGAAGCTGAAGAAAGGGGGAGGTGGGATCGGTGGGCAGAAGCCGAAGAAGGAGAAGATACGGGATGGGTTCGAGGAGAGGGTGGTGCAGGTGAGGAGGGTGACTAAGGTTGTGAAAGGAGGGAAGCAGTTGAAGTTTAGGGCGATTGTTGTTGTCGGAGATAAACAAGGGAATGTCGGTGTTGGTTGTGCTAAGGCTAAGGAAGTTGTCGCTGCTGTTCAGAAGAGTGCTATTGATGCTAGGAGAAACATCGTTCAAGTGCCTATGACTAAGTACCTTACGTTCCCTCACAGGTAAAGTTTTGATTTTTATGATTGTGTTGTGTTCTTATGCTTTAGAAGAATCTTGTTTGTTTGATAGTAATGTCTGAACAGGCAATGAAGTAGCTTTAGTGTTTGTAGCATTGTGGGTTTTCTGATTGAGCAGACATTGTTGTGTTGAATGTGATGGTTTGTGTATGGTTTGGTTGTGTTTTAGATGGTTTGATTGGTTTTTTAAGCTATTAGATTTTTGGTTATATAGATCTGAGGGAGATTATGGAGCAGCCAAGGTGATGCTTAGACCAGCTTCACCAGGAACCGGTGTGATTGCTGGAGGAGCGGTTAGGATCGTGCTAGAGATGGCGGGAGTAGAGAACGCTTTGGGGAAACAGCTGGGAAGCAACAATGCTCTCAACAACGCGAGAGCCACTCTTGCAGCAGTTCAACAGATGAGACAGTTCAAGGATGTTGCTCTCGAGCGTGGGATCCCCATGGAAGAGCTCTGGAAGTGAATGAAACTCACTCATCTTCTTCCCTTCTGTGACATTTTCACCCTCTTTTTTTTCCAATGTTGAAATGAGATTCTTGTAAAATCAAGAGGCGTGCTGTAATTCCTGAGAAAACATGTTTGTTTTGAAATATCAATCATTTCTTCTTCCGTTAAAATTCATCACAGGGACCAGATCTACTACAGGATACTGTAGCCAAGAGGTTAAGCCTATGTTCATGGGGCTTCGGGTGGTAAATGCTTGGAATCTCTTGCTTTTTTTTGGCGCAAGCCGTGTCTAAACTAAAGTTACGTGTGGAATAACGATAAACCAAAAGCAGTAGGGTTTCTCCACATTATCAACAACTTCCATCACTATAACCAGGTGGTCCCCACCTATGGAGCTTGAGAGGGTGGGCGGGATGAGAAGGGCAATAGTACCCCTTAGGCGTAATTCTTAGTTTCAGAGCGACCACAACAACCAAATGAAGACACTAAAGTTTGAAAGAAAGCTCCATGACTTGGCTTGAACATACGCCATATGTTACCGATATCAATTGTAGAAAATGGCTGATGTCTGATAAGTGAGAAGAAAGTTTGGCTAGTTTGCTATCAGTAACTAGTGTTAGATACGCTTTTCTATTATTACCCCCACAACTAAACGACCATGGTAGTAGTTTGCTATCAGTAACTAGTGGTGGATCTTGCTTAAAGTATGATTAATCTTTCATTTGAAACTATAACATAGAATACAAGGCAATAAGGTTCATGTTGATATATTAAAAGCTTCGAAATACTTTTTCAGAATAGTGTCTTTTCGCTATTTGGTAATACCCGTAAAATATATAAAGAAACGTACGTACGGCTGGATCAAAGTCAAAGGGGTTTTAACTTTCTTGTAGAGTCAAGAGAAGAGACGTGAAAATGATTCACTCATCATCAGGTGGGAACTCCTCATCAGAAGCTTCATTCTCCAGGAAAGAGCCGAGAGTTTTCCTCAGTATGCTGAACGTTTTGTCACCCTACACCCCCAAGAATTCACGGATCATCATATAACAAGATAAAAGAGAGACAGAGAGAGGTAACAAATATATGTAAGGCTATTTATTTACCCGTTTCTTTGTCTTCAGCGACTCCTCCAATTGAGCAAGCTTTTCTGTGCAGAACTTCTCCAGGTCCGATATCATTGTCTTCTCCTTCTTCCCTATACGTTGTTTCACATGTAGAAGTGAGTAAGGTTTTGCCGTCTTATAACAGTGGTCTCATTATATGTGTATTGTCTTACTTTGTTGCTCATATCGCATGTAGAGCCTCTCCTTATCCTCCTCAGACTTGGAGATAGTGTCTGCAAACGAGAAACATATTCAGTTTCAGTAATATGAATATTACACTTTAGCTACTGAACGAAAACTCTGCGATTTACACTTTTGACACCAATCACTAACTGGCCTTAAGAGTAAGAGATGACATAGAATGAATACCTTTCAGACCCTGAAGATAATCAGCTTTTTCCTTCATGAACTTGTGATGAAGCTCCTCAAATTTGGCAGTTTCAGCCTTCAAGATACTCTCACACTGCAAATATGGATCAGAGGTCAGTTCCGTGTACGTTTCTAATGACTAGAAAAGTTAAATATCATCTTTAGTTCTTTGTTCTTCAAACCTCCTTTGAACTCTTTGTAAGTGCTTTGGCAAAGTTCTGTCTGCAAGGATGTAACTCATCAGTACACTTTCATCTATATCTTATCTTGTAAGCCAACATTCACAAAGCATGGAAGATATCCATCCTCAGTAACATAGCCGTACCTTTCTTTCTCAAGTTTTGACTTCAACTCATCGATCTTTGACTTTACCTCAGTAGACACACTGCCATACAGATACACAAAAGATTAAAATCAAGATTCGGCTATCAAAGTAGACGACACCTAAAGAGAATCAGAACCAAGATCTTGTGGAGATAACTGATTTCATGATCAAAACAAAGGATTCTCACAAATGATTTTGACGTTTTCGGAAACAAGTAATCACAAGATCATAATACAAGACACCGAATGAATGATAGGAATCAATCATCAAGAGATTCAAAACGTTCTCTCTTCTGTGAAAGCAAAACGATATCAAAATGCTGGAAACAAATGAAACGATATCAATCAAAACACTTGGTTTCAAGTTTCAGGGATCCACGAGCATATACCACAACCACTTGCACAATAGATCAACCGATATCAAACTTTTAGAACAGACGATCGAACCAACACCTAAGGATCATCAGCCTATATCATGTACCAGGATCGATAACAAGCATAAGAAACGATCGTAGCTAGCAACAATGATCTGAACGAGATTGAGAAGTGAGGAAATCGAAGGTTTCGGAGATGTATATAACTGTGATTCTTCTATGTATTCGACAAAACTAAATCGGAGAGAAACTAAGAAGGTGAAAGAGATTAGATGAATGACCTGGAGATGCTCTCTTCCTTCTTCTTACGGCCATCCTCCTGCGCTTTCTCTCTGATTTGCTGCAACGCCGACATGATTCCTTTGAGATCGCTGCTCGATCCACACGGAAATCAATAGAGAGAGTTACGACCTAGCATAAAATCATCAGAAGAAACGAAGAAGGAGACGGACCTGGAAACATCGAGATCCAAATCGTCGTTGAGTTTTGCGTTCGGTGCTTGCTTCTTGAGCGATTGAAGCGGCGGCTGCTCCGGGCGTGCTCTCTTAGTGCTCTTTCTGGTGGAAGACATTGCAGACGAAAGACGAGAGAGAGAGAGAGAAGTGTAGAGAGACGATGGGGCGAAATCGTTAAGAGTGACCGAATGTTTGCTCTCTCCTGGAATTTTAATTAGATTTGAATTTTGAATTTCAGTTTCGTTTGTGCGCTCGTCTACTAACAAGTTACCTTTTCATTTATTAAATTGAATATTTTTTTCCTGAATCTAATTCTTCAAGTTATGTTTGGGCTAATGTGGTAGGCCCATTGTGGCCCAAGAAATGAACAGACACTGTGACTTTTATTGCTCCATTTGTAAGACACTTTTGGGCACAAACATAATTTTTCTAAGAATAAGTGAAGAAACTATACAAGTATCAATTTGGATGTTTTATTAAACTAATGGATTGCTCGTTTTAATTTGTAAATTTTAAAACAAATATAAACATATTGATATTATTTTTTAACTTTATATTAATATTAAACTAAACAAAAAATTAAAAATACTACATAAACTTTTAGATTCATATTTATTTATATATGTTGACCGTCAAAGTTATTAGTCAACCACTAATTTATCAAAAACGACGTTATTTTTGATAATACTGTCGACTGAAAATTTAAAAATATTACACGAACTCTAAAAATTGTGCTTATATATATTTAGTAATAGTCATCTATTAAATTTTCAAAATGACGTTATTTGGATAAATTCGGTAAAATTAAAAATTATTTTGAGAGATTCGAACTCTCACACATATGACATGTAAGAGCATGTTAACTTATAGACTAAGCAACTCTCTTGTATAAATTTGTAAATATTAGCTTATATATAAATTTATATATATATTTATATATATATAAGTTTTAGTTTAAACAAATAAATTTATCAAAGTCTTATTGTTTTAGTTTATCTAATAAATATATAATTATTTATGTTTTTAAATTTAACTTAAAATCATTATTTTATGAATAGAAATTAATTATTATTAATTTAAATATTTACTTTATAGTATTACTAAAAATTGAAATATATTGTAAAATTAGAATTTTGTGTTGTTTATGTATATAAAGATACATATAAAAATACAATCAAATTTTCAAAAGGATTTTTTAAAATTTTATTTTTTAAAAAAATTTGACGTTCGATAAATGTATAAGCACGATCTTGAAAGTTAATATAATATTTTTGATTTTTTGTTTAGTGTGATCCGAAATATGCACTATTATAAAATTTGGAAACGGAAAAACACGATGCATAAATTTTATATAGTATTTTAAAATTTTTATTATATAATTCGGGAAACAATTTGCACAGTAATGTTCTGGTTGAATATGCTAATTTTCCCATAAACTAATTAGTGATACCTACAATTAATGTTATCTTGACACTAATTGATTGATCGCCTGAATAATTAAGATCTCGTCGGATTTGATGACATGTTTGCATGTTATTTCCACATGTATTTCGTGGCATGAAAATATTGACTTTTTTTTGCTAGGAAGAGAATATTAGCTCTTCATTCCTAAATTAGATTTTTTCCACACTTTTAAAGCACAAGATTATTATATTATTAACAAACTTATATAATGTATACATTTTATGTATTATATAATAATATAAGAATCAAAATAGAGATACTCGTTTAATTACCTGTTTTGCATTAGGCTTAATAGCATTAAACTAAAATTGGTGTGATTAGATATAAAAACCAAAATATAATGTTCACTAGTGTTTTAAAACTGGACTGGTTGGTTGAACCGGTCTGACTGCGACTGAGATAACTATTCGGGTTGATCAAAGCCGGTCCTAAGCCAAAACCAATAAAGCATGAACTTATATCCTTCATTTTATTAAACTATATTAGCGGCCACAAAATGACAGAAAAGTAACTTTAGTCCAATCGTTTAATGTCACTATTTTCAACAATAGGTAAAGCTTCAAATCTATCCAACCACGTAATTTATTGTGGCTTGTAGTCTTAACAAACCAAGGACCGGCTTTAGAGTTAATTCACTACAAAAAACTGGAATCTAAGAAAACTGGAAAACTCATATGAAAACCGGTGAATTGGTTTGACGTGATAAACTATAAAACCCGGATTTGAATTTTTTTATAAGGATCTCTCACAATTATTTTTTGGAGGTTTTGTTTTTGTTTCATTATCACACCATCATTTATATTGATTTTCTTTGATGGATTTGCTTACTATTATACATAAGATATTATAATTATTAACATTTAACAATATTTACATAGACTTAGAAATTTTAAAATAGGAAAAGGTGATTTTAGAGAAATGATGTTGAAAATGACATGTAAAAAAACGATCTATTTTAATTTGTATAGATTTATCTATATTATTTGTCCACGATCTTATTAATATAGGATCAACTCTTTTTAAAAGTTTCTTTGTTTAGATTGTATGAACATTAAGGTAAGATGTAGAAGATCTCGATCTCTCTTGCTATGCTCTCGTTCGTTTAACTCTCGCTCTCTCATGCGTAGATTCGCGACTCCGTAACACGATCGATTCGAGTTGATGCGATAATCAAATACAGATGCTCAACAAACAAGAAGTTTTAGCTTGTTAAATGACGAGGTACATCTTCTTCAGGATTGGAACCTGAGAATCCACTATCTCTCTTTTAGTGTTTTACAGAAGCTTTTCTTTTTCGAGTTACAAGAATGATAATAAGAAGAAGACGACAATCGTTAGAGTTTGTTACGCGGGTTTTTATCATCTACGACGCACCCGCAAATAAACTCGTGTATCATGGGTCTTCTCATTAACTCACCAAAGTCCAGACGCGCTTCTATGTTTCTTCTTTTCGGGTTTCCAATTTGGATCGAAGCCCAGCTGACTTCTCCAACTGAGTGGACTGAGTCGAATTCGATACACTTCACATAAGATTTTGGACCAAACTGATGTTGATTCGAGATATATATATATATATATATATATAGGGAAAACTGCCAAAAAAACCACCAATTTTCACATATAAGCCAATAAAAGCTCCAACTCATTAATGAGCTATTTAAATCTCAAATTGTTTAACTCTTCCCATTTAAATCACAAACTTTATTTGACCGAGCCAATTTAAACACATCAAAAGTCAACAGTTAAAAACATGTTAACACCGTCCTCTGCGTTGACCTTCTTGTATCCTATCACAATTCAAGTAGTATCTTCGATTTAAGTTTCCAGGAAAATTTCATGTCGACAACGTAACTGAGTAGAAAGATTGTAGTTTTCGATTTGGGAATTTCGGAGAATAAGATGTGGCAATTGGGGAATTGAGGGGAGTTTATGTTAGGCAAAAGCGATACAGTTTTAATAGGTAACGGTGTTAACATCTTTTTTAACTGTTGATTTTTGAGGTGTTTAAATTGGCTCGGTCAAATAAAGTTTGTGATTTAAATAGAAAAAGTTAAACAATTTGAGATTTAAATAGCTCACTAATGAGTTCGAGTTTTTATTGGCTTAGATTTGAAAGTTGAGGATTTTTTTGGCAGTTTTCCTTATATATATATATATTTTTAAGATTTGAGATATTTTTGTTAAATAATTTTTATAAATATGGGCGAGATGATTTAATCATTTAGTATTATGGAAAATATTTTGCTACTTAGATTTTATTTGTATTTTCTTAATGGAGGATTACCAAAAATGAATAGATTTGATTTGATAATATTATCTGGAACAGTTTTGAAATCCAAATTCATGCCAAGAACCACAGATGAAACGGATTTAGTATTGTATTGAATGTGAATGTGTTGTATAGAAGAGATAATTGTATAGCAAAAGATTTAAGATTTCTGAGTTATTATATAGACGAATGTATTTTTCATTTTTTGGAGTATTAAATGATAGCAATCATATAGTTTGACACCTATTAAAATACCAAAGGAGTTCTATCACTTTATGGCACTTATTAAAATCTCCACGCATATAAAGAATGTAAAATTGATAAACCCACGTGTACAATATTCCAAAAGGCATATTGTTTGTTTTCAATTTTTCATCAAATTTTCCATAATTTATTAAAATTAAAAGTAGTGGCGTTACTGTATATACTTTGATAAATTAAGAAGACTTCGGAAAAGTATTCTATTTTAGTAGCATAGATTGTTTTTCGAATGGGTGAAGAACATGAAAACATATATATATATATATATTTAGATCCGGTTACAAGCCCAAATTGAACAAAAGTTCCTAAGTCAATGTATTACAAACTACGTTCGCCCATTCACTAAACCCGGCATAATCCGGTAGTCTGATTTTAAAATTCCTAGGACCCAATTGCTGTTCTCACCGAATATGATGACCATGGAACCGTGAGGTTCTCCTCGTTACCTTAGATGCCGGGAACTTCCATGACATTCCCGAAATAGCTAGCTCTCAGGGATCTCCTTGGGCTCGTAACTTTCACCAATGAGCACGCAGACGAAAATAGAAGAAGGAATTAAAAGCCATACCAAGTGAAAAACGATCCTAACTTGCTGTGAAGACTTCTATAACGCCAACCACCCGGGACAAGACACCATAGATAGTCTCTAGACCAAACGGAAACAAAAGACGGACTCGGTCCAGTCGCAACTAGACGAAGCCGAAGACACTCTAAGACCTGCAAAAACGTTAGTGAAGCAACACCACCATGAGCTCAACAAACTCACGGCGCTGGGAAGTGTCGCCAACACCGACCAAGCCACCGAAGGAGAAGAGACTCCGCTGACAAACAGAGACACCTGAGACCCTCGAAAGTCGCCTCCTCCGAGAACCGGGTAGAGGTAAGTTCTTGACGCCTAAAGCAGCATCCTGTGGCAAGGATGAAGCTTTAACAAACACAAGAACATGAAAATATTGACTAGTACATAAAATTTTACACCAACTGGTCCACACCATATAAATTTTCAACTGTTAATATATTTTATGTTATATATACTGATATCCATATTGAAGAAAATTATTGTTTTCTACTTCCATAAGATGTTATGATATACTTTGTCAAAAAGATGTTATAAATTTATAATATAATAATGTTCAAAAAAATTATAAAATAACCAAGGCGTGAGAAGGCGTGATCTGTCTGGTCCAGATATTTTAAATTAAAATAAAATGTCATAATCTATACTGATTACATATATCAATTTTGATTAGCTTTTGGTTTCTTTATTTGTTATAATTTCACGTTTATATTAATATATTTGGACGTTCCAAAGAATATCTCAATAATCCAATTCTTGATTAGCATACGCCTTGTCGGCAACACCCAAGTCGGCACTGATTTTGGAAAGTAAATCAACTCGTTGATAATGATGCTCTAGAAAATCGTTACACATGCATATTACCCAATCTGATTTGATAAACTTCCTTCAGAATCTTTTTTTTTTGCGAAATATTTGAATATCATATAAATATGAAAAGGTTTTGTAAAATTGTATAAAATAAAAGATTAAACTAACTGTTTTTTTTTTTGTTTTACAAATTGGGGTTGCTCACTTGATCTTGACAGGAAAGATTAAAAAGTAGAGAAAAACCAAAATTTTAAAGCGGTAAGTGACTAACTTTATTCAGTTTAGGAGTTGCAATCTCTCTACTAAGACCATCTCTAACCGATTCTATTTTTTTTATATTTTCCTCGTAAATACGGTAACTATATTATAGAATAAAATTTGTTCTAATGGTATATTTCTATACTAAAGTTACTCTACTATACAGGGAAATATAGAATAATGTCATATTTTAAAAAGCGATGCCTTGTTTATGCAACCTTTTTCCCCTCATGATGTGTTTGCATTAGATACCTCCCATTTAAACTTATATACATTTTACGCGATTCACGTTTAGATCATTAGCTTGATTCACATTCAGATTATTAGCCACGTAGACTTCAAGCCATGGATAGTTCACATGATTCATGTGCCATGGATAGTTCACGTGATTCATGTTAATCTACTTTGTCTTTTACAATGAAAAGACGTAACTCTTCATACAAATAGATTTTAAATAATGGAAACACACATCTTTTAGATGTGAATATATACCTTTTTATAATGAAAAGATACATATAGATATTTTTTTCAGAACTTTTCAATAGTTGCATGTAAGACACAACCTTTCACATTAATTTGGAATTATAACTTATAAGGTTAATTTTGTATTTAAAATAATCAAAGGTATAATGAAACCTACTTGGATCTAAATCTTGATCTTTAACAACGGACATCGCAAACTTACCGCCGAATAGTTCGCGGGACGTGCATGCAGGTGCTAATGTATTTTCAGATTTGATACAACATGACAACTATACAATTTGATATTTGATATCATGATATCAAATACAACATTATATCAGATATGCATAAACCCACTGAAATGAATTATATTAAAAAAT
This sequence comes from Brassica juncea, assembly GCA_018703725.1. NCBI lineage: Eukaryota > Viridiplantae > Streptophyta > Magnoliopsida > Brassicales > Brassicaceae > Brassica > Brassica juncea. Next base: position 51,841,160 of record CM031935.1, on the reverse strand, counting down.
ACGTAGAGCCTCTCCTATTAATACACCCTCTCACATCAAGCCAAACTCACACACAAACAAAAACAAAAGGATAAAGATGGGCTTCATTGGTAAAAATGTTTTGCTAACTCTCTTAGCACTTTGCTGCTTCATTTCCTCTGTTTTCAGTACTACAGCTCAACCTCCAATAAAACTAATAACACCATTGACCAAAGCTCCAAGAAAAATTCTCCTACCGTTAAGAACTCCTACCAAGCTGTCAACTCTCCTACCGTTAAAATCTCCTACTGAGCGATCAACTCTCCCACCGTTGAAAGCTCCTACCAAGCTACGATCAATTCTCGCACCGTTGAAAGCACCTACCAAGCTATCAGCTCTCCCACCGTTGAAAGCTCCTACTGAGCGATCAGCTCTCCCACCGTTGAAAGCTCCCACCAAAGCACCAATGCTCTCACCGTTGAAAGCTCCCACCAAAGCACCAAGTCGCTCACCGTTGAAAGCTCCCACCAAAGCACCAATGCTCTCACCGTTGAAAGCTCCCACCAAAGCACCAAGTCGCTCACCTTTGAAAGCTCCCACCAAAGCACCAATGCTCTCACCGTTGAAAGCTCCCACCAAAGCACCAAGTCGCTCACCTTTGAAAGCTCCCACCAAAGCACCAATGCTCTCACCGTTGAAAGCTCCCACCAAAGCACCAAGTCGCTCACCTTTGAAAGCTCCCACCAAAGCACCAATGCTCTCGCCCTTGAAAGCTCCCACCAAAGCACCAATGCTCTCGCCCTTGAAAGCTCCCACCAAAGCACCAAGTCGCTCACCGTTGAAAGCTCCCACCAAAGCACCAATGCTCTCGCCCTTGAAAGCTCCCACCAAAGCACCAAGTCGCTCACCGTTGAAAGCTCCCACCAAAGCACCAACTCTCTCACCGTTGAAAGCTCCCACCAAAGCACCAATGCTCTCGCCGTTGAAAGCTCCCACCAAAGCACCAATGCTCTCGCCGCTGAAAGCTCCCACCAAAGCACCAATGCTCTCGCCGCTGAACGCTCCCACCAAAGCACCAATGCTCTCCCCGCTGAAAGCTCCCACCAAAGCACCAATGCTCTCGCCGCTGAAAGCTCCCACCAAAGCACCAATGCTCTCGCCGCTGAAAGCTCCCACCAAAGCACCAGCTCTCTCCCCGTTGAAAGCTCCCACCAAAGCACCAGCTCTCCCACCGCTGAAAGCTCCTACCAAGCCATCAACTCTCCCACCACTAAAAGCTCCTATCGAGTCTTCAAATCTTATCAAGCTACCAAGTCTCCCGCCATTAAAAACTCATATCAAGCAATCAACTCTCCCACCGTTAAAAACTCCTATCAAGCTATCTACTCTCTGATAAGACCAAAAGGGTTGGTGCTGACAAAGACACTGAGATGGAGGAGAGAGAGGTCAAGTAGGAAGAGAAAAACCAAATCACAAGTTCTCTCACGAAAACAATGTATTTTATTTTATTTATTTAAGTTGTTTTTGCAAAGAAGAGAAATTTCTCCACTTTCCCATTTCCTTTAGTTGTTAGCTTGTGGGTGAATCCACGACGAGATGTATTTGCTTCATGTATGTCTTCTATTTAAAGACCTAAAAAGAGACGGTCTAAACTACCCAAAAGAAAACTTGTGTTATGTTTTTTTTTTCATATTTCTAGATCAACATTTGATGATCCTGAAATTGGGACCTATCACTCCCCCACCCGCCAAAGCTCCCATCAAGTTACCAACCAAAGCTCCAATCAAACCTCACATTCTCCCACAAATTTCCCCTCCTAAGATCATCAGGACACTAGTGGCCGTGCGGGGTATGGTCTACTGCAAGGCCTGCAAATACGCCGCGTGAACAATCTCCAAGGCGCCAAACCTGTTTTTTTAACAACGAATACGAACACGACCACGATTTCCATGAAACAAAGATTTCTATGGCTAGAATATGCCCCAAACCGGTTAAAGGTATTATATGTACATTATAATATGGAAAGTGATCTGAGGTGGTCTCGATAATCAGCTCGAAATAGAACAATCAATAAAACAAAGATTTCTATGGCCGGAATAGGCCCTAAACCGGTTAAAGTTGTTATATGTACATTATGATATGAAAAGTCCACGCTGCACTTTCCATACTTTATCCTATACTCTTTAGAGGCATATGTATCTACATATAAATTTGAGTTTTAATGATTCTAACAATCATTAAAGCCCATGTTAGTCTTTTCAATGTTGGTCCATTCGCATTCGAGCCTGTCTGCCCTAGGGCTGGGCACAAGGTGAGTACTTGCTATTTTGTATGTATTTGCGACTTGACTTGCCTTGGACGAGTAATAAAATTTTCGGCTTGTATTTGACTTTTAAAAATGAGTACTTGCTATTTCGAGTACTTGATCAAAAATGAATTACTTGCAAGTTACTTGCCTTGCTCTATTACTTACTATTTACGAGTACTTGTGAACTATTTACGAATTTTTGGAATATTTAAGAATTACTTACTAAATAATACTCTGTTAGAAATATACATGAAAGTTTATTTTGTTTATTCTCTTAAAATAATATGTGAATTATTTTAAACGAAATATTTGTTCATCTTATAAAGAAGACAAATAATATATATATATATATATATATATGCATATTTAGATATATAAATATTGTATAATTTTCACAATAACAAAAATATATTCTCTAAACAAGTAACATGTAATAACAAGTCATATAACTAAATTTTTAATATTTGTTACTATGCAATACTTAACTAGATGACGACGAATATTTAAAATCAAGGTGGATACAAAAAACAAGTAACAAGTACAAGAAAATCAACGAGTATTTGGGTTCAATCCTAAATGCAAGTAAAAGAAAAAACAAATATGAACAACTAATTAATTGATCATGTAATAAATAGCAAGTAATTGGGCGAGTAACGAGGCGTAACGAGTCAAGTACTGAAAATAACAATGATACTTGATACTTGACTTGGTCTTGCAAGTAATGAAAATTGTCGACTTGTTACTTGCCTTGACAACACCGAGTACTTGAATTTTCAAGGCGGGTACGGGTCAAGTAACGAGTTTAAGGCGAATAACGAGTAATGATGCCCAGCCCTAGTCTGCCCCAAATGGGAAGGTTTTATTTAATAATAGCTAGTGAAACTTAGAGCACAGTTCAATAATGATTGTGTTGAGCGTACCAGCTTGGGTTTCTATATATGGGCTTTGTCAATGTTTTTAAAATCAACCGGAAACGTTTTTGGTTCTGAGTCAATTTAAATGGTTTGTTAGTTATATTCGATAAAATTTGCAAACACGAAAAATTAAGTACAAACCAAATGACAATTTATATAAATTTATATTTTTATTTTAAATATGAAATTAATAGTTAGACTTTAAATATTTATCACCTTGGATTATGAAAATTCTAAAATCAATATAACCAAAATTAAAGTTTTATTTGTATGAGTTTAAAAGACAACAATTTAAAAAAACTATTTTGGTGGTAAATTATAAACAGACCAGTTTTTATCCATCTGATCCAGATATGTTTTCGGGTTACAGTTTAACCCGGTCCGATCACCAAAATGGTTCGAGTTTAAAACTACTAGCTTTTGTATTAATATATTTTTAGTTATTTCTTGAATAAAAACGGTACGTTTACATATTAACTTATCTATTTTATTCTTAGCTGAGCTGTGTGAAATTGGAGAAATTCCCGTTAATTCAAATCAGAATAGGTTAACATTAACTTTTTTAACCTTGTCCTGATTTATCGCTGAAATCTAATTATTTAACTTCGTATTTTAAATCTTTTACTGATCTAAGGATAAATAAGTAGTTATCGTTTTGGTAGTTCTATTAAACTCTAATGGATTGCATGTATATTATTGTACTGTAAGCGCTTGACTGATTTTCCCGCTACCATCCGCAAATGCAGTTTTTGCGGTTGGTAGCGGTTGTTGGTGTTTTGAAACAATCACAGAAAACGCTACAAATACAGAAAACGCTATAAATTGTTTTAAATCGTTCTGAACCTCTTGAAATCAAAAGCTGATTCCAGCTAGCGTTTGCGATTGCGGAAAGGTAAATTTTTTTAAAAAAAAAAAACTAAAAATATTCAGTAAAATTTTTAAATTGAAATAATAGAAATTTTAAAATGTGTACATATTATATTTTAATTTATATTATAAAACTTTTAAACAAAAATATTTTCGATAATTTTTAAAAATTTAATATTATGATTTTTAATTTATAATTATAAAAATAAAAATATTATTAATTTATTATTTAACAGCTGTTACATTTGGTAGTTTACCAGTCATAAAAATCCCGCAAACACACCAATTTCTAACATTTTTATCAGTCGTACAAAACTCTAAAAAATGTTTAAAACGTAACTACTAACATCCGCAAACTCCCGCAACCATGCGGTTATACTAGTCAGCCCTTATCGTAAAAGCAAAGTAAACAGAAGAAGCGTAGATATTAAGTTTTGAACTTAATTGTGTAATGTCTTGAAGCCGCACTAGGCGCATCTTGTTGCCATGCACATGTATGGATCATCAAACATGGAACGTGAATGAAAGCTCATGCATTAATATTATATCCCATACCAATATATTTCTACGGAAACCTGAAAGCAACACTAATTTAGTCAATCAAGAAGTTTGTTTAATTAAGTACTGCCTAACTTTTATATATACAGTATTTGGTAGTTTTTAGTTCAGTACGTAAAAGTTGTAAATGATCACAACTTCAATCAGCTCTCGTAATCACATTCTTTTTATCAACTCGCGTAAACTTTACGAACCAAAAGAAATCATTACACATATGACTCAATCTCTGATATAACTCTCAAATCATTAAATTTTATAGACTTGGTTATGGATCACTAGGACGTGAGATTAGGGAAATGCCAAAATATAGGTATTGAAAGCAGGTTAACAAATGGTATAGAAACCTGTAAAGAGATCTAAATCTAAATCTTCAACGAGAGACATCGGAAACTTCCCGAATACCTCGCAATACGTGTGCATGTGCAACTGTGTATCTACCTACGCAGAAACTCACTGAAATGGATAATATAAAAATAATACTTGAATCCTGAAATCTCCTATAAATACACCCTCTCACATTAACCCAGACTCACACACAAACAAACACACAAGAAGCTAAAGATGGGTTTTATTGGTAAGAGTGTTTTGCTAACTCTCATAGCACTTTGCAGCTTCATTTCCTCTGTTTTCAGTACTACAGCTCTACCTCCAATGAAACTAATAACACCATTGCCCACTCTCCCACCGGCCAAAGCCCCTATCAAGTTACCTACTCTCCCACCAGCCAAAGCTCCGATCAAGCTACCAACACTCCCACCAACTAAAGCTCCGATCAAGCCTCCGGTTCTCCCACCGATTTCTCCTCCTAAGTTCAACAGGACACTAGTGGCCGTGCGGGGTGTGGTCTTCTGCAAAGCCTGCAAGTACGCCGGCATAAACAATCTCCAAGGCGCCAAGCCCGTTAAAGGTATTACATATACACTAATGATACGAATCACGTCCCATACATTATATCAACGGAAAATGTTCGTCTTTTTTTGTTTAAACTGTTAACTAATCCCTCCGTTCCACAATATAAGATGTTTTGGGAAAATTTTGATGTTTCAAAATATAAGATGTTTTGATACTTTTAAGGTATTTTAACTTTCTTGAAAACTGGTTAACCAATAGCAGTTTACTGCATTGTTCATAATTGGTTAATCTATATTTAATTTATATTATTTAATTATATTGACTTCTAAAAAGTAAGTTTCTTAATTCTTGTGCATTTAGGCAAAAAATATTATATTATGGAACGGAGGGATTATATATTACCACTCGAGATTGGTTCATGTCCCTTCATGAAAATCACAACCGATAAACATATATTTCCCATGAAGTATGGAGAACTAAACTAAAATAATGAATCGGTTAAAATGTGTTTGTGACTAAAAATAATTTTTTTGGTTAACACAATCAAATGCAACGGACCCATGTCATATTTTTCTCTTTATCTCCATGTTATTTTGTTCAAGTCATGTTATATGCCCCCAAATTATTATTTTTAAATCGATAAAGGTACATATATTACAATTTTAAACAAATACTATGAATTAGTTGGAATGGGTTCATATTTTACCAGTAGCTGTTATTTGTGTATGCAGGTGCCGTGGTGAGACTTTTGTGCAAAAACAAAAAGAACACCACATCGGAGGCAACTACGGACAAGAACGGATACTTCCTGCTATATGCCCCTAAAACGGTGTCCAACTACGCCATCAAAAATTGTCGAGCTTACCTAGTGAAGTCGCCTGACGCTAAATGCAGCAAAGTGTCGAAGCTCCACGGTGGATACTTGGGCTCTTTTCTAAAACCGGTGGTGAAACCTGAAAATGCAACTATCATCTTCAACAAGCTCACGTACAGTCTTTTCAACGTTGGTCCTTTCGCATTCGAGCCTGTCTGCCCCAAATGAGATGGTTTTATTTAATAATATAGCTAGTGAAACTTTGATTATGGGTATTGATCACACAGTTTAGTAATGATTGTGTTGAATGTATCAGCTTGGGTTTCTTTATATGGGCATTTGTATTAATGTTTTCTGATTATCTATTGAATAAAAACGGCAACGTTTACATATAAACTCATCTCTCTCTCTCTCTCTCTCTCTCTCTCTCTCTCTCTCTCTCTCTCTCTCTCTCTCTCTCTCTCTCTCTCTCTCTCTCTCTCTCTCTCTCTCTCTCTCTCTCTCTCTCTCTCTCTCTCTCTCTCTCTCTCTCTCTCTCTCTCTGAGCTAACTTTTGTGGAACATAACCTATGAAATGAAATGAATCTGCTGAAATGTAGAACTTTGATAATGGGTTTTATTTAATAATATAGCTAGTGAAACTTTGATTATGGGTATTGATCACACAGTTTAGTAATGATTAATTGTGTTGAATGTATCAGCTTGGGTTTCTTTATATGGGCATTTGTATTAATGTTTTCTGATTATCTATTGAATAAAAACGGCAACTACATATAAGCTCATCTCTCTCTCTCTTTTTTCTCAGCTAACTTTTGTGGAACATAACCTATGAAATGAAATTTTGAACCAAAAAACAAACCTATGAAATGAAATGAACCTGCTGATTGTATAACGGTAAGGGTGTTTACGTTAATATTACGAGCAGTTAGAAGTTACTATTTGTACCTTTGTTATAATTGTATAGTGGATTAAAGGAAAGTCTTTATGTGAAATTGTTTAAAATTTGTGAACATATACCATAATACAAAGTTATGATTAAAAAGAAAGGTAAATGGGAGAAGGAAGAGGTCTTTCATTCTAGACGATGTTTTTGTACTACTATATGATGTTCATAAGAATAGTATAAGAACGTATGATCCCAAGGAGAGGGCTTGGGGAGTGGTGAAGGGTGTGGAAGTAGCTAGGACAATTTGAGGATGGTTCATGGACGTACACAGGAAATGTAGTTGTGTGTTTTGCATATATAAAGAAGTAGCATTGACGGAGACAACAGAAATATGGTGTGCATTGATGGAAATCTGTGAAGGAGAAATTTGGGGGAAAGTTAATTGGTGTGGTCATGTGCTTGATGGAAAATCTAACATTATAAAGTGTCAAATTGTTAAAATGTGAAGCCTAAACCTCAGTGGCGGAGCAAGAAATGTTTTGTACTATAGTCAAAAAAAAAATTATGGGATCAAAATTTACTTTTTAATTAGGTGAAAATAATTTTTCTTAAAAAAAATAAATAATTTTTAAAAATTGTGGGGTTAGCTGACCCCACTCTCAATACATTCCTTCCGCTGCTAAACCATGTAATGATAGTTTAACGGTGAATATCGTCTTGTGGTTCGAAAATGAATGCTTTATCTAGAGATTAGTTTGGTTCTCAACCTAAAAATATTTGATTATCATAAAACAAACATTGGTGTTTTATGTTGTTAGCTAGTGTTTCAAAACCTCTCCAGGTTCTGAAGCAATATGACAATAATAAGTTTGGTTTTGTTTCTACTCTCTAACATTTATTACTTGAATTATTGAAAGCTGATCTGGGTGGAGTTATATTTAGTGGGTATTACCTTACCAAAAACTTCTGTTTTCATTGTCATAAGGTTTTGGTGTAAATGTTAAGATTCATTTTACACGGTCTCTGGTACTTCGACAGCATCAAGGACAAGAACTATATTTACCCGAGTTCAAGCCTAAACATATGGCTCGGCCCAAACAGATCACGGATGTTAAAGGAAGGAAAGATTCCTGTCCAGGCAAAGTCCATATTGTCTTCTTCTTATCCTAAGTGGACTAAAAGACTATTTCGTGTTGACTAAATAATCACAATCATCACAGATCTATCGTAGATGTTCCATTTGCAAATGTTTCCTTGAAAAGGTCAATGGTTTTTGGAACGTAGTAGCATTTATTGCAAAATCTAACAAATCGTCACGAGTGTGGAAAGTGCTGTTGAACTACACACCATAAACACCCATGCACTGATCAACGTTCCCAGTTCCCTAGTTTTGACGGCGTCGCGTGCACATCACTCTCAATATACGGCGCGTGACAGCATATAAATACTCTGTAATAGAAAATAGGCCCCACCCAAACACACACAAAAATAAAGGAGGTTTCCTGTCAATTAAAACATAACTTATTTTTTACTTCCAAAACAAAAGACTATTACTTTTTATTATTAGTAAAACAAATGAGAGAAGAGATATCACCCATAGATGAAATTTCTGTAATATTTACATCAACTTATTTTTTCAACATGAATGTCTAATATCATCCGCCGGTTGTTTTATATAACCTTCTCAATTTGCTATTTACCGCCAAAAAATACAAACTTATTTATTACATTATCTATAACTAAATAATTAATTACTGAATTATTTTTGGATAAATTAGACTTTTTCTCACTTTTAAAATTATAAATATATATATCCCTTCAACAAGTGTAAAGTCTAAACTCGAGACCTCTTTCTCAACGCGTGCTTCATTAATGGATAATTCACCAAGATACAGAAATGATGCACGGAGCTTGCTTCCTTCACCAAGCAGCATCACTAGTCCGAGCCGACCCGTTACCACCATGTCTCAACACACCACTTTCGTCCAAACAGATGCTTACTCCTTCAAGCAAGTCGTCCAAATGCTCACCGGATCCTCCAAGAAGCCTAACCCGACCCATAAACCCGAACGGAGGTACTCAATCCCTCCAGTTAAAACTGTCCCCAACAAGAAGCACTCTTCTTCCTTCTCAGGCTTCCGTCTCTACGAACGCCGCAACTCCAAGAAGCATCTCAAGATCCACCCGGTGCATTCCGGATCACCAGAGAAACTTTCCCCCAGCATCCTAGATTTCCCGTCTCTTGTTCTCAGCCCTGACACTCCTCTCAGACCCTACCCGACCGAACCCGGGTACGTACGTTTCGACCCGAAACCGAGCTCCGACGCTGAAGAGAGAGCAATGAAAGAGAAAGGGTTTTATTTGCACCCGACTCCGAGGGTTTTCGAGTCCCGACTTCTCCCTCTCTTTCCGTTGACTTCTCCTAGGGTTTCAGATTCTGCTGCGGACTTTACTACCTCATGAAACTTTAACATTTTAGCTAATTTTTAGTTTTGAAGTCTGTCTTTTTTTGGTTTCTCTTTTATGTATTAGAAGATGAGATGATGCATAGTGAGATATTCTTGGAAAACTTGTAATCCGTTGAGTTCCGCTAATGGCAAATAATAACTCTATTTAACATTGTGTTTTATAGACTTGTTCAAGTTTTGTTGAATATTCATTGTTGATCGTTTTTTTTTCTGTTGCAGCCGAATATATGAAGAACAGTTTGGTCTTAGGTAACCAAAACTTTGTTTGTAACCCTTTGGTTCATGTATGACTAATCCTTTGATTATAATGCTTTCAGCTATATTCAAATAGGCATTTTTAATAGGCTTTTTATCTTTTCTGGGACTTATGTAACTTTTTGAGCTGATGTAATTAAGAATCGTTCTTTTTTAATATTAAATTCACATTACCAAGAAATGGTCGTAAAGGAGTAGACAAATTGAGAAAGGACAAAGGAGTGGTGGAAAGGAGTAAACACAAAAAGAGTGGGGATACTACTTGAATTTGAATGGTGGTACCGCTAAAAGGAAAATGTTTTAAGATTCTCACTTTTTCTTGGGTTTTATCACTATCAGTTGATATATTGGATATGCTAGGAAGTGACTTTAGAAGATATTCCTATGAATACTCTCTTGTGGGGCATAAAATAGTATTTATTAATATTGCTCGGTTCAGATTTTGGATTGATGGACTGTGGTGGGTCTCTTACTCTCTTAGTGACTGACCTTTTACGGCAAGTGTCCTGTCCTCATCAAAAAGTCAATGACTCTCCTGCGGGTATTTTGGGTTACGCGGCTTTTGTAGCGAACAGGCCTAAACATGGGACTATGCAGGCACCTTTTGGTCTTCAGAATCAAAGGTGGGAACAGTATGTCTTTGAGTTCATAGAGGCTCGCTATAGGGAACTTTGTTGATTTTTTAATGTTGGAACAGCTAGGTTTCTCTTCTTTCTCTTTATCTCACTTTTGTTTCAGTCTCCTCCCTTGTTCTTTCTAGCATTCTACGTTTCTCTCTATTAATCTAAACACACACAAAGAAAAAGTTACTCCCTCTTTCTCTCGAATTAGTCTTCTTTTTTTGGTCTTAAGCACAAAGCTTAAAAGACTTTAAAAGAGAAGTGGAATACTAGTTGTCTACATTAATAATTTGGATACATTACACACAAAAATATATAGTAGATTTCTCTATTTGCTACACACAGATTTATACTTCTTGCTTAAACAAATTAATTCTCATACTTCATATATCTAGGTACTAGTCTAGTTTTACAAGTAATGTTAACCAATAAACCTTACACATTAACAATTTCTAATACTCTAGTCTAACTAACAATTTCAACAATTTCTTACCAACCAAATTATTTAGATACAACCACTCGTTTGGGCCTAACTCTACTTGTAGCTCAATGACTAATTCTAGTACTAAAACCAGCCTAAAGTATTCATTTATCTTGCTGACTTCTGTGTTGAGTGCTGACTCCTTTCTTCTTATTAACCTTAATTAGCTTCCTTGGGTTTGCTTTTCTATTTATTTTTCTTCTCACTCATCTAACCTTTTGTAGGATTTAATCAAAGGATTCAATTTCTACAAGCTTTGATTGACGAATTGACCCTGGGTCCCGTTATTACGAGGTAGCTCATGGAGTATGCTTGAAGACTTTAACATGAATCTTCCAACCACAATTATTCACGTGTCACGAAATTGTTTGGGCAATTCTTAAAAATGAGAAATTCATTTGCAACCGTAAGTATATAAATTAATATTGCATGTTACTGAAATATCCATTAATTTGCTTCGTATATTATACTACATACAAGTTCCCCTATATTAATTTAGCATAAACCGCAAGGTTTTTTTTTTTGAAACTCAACGTAATCATTAAAGAGTTATGCAACCATGTCAACTGCTACAAGGCTTAAATCCTGTTTTGCAACAAATCAGCATCCCTATTTCTCATATGACGATCCAATGGAAAGAGATAACTCAAATAATTTCGACTCAATCCTAATATCAGATACAATGCCATAGCTAGATTTCCAAAGATTCTGAATCAGACTTTACGGCTCTAATGAATTGGCTCGAATCAGATTCATAAACCGCAAGGTATAGAAACATCATTTGATTACTTAATTATAGACAAACGAAACACATACAATTTATCTATAAATATAAAGGAACGACATATGAAATAGACGTTGTATGCATCATGATTATAAATAAAAGATAATTAAAGATAATTAATAGAAAAGGGGGAATATCAAGAGTAAAAATGGTCAATAACCGTAAATAGAAGAAACTGGTGTTTTTTTCTTTTCTGTTTGCATTATTTTCCCTCTCGCTTCTCTGATCATGTTGTTCGTGTATATATATATACTTCTTCAAATTAAGAAGCATACCTATAACAAGAATAAAACTTAGGTTCACCCCCTGGGGTGAACCTTTAAATTCACCTCTCCTCTCATAACCAATAAAAGTGCCACGTAGATAATTAAATAAAAACTATTAAATTTATTTTAAAACACCTAAAAATGAATAACATTAATTTTAATGATGCTGACGCCGCCAACTAAACCGTAAATTATAAATTCTAAACCCTAAACCTTAAATTCTAAACCAAAACCCTATACCCTAAATCAAATTCTAAACCCTAAACCCAAATTCTAAACCCTAAATTAAAATTCTATACCTTAAACTCAAATCCTAGACCCTAAACCCAAACCGTAAATCTTAAATCCAAACTCTATATCCTAAACCCAAATTCTAGACCTTAAACCTAAATCGTAAACCCTAAACCCAAACCCTATAACGTCTAGTTTTAGAGTTTGGATTTAGGGTTTTGTGGTTTGGGTTTAGGGTTTAGAGTTTGGGTTTAGGGTTTACGATTTGGATTTAGGATCTATGATTTTGGTTTAGGGTATAGGGTTTGGATTTAAGGTTTACAATTTGGGTTTAGGGTATAGGATTTGGGTTTAGGGTATAGGGTTTGGGTTTAGGGTTTAGAATTTGGATTTAGGGTATAAGGTTTTGGTTTAGAATTTAAGGTTTAGAGCTTAGAATTTAAAATTTACGGTTTAGTTGGCGGCGTCAGCATCGATAAAATTGGCGTTATTCTTTTTCACCTATTTAAAAATAAAATTTAATATTTTTTATTTAATTATCTACGTGGCACTTTAATTGGTTATAGAAGGAGAGGTGAATTTAAAGGTTCATCCCAGGGGGTGTACCTAAGTTATGTTCCTATAACAATGAGTGATGGCGCTGCAGCCACGCCTGTAAGGATTAGCCCTTTTCCTCTTCTTGCAATCGTAGTAAGACTGGCCACGACGGTTGCACGCCACATTGTAAATTTTGAGTGCATCGTAACCAATGTACCTGCGCCTTGCGGCTAGTTGCCGCCGGTTGGTCTCAGAATCCATCAGGGGCTCGAGCTCATCATCGTCTCCAATGCAACCTTGGCCATTGGCAGATTCGGCGACTACGGCTAGGGTCAAGAGGAGAAGGATCAATAAGAACTTGATACCCATTTGGTTTTCTTTGTGTGTTGTTTGATGATGAGATGGTTAATAGAATTATTATATACGCCCTTCGTTGTGAAAGGAGGGAAAAATAGAAGTGGTATTGGAAAAGAAGACACGAGGGATGCTTTTGTTGACGATGAAAAAGGGGAAGCAGAGTGTTAATGTTTTGGTTTTTATTTTTTGTGGCTGTTAATTATTTTTGTTGATTGATTCTTAGTTCAACTTTATTAAATTTTATTATGTGGCACTCCTCTTGTAGGGAGAGATTCAATTAACTAAAATGCTCGAATTAGGTTGGAAGCCCAAGAGTTAATTGATGAGTTACTTCCAGCATGCTGCATGTATCTATGTCTCTTTGCACATGTATGTTCGCACCTACTAATAGGTGGATCAGACGATCAGTACATGTGCAGAGTGCAACGGTTAGCATTAATACTTTCTCTGCGTTATCATCCGAGTTCAAACTCGAATGATGTATTTACCAAAAAAGGTATGCTATTGACAAAGAAACCCAACAATAAACAGATGTTCAAACACAATATTTGCTAAAAAAATTCAAATTCTAAATATTTAAACTACAAACAAACGTCAATATCAAAAACGTGATTATGAATTTCTGCAGTAGCCATTCTAAAACCATCCGGATCAAGAACTCAACTAGAGTTTTTCATTAGAAAAAATAATTATATTTTAATGTAAGAGTCCTTCAAAAGCTACGGGAAATGTGGAATGTAAATCCACACAAATTCAGCTGCAAAATACAGAGAAAAAGATTGAGGCCATAAAGGAGCAGCTAGAGAGAGCTCAGTCTGAAACAGAGGCGACGAGTGAGGAGATCTTGAATCTGAAATGGAATCTTTGTACGGCTTTCCGAGAAGAGAAACTGTATTGGAGACAAAAAAGTAGAGCTCTGTGGTTGAAGGATGGGGATAAAAACACAAAGTTCTTCCATGCAATAACTAAGCAAAGACGAGCTCGAAACCGCATCACTAAGTTGAAAAAACCAAGTGGTGGATGGGCTGAAAGCGATGATGGGATAGAAAAAGTTGCCTCAGAGTATTTTCAGAATCTATTTTCGTCCTCACAACCAAGAGATTTCGAGGAAGCACTCCGGTACATTACCGCGAAAGTAACCCCGGCCATGAATGCAACTTTGATACGAAACCCGTCTGATAAGGAAATAAAAAAGGCGATTGATGAGATAAATCCTGATAAGGCACCAGGACCGGACGGAATGACAAGCCTCTTCTACCAACGGTTCTGGAATATTACGGCTCAAGATATTATTAAGATGGTGAAAAAATTCTTCGCTACCAATTCCTTTGACCCGCGGCTAAACAAGACTCATATTTGTCTAATTCCAAAGACGGCGCGGCCGAGAGAGATGACGGAATTTCGACCCATCAGTTTATGCAATGTAAGTTATAAGATAATATCTAAAATTATATGCTCGAGGTTGAAGAAACTCCTGCCTAAACTAATTTCGGAGACACAATCCGCCTTTGTGGCGAGAAGACTCATATCAGATAGTATATTATTAGCACAAGAGGCTTTCCATGCTCTTCGCACAAATCCCATGTGTAAGGCAAAGTTTATGGCTATCAAGACGGACATGAGTAAAGCTTATGACCGAGTTGAATGGAAGTTTATTGAAGCCCTTCTCCTAAAGATGGGGTTCGCGGAAAATGGGTCTCTTGGATCCAATGGTGCATGTCTTCGGTTTCATATCAGGTCCTTATTAACGGAGAACCAAAAGGAAATGTCGCACCGACCCGAGGCTTGCGCCAAGGCGATCCTTTATCTCCTTTCCTCTTCATACTGATGACTGAAGCACTTATATCACAGCTACAAGGAGCGGAGAACGAAGGGAGGATTACAGGACTGAAGATAGCAAGAGCTAGTCCAGCAGTGTCTCATCTTTTGTTTGCAGACGATAGCCTATTCTTCTGCAAAACAGATATCCAGCAATGTGCTGAGCTAATGAGGATCATTAAACTGTATGGAAGAACGTCAGGTCAGCAGCTTAATCTAGACAAATCCTCTATTTCTTTTGGAACCAAAGTTGATCATGAGGTTAAAGGAATATTGAAACACACAATCGGTATCCATAAAGAAGGAGGAATGGGTATGTATCTCGGCTTACCGGAAAAGATATGTGGCTCCAAAAGACAAGTATTTGCTTTTATTAGAGATCGTCTAAATGACAGAATAAACTCATGGTCTGCAAAATTCCTGTCCAAGGGAGGTAAAGAAGTCCTATTGAAATCTGTTGCTCAAGCACTCCCTACTTATGTAATGTCGTGCTTCTTGCTACCTAAATATATTATTATTAAGCTACAAGGAGCAATTGCGAAGTTCTGGTGGGGTACAAAAGCAAACAATCGAGGACTACACTGGGTGGCATGGGAAAAGATCTGTATACCTTTTGATAAGGGGGGGCTTGGCTTCAGAGATCTTCATGATTTTAATTTGGCCCTACTAGCCAAACAGATGTGGCGCCTACTACATTACCCGGACTCCCTGCTGGCTAGTCCTAAAAGGTAGATATTACCGCCATACTAGTCCTATGGAGGTCAAAACATCAAATTCTCCATCTTATGGATGGAAGAGCATACTGGCAGCACAAGATCTCCTTCGGGAAGGGCTAAGAAAAACCATTGGCACAGGGGCAAGTACTCGAGTATGGCTAGACTCATGGATACCATCCACCCCTGCAAGGTCACCTAATGATGTCGGCATCCATCGGGACCAGAATCTTCTGGTTAAACATCTCATTGATCAGAACACGAAACAATGGAGAATGGATATTCTGCATGCCATGATTGATCCAGGAGACATCCCGTTAATAACGAGCATAAGACCCAGCCATCACGAAAAGGAAGATGGATACTGCTGGATTTTCACGAAATCTGGTCTTTATACTGTCAAGTCCGGCTACAAACTGGCTTCACAGATTAAAGAAGAGAAAAAAGGGGGTGATCATGTCTTGGAGCCGAGCATCAATACCTTAAAGGCGATGATATGGAAATTGCAAACAACTCGGAAGATCAAACATTTTCTATGGCAGGCACTAACTGAGTGTATAACCTGCAGTCGACTCGTGGATAGACATTGTGGAACAGATCGGTCTTGTCCCAGATGCGGCGAACAGGAAGAATCCATAAACCATCTCCTCTTCCTATGCCCACCGGCTCTCCAGACTTGGGCTTTGTCGGACATACCGACATATCCGGGGTTTTTCCCGAGCGAATCTTTATACGAAAACTTTGACTATCTCCTCCTCCGAGCAATGAAAGGAGGAGTGCCAGAGAATATAATGAAAAAGTTTCCATGGATTTTGTGGTTCATATGGAAATCTAGAAACGAAAAAGTTTTTAATGGCAAAACACTACTCCCTCTGGATACCGTCCAACACGCGACCAGGGAAGAAGAAGAATCGAGAATGGCACAAAAAATCTTAGACCAAGGTCGCACACAAGAAACAATCAGCCAGGAATATGATGATGATGAGAGTATTTCACACCTTCCAAGATGCCAAGTGGATGCATCCTCGGTGAAAGACTCAGCATTTGTTGGTGGTGGTTGTGTTTTCGATATCGAACCAGGAATTCATACCTATGGTTCCTTCGGGATAGACCAAGTTCTATCTCCTTTGCATGCCGAGTTTAATATCTTGCTATGTGCAATGAAAATTGCATTGCAGTTGGGATTTTCAACAATGTCTTTTGAATCGGACTGTCTTCAGCTTGTTAAGCTGATAAATGATGAAGAAGATTGGCCTATAGTAGCCTCAGAGCGGAATGAATTTGATCACTTACATACTCTGTTTATTGATTTCTCTATCTCTTTCATTGCTAGAAAGCATAATGTAAGGGCCGATCTCCTGGCTAAAGGAGCTCGATCCCAAAAATCTCTCTTTTCCCATGTAAACTCTGTAATTCCGAGTTGGCTAGCTTCAAATGCTAACCTTTTCGTTTTGAATTAATAATACATGGTGTTCGATGTCAAAAAAAAAAAAAAAACAAAACACAGAAATATTAATTTATCTCATTGGAAAAGGCATCATGATTGATCATGCTCCGATAGAATCCCATGCTACATCCTCTAGCATAATAAATATAATTACGGGTAAAAAAAATATATATATATATAATTGCGGTTTATCTGAGATGGTTTCTATGCGCAAGATAGAGTTGCTTTAGAACGAAGTACAAGATTCACCAATGTCTGATGCACTTTACTATATTTTTTACATACATTAATTAATAAGCTCATTATTTTCCTTTTATTTCTAGCCGATAGATTTACAGGTCGGATCCTGATCCTGGCGCGGAGAATGGTTATTATACATTTACAATATTAGGATTTTGCACAAGGCAGAAGCATTTTCTTGTGTCGGGGAAATCAACTTAATTTGAAAAGCATCCAAAAAGAAGAAACGAATAAAGGAAACCCCACAAAGAAGCTGAAATCGGAATTGGAAAAGAATAATATCAATTGCTATAAAGCTGATCAAGTATAGAAGGCAGACATTAATGTAGTGTTGGTCCAATTCTAGCTAAATCAAGATGAATTTTTTGTTTCAGCTGCCTTGTTGCTCGTGCTTCTGTTTCATCAAGCCAAAGAAGGGGAAACATAAGGAGGGAGAGACAAAGGAAGGGTAATGAGAACGAGTCTTGAAAAAGGGAATGATTAGTTCTTCCTATTTGATTAAACTTATTGGTTTCAGTTTTCTGTTTCTTCTATGTCAGTTGATGAATATAATGTTGTATCCACTTCTTGGTTTATGTTAATTTCTCTTCGGCTATATTCCCTTTACATATATGAACTCTACCAAATCCTTTTTAATTCTTAAACGTGTTCTACAATAGAATTATGTGTACTTACATATATACATAACTGATATAGCAAGTGAATACACACACAGATACATGCATTTATATAAGATCATATTATACATTATACAATGACACAACCTAAGTTTTCCGAAATTTAATTAAATTAAGTTTGATCACACAAACTAACGTTCCAAGATAAAACACAAGACAATGAGAGAGTTCATGGTTGTCTAGCTAACATTGCAAGCTTGTCTGCCTAGGGGTTTACAATTTTTTTTTTTGAACTATAATAACGGTTTACATTTTCGAGGACATAATGAAAACCAAAAGTGGTAGAGAGGATTCATAGGATAGTGATGATATCTCTTCAATATGTTGCAATAAGAACGACGTTAATCACACGGGAATGATCTAATGGTAGACGGATTTTGGGAAGCCAAGTGAGATCCAGATTCAAAGCAGCCTCACGGTATTAAATATTTGTGGCCACTTGAATAGGGGACAATACTTTAAACCTTGTTTGAATATCTGGAGAGTATCCATCCTCTACTTAGGAGATTGATTTGATCCTTTCCATAGGCCTATAATATCTCCAGGTTAATAATAAAAGTGATGTTAAAATACTTCATATTTTAAAATTAAGTCAGTTAAACTAATATTTTTTATAATACTGGTTCATTATGATACTATAATATATTGCGAAGACGATTCTATAGTCGATAATGCTCTACTTGCCTTATGAGAATTTACGTTTGACTGTGTTACTGTGAGCTATCCTACGAGATCCAACATACTAAAAATTTCATGTAAGTTTTTACTTATCTAGTCTGTATAATTCACCTTTTCTAAAATTTGTAATTGAGACCTCTTTGTATAAAAGCATTAATAAACATTTGCTCAAATCACTGACTTAAAGGGGTTTCTACTATAATTATTTTAGAGGCATCTTATGACTTATTGTAGTGTATGAAAGTCATATATATTGTACTATACTAATCCAAGTCCGGATACCAAGCCGAAGTAATTTTATAGGAGTAAAGCTTTATAGAAATATTTGGTAATATTTTATATCTCTAATAGATGTCTCCCTAAATAATTATTTTGCCAATTTTAGATGAACATGTGAAAATACGAAATTCTGGTTCAAGTGGATCGATGTAAAGAAAAAAGAAACAAACAGACGTAGAAGAGAAAGTTTCTGCCACATAATTTGTGGTGTCTGTTTGTGTAGATGGTTAAAATCAATGGACGTGAGATAGACAATATTTGTTAATTGATTTTAACCATCTACACAGTATAGCTTTTTTGTTTGGTAAAGATGTTTCATCAATATTGATTGGCCGCTTCTATCCATTTGATTTGTTAATTACCTTTACATTCTACTCTGATTATTTACAACCGCTGGCGCTGAGTGATCGGGACATATATGTAATGTAGCCAAAATACGAATGTGGCACAAAAGTACGTAAATATAACAACCAAGTGAATATAGGGGAATAAAATAGTTATAATTTGATTTTGATGTGATTTATAATACCATGGTAATGCTAAATGATAAATGCTTAGCGAAGATTAGTAGTAAGTAATTGCAACACAAAAGAAGCACGAAATGTAAAGTGCGTCAAAATCTATTGTGAAACTTGGATTGAGATGTTATAACAGTATAGGTAGCATTTGATAAAATAAAAAAATAATTAATACCGAGCTTTAGTTATGGATAATTTTTTTTGTAATTAGAGTTTTCACTTTTCAGTCCCATTTTACGCAAGGAGGAGACAATGTAAAAAACTCCATAAACTAAGGAAGATTTAACTGAAGCAATTTAAAGATGTTTGATACGAAAACCTTTTTGAATAATTTGGATGTAAGCGTACAGTATTGGTTCTTATGGTTAAAATTTCCACGTCACAGCAGACATGAACTGCCACGTGTAGTCATATCCGTAGAGTAGTTTACTTTCTCATTAAATCGTTAGTTAAGTGAAGAAACAGACAACTAATCCTACTTAAATACCTTGTTCCATCTTTCATGGTAAAAAGAGTCCCTTGGTTTCGAAATTCTTGAGCAATAAAAGATGATATCTGCCAATCACAAATCCTAGAACATGACACTGTGAATTAAGAGTATCGTTTTTTAATAAAGATGGGGTATAATGGCGTCGGTTTGCCTACCCACACGGTTACAACAACGCGTACGAAGCCATCTAAGATGTACAAGGAGAAGGAAGATGTTGTACGACGGATCTTTAAATTCGTAGGACGTCGTAAGAAGATTCTCTTCATAATCTCCACTCTTGTCTTCGTTCGAGTCCTTTACGTCTGGCATGGTAAATTACATTTCTTCGATTGTTGGGTAGTTATGGTGATTTGTGTTTTTTTTTGGTGATTTGTGTTTTCTTATAGCTTGTGTTTCAGTTTTAGCTCACTACTTGGAGAACCTCTTTTCTCTTCTTCTTTTTTTTTGGTAGACTTTCTCTTCTTCTTCATATTAAGCTTTTTCTCAAGAGAAAATAAGCCCAAAGCATTAAAATTACAAAAATGTAAATGAATTTTTCTCAAGAGAAAATTTCGTTCCTATTTCTACAGAATATACCGTACACTAGAGACAATCTTGAACATAACCAGATGAAATATTGGTTTGAATTTAAGCAAAGAAAAAAAAACATTGGATTTGAATCTCAAATTTGAAAGAATTAGTATACTATACATAAACCATACAGTTGCTAAATTATTAAAAACAAAATTTTATCAAAGTTTCTAGTAAATGGTCTATATCCGAGAACCGACTAAAGTGGTACACAGACGATGCATCAAAAGACTAAAAATAGCCTAACGAAGATTATTACAAAGCCTCTATGGTAATTCAAAATGCGGGTAGGTCTTGGTTTATGATTCTTGTTCTTGGCAACTGCATTTATTCTCTGTGGTTTGGTTGTAACCAGGTGAAGATGGTCAGAAAGTTGAAGTTCCTCACAGTGACAGTACAAATAAAGATCCAATAAGCAATATTCATAACAATTTATCTTACGTGGGGAAAGCTGCAAAAGCGTATCGACCTCGTCCTCCTCCATATTTTCGTGGCTACACACTTCCTCCAGATCATCCCTGTAACAGGTTCACGTTACCTCCTCCACCAGCTGACAAGAAGAGAACCGGACCACGCCGTAAGATCTCTCTCTCTCTTGATTTTTTATGTACACAAAGCTTTGAGATATTCTGTTTCGAGTGTAATCAGACCTGTTCTGTTCCCAGCGTGTCCGGTTTGTTACCTTCCATTAGAAGAAGCAATCGCCTTAATGCCAAGCTCACCATCGTCTTCCCCTGTTCTTAAGAACCTAACGTATATACATGAGAAGCCACTTAACCGGAAAACAGAGTTTGGAGGGTCAGATTTTGGCGGTTATCCGACTTTGAAACAGAGGAGAAGATCTTATAACATCAAAGGAGCGATGAGTGTGCATTGCGGGTAAGTGTATATCTCTTGAGTGCTTGTCACGTTTTCTCTGCTGACTAATCTACATTGCTTTTTTACTAGATTTGTCAAAGGACCTGAACCTGGAAGAGGAACAGGATTTGATATCAGTGAGAAAGATCTTCTTGAAATGAAGCGGTGTCGAGGGATAGTTGTTGCTTCAACAGTATTTGGTCATTCTTTGATGCTTCTCCAGTCATTTTAGTCTCCTTTCTTGTGTCTCACGGTATCTGATGAAGAAGTTCTCTTTTTTTTCTCAGATGCTTTTGATGATGTGAAGAGCCCTAGCAATATTAGTAAATACTCCGAGCAGACGGTTTGCTTCTTCATGTTTATTGATGAGAAAACCGAAACAAGCTTGAAGAGAGATAAAAGCTTTAATAGAACCACCAAGAAAGTAGGGTTATGGAGAGTTGTTGTTGTTCATAACCTTCCTTATACAGATGGAAGACGCAATGGAAAGGTAACTTGAAATATAAGTTATCTATCTTTTGAAATTGAATCTTTATGATATTTCTTGTTTCAGGTACCAAAGCTTCTTGTCCATAGGCTGTTTCCGAATTCGCGGTATTCTTTATGGATGGATGGGAAACTGGACCTTGTGGTTGATCCACATCAAATTCTCGAGAGGTTCTGAACTCATTAGTCTCGATGACTATGTTTCCTCGGCGCCATAATATCTGACATTCACCATTTGTTGCTTAGGTTCTTGTGGAGGGAGAATGTCACATTTGCAATCTCTAGACATTACAAAAGATTTGATGTATTTGTGGAAGCTGAAGCGAATAAAGCTGCGGGTAAGTATGCCAATGCTTCAATAGATTTTCAAGTGGATTTCTACAAGAAAGAAGGTCTAACACCTTATTCTGCTGCCAAGCTCCCAATCACAAGCGGTATAGATTTATGTTTTCTTTAATTATAAATATAATCCATAAAAGATCAATCAACATTTTAATGAGTTGTAGTGATGGATATGCAGATGTACCAGAAGGATGTGTCATTTTGAGAGAGCATGTTCCAATTAGCAATCTCTTTACTTGCCTTTGGTTCAATGAAGTTGATCGCTTCACTTCTAGAGATCAGATCAGTTTCTCAACAGTAAGAGACAAGATTGCTGCGAGAACAAAATGGAATGTGAGTATGTTTCTAGACTGCCAAAGACGCAACTTTGTGGTTCAGGTGATTCTTCTTCTTGCTAATGATTTTCATTTACAAAGATACCAGAATAACCTAGTAGTAGTACATGATCACTCAAATTCATATTTTAAGCAGCAAAAAAGTGGTCCTTAAGACAAAAGTGGATCATTGCTTAAACCCAAGATATTTTACAGGATTAAGGCCCATTTTAAATTTTGACAAAATATACAGAAATACAAAAAAAGGATAATGTTTAAACTAAAATATAAAGAACTTACAGAGTCCTATGAAGTACAAGTGAACTCAATTAGGTCTCAACTTTTCGGAATTAATGTATTTTAAATACATTTAACCGTGAACAATGCAGAGATATCATCTAGCGGATCAAGAGAAACTGAAGAAGAAACGAACTCCAATGGCCATACTCCCTCCACCGGCACTGGTCAGCAGCGAGTTGCCTAGAAAGTTAACGAACCTGAGTCAAGTCGTGAGCATAACGCCGCCTAAAAGGCAAGGAAGAGAATACAGTTGAGTGCAAGGAGTCAGTCTTTGAATGTAACTGCACTACATACGAAGACATTGTAAGTCTGTAATTGGACATCATATTATAAAGAAAGTTTCTCATGATGCATATCATTTATGATTCTATATCTCAATGTTCTTTGATTATTCACATTAGCAATCTAGCTTGCATAAGGGATATAACAAGGTTTTGTTAGAGTAATGACACCTAGATTTCATGCCTAAAAATAGTACTGGACAAAGTGCAAAACCATATAGGAACAAAAATTTGAGTCGTCGAAGAGAAACAAAAGCTAAAAGATAAATAATCGAACATTTTAGAATGGTTATGGTAGTGATTAGTGAAGCAACATCGACGGTCCACAAAGAGCAAGTGGTGGGTAAAGTAAAGAGCTTTCCACCAAAGTAAATAAATTAAGTAAACAGAGTTTGTGTCCATTCAAAGTTGCACATTAAGAAGAAAGTGGTAATATAAAAATGTGAAAATAAAGAAAGGGTTCCACTTTGTTTATAAATCATTGTGCTAATGGAATCTGTTGTCACAGTAGTTTCTCCACTTTCTTGATCACAATCTGCCGCACTGCTATTATTCTATGCACTTAGATCAATAAATGTACTCATACTCGTATATGTAATGTATAAAGCAAAAAAAAGCATGGCCACTGCTGAATTATTGCTACATTTTATGAACAGTTCCTTGCGTTTTGGAATATTGAATATATGGAATGTATTTTAATCGCTGCCGAAAGAAATGAACTAATTTTAGTCGGCTTTGTTTAGTGAGATGTTCAGTGTATTTAATCTAATGTGAGGTAGTCCAAAGCAAATCTCCGTTTTATTATACAGAAATCAGTACAATTTTACCACAGTTGTACAATACTATCAAGTAAGTGTACCAATTAACTCAAATATTATCAAGTAATTTCGTGAAATAATCATGACCTGAATAAAGTATAACATTTGTATTAAGTATCTCGATCAAAGACATAACCGGGCATGAGTACAAGTGTTATCTACAAACGTCATGTGTTCGATGTACAAGCTTATCTTAACAAACAAGTACATTGACATCATCAGTCGTATATCTGAACTTACATTTTTCTTTTCCCTCTGTTGTATCAGCATTAGGAAGTCTATTTCTTTCAAAATATATTTTGTTTATCTATAATCCCATCAATTTTGGTATTTCATTTGAATAGCATAAAATCTCGTAAAACAATAATATGCATGTTATATACTAACATTGATAAATGCTCGTTTTAAAATTACAAATTCCTATATCTCAAAAAACAAATACAAATTACTAATTTTATAGGTATTGAGTTTAGCTTCTTCGTTTCAGGTATTGAGTTTAGCTGTATTGAGTTTAGCCTGTATAGTTTTTTTCTTGAAACTACCATATTTTACTATATGCTGTTGGAAATAAGCTTTAGCCTTATAATTAGTCAATCCAACACCAAAAAAATTACAATTTTTTATTATTTTGTGCTTTGTTGGTAAGACATTCCAAACGGTCATGGTTACAACAATAAGATAGCTGCATCTTCATCGGAAAAAATATGTGGAGACAATCTAGTTAGTTATTTCTTTATTAATTTTGAGCATTTTGTCTCAACCTAATTCAATTAGGCAACATGGTATACGAGGGTTATTTAGGACACAAATTAGGAGAACATTTAATTTTATACATTTCTAGGCAAAGATATAATTAAATATTTAATTAATTATAATTCAACCAATAAAAACCAATCTGCTGAGTATAAAAACTCATATAACATAAAAATCAGTAAATTTTACATTGAAAATGAAAATACCATGTAATTTGAAACAAAAATTTTCCAAAACGTTATCTATTAAAAAAGAATAAATTATTTTATTTTATTAAAAAACTGTAACACAATAAATTAACTATCATAGATATTATTATAGTAGATGATTTAAAAGTTAACTGAAGTTACTAATTCATGCAATGCCCCAATTCTCATATATGATAAAATTACCTCGAATGCTTTATTTCTTTGTATCCAATGCTTAATTCTAATGAGCATATGTTAAAAAAGGAAAGACTTTCTCATTCCACGACACGTATGATTATCTTAATCAGATACTCTTTCGGATGAGCACAAGGGCACCAATGAGGAGGAAGAGGACATAAGAGCCAAGTGCGTAAACAAATATGGCACACTACAAAAAGCAAAAAGAAAGAAAATCAATCTGTAAAGAGAAGTTAGGAACAAGTCATTTTCGAAAGTCCCTTCTACCAAAATAGTTAATTATACTTAAGTCACTTTACAACTAGGATAAACATGTTCATCATTTTTCAACTTTTCCCAATTAATATTATTCTAAAAAGAATCGCATTATTAGAAGTTACACTTTGTTAAGACTTTTAGCCACTTGCTTCGGTGTTAACACGATACAATAAATAATTCAACCATCGCATAAATTTCAAATATATGATGGGTTAAACGTACAATTTGCGCTATGGTATTAAACCATAAGAAGTAAATAATTTAAGAAACGAATAGTATTTGTATGTTAGGTTATTGTTTGGTGTTCGGTCATCAACCAATGATGTATATAATCAGAGGTAGATATTTTGGTGTTAGATTAATAATTGATTAATTACTTTTTGGATTATCATGAAGGGTGTATTAATCAAATTTTTTAAACAAACAAAAAAAAAACTACGAGGATGCATACGTTTGCATAGAGTGATGCCCTAGCTTATATGTAACGCACGTTCAGAAGTTACCCAAAAAGGTCTTGATTTTACACGTGCCGCATGTATCAGTTGTTGTTCCAAAAATAATCAAAATCGCTCAACCCAAAAGAAAAACTCGGGTATTGTCAGTTGTCACAAATCAATCCAAGTTTTTCTATAAGACACTCGAATATTTTCTTTGACCTTAGAGATTGTTCGGGATCGGGTTGCCCTCAGAAATTGTGGATAAAACATATAATTCATTTTTCTTAAAGTTTCCGAATTCGAAATTATATTACTTTTGTAGTTTTGTCTCAAATATCACTCGATTTTCTGATTTCTAAGAGCATTTCTAATAGTGTCTTATCCCTTTATTCTTTAAAGTATTTTGCTTTTCAATAGTTTCTCATTCCTTTATTTTTAAAGGAGATAAACAGTACACCCTCGAATAAAAGGAATCACTACTCAACTTCTTAAAACACTATTTATTTTATACTTTAGTCATTTTATTTATATAAGTTTTAATAATCTGTACTTAACACTTTTTGTGTTATCTTTTTGTATTATAGTTATATTAGCACATAACTGTTATAATTTTGGGTCTATAAAGTTAATTTGACAAAAATTATTCTACACAAATAATTATATTAACAAAAATATAATATAAACATATTATTTTACACAACAATAACATTACATTTAGGAAATTTTACACAAATTAAGATCAATAATACAACAAGCATAATATTTTACACCAAAATGCATGTTACATAATAAACTGAAAACATTACACAAATTAATATATATTACAATACTAATATCTAGGTAAATTTGATCCCGAACCTCTAAGATCACCCAAAAATTGTCCATACAAATTTGGAGTAGTCTTACCTTGTTGTTGCTGAGTTCTTTTTTGTATGATTCTTGTTTGTTCATATCGGATAAACTGACGAGTATTACTATCATCGATGGAGTTTAAATTTGTCAACAAGATTTTATTTTACTAGTAAAAAAAAGTCATATAGCTACGGTTGTTTTCGTAGCATTTTCGTAGCTATATGGAGGTCTTGCTACGAAATTGCTACGAAAAGCCACATTTTTCGTAGCTATATGGACGTATAGCTACGAAATCTCCGTAGCATTTTCGTTGCTATAGCGGATTTTTTTATTAGTGTTTCTTCCTCGAATTCTTTTAAAACTATTTTTTTGCTTGATTTTGCATGTTTAATTGAACCATCTCATAATTCTTTTTCCTAGTTGATGCATATTTTTTTGAAGAAATTTAGGATTTGTTCATTCAATGAAACCAAAGAATTCATAGATGAGTTATTACTTTCAACAAGTTTTCTTATGAGAGTATGTTTATTGATTATCTATTTAAAATGTATATTTATTGCTTCTTTATAAGTTTAGTGACTATAGTTTATTCAAAACTAGGGGTGTGTCCGCGCTTCGCGCGGAATTTTATTTCATTATTGTTAAGTATGATTTTTGAATTATGTGGTCATCTTTATTTATTAAGATCATTGTTTTGTATTTTTGTTGTATTATATAGTAATAGGTGATATGTTAGTAGATTTTTTGTTTGTTTGTCAATAATGTGTTGTTGTGTGCATAGTAGTACTTATTAGTGGTGAAAGTCTCTGATTTAAAGCATATTAAATTTCAATAATTTTGTATTTAGACATTTTTTATTTAAGATTTAGAGTTTCAGCGTTAAAATTGTATTTTTTCAATTATTTGAATGTTATTATTTTAAGATATTTTGTACCATTTCCCTATGTTTTGACATTGAGCCGTCACAATTTATGTATTTCGTTTACTTTTCCGGCGGTGATGTGTTTCTCACAATCACCCGGAAAAAGATTCACCTTTGTTCTTCCTCATCTTTTTCTCGTGTGAGATTATCTAGTATTTGTTATAGATCTCTGTTTTTAAGTTTTCAGTTGTTCGGTTGTTTCTCACGGCATTGTAGGCTGTTCCTGTCAATATTGGATGCTTATTTTCTTCCTTAGATTTTGGCTGATGTTAGGAAGTGCATCTCCTTGAGTTGGGTCAGAGTTTAGTCGTCTCTGATACTGTGTTTTCTCGTCGTTGGCTTACCGTTGATAGTCCATGTTCGTCTTAGTTTTCAAAATTGGATTTTTGGTGATCTGACTTTTATGCTCTTTTCCATAGCTCGGAGACGGTTCTACGGTTTGCTGATTTCTTTTCGTCTACCCTTCCATCTTTGCTCTCTCATCTCGTTGTAGCTCTCATCACTGCTCGAGTCTATGGTGGCTCTGCCTTTTGCCATGTTTGCCACTCCAAGTTTGGATAGTGTTTTCCTCCGTGTATGTTCTATAGGTCTGAAATGTTAATTCTGGTCTCAAGCTTGTGCTTTGGTTTTTTGGTGGTTGCCTTCATTCTTCCTCTTTCGGGTTGTTTCTCTTCTTCTTCAACTTCTCTAAGTATAAGTGTGCTGAGTTAGTCTCTTTTAGCCAGAGCTTTGTGGCTCTTCACTTACATAGACATCTTGTTTGTGCTTGTTTAGTTTGTGAGGTACTTTTTACCTCTTAGTTGATGATTATTCTTTCTCTAATCCGCTTTCTTGGTTCTTTGCATTGATCTTTGATCGTGCTCATTTGTGTTCGAGAGATTGTTTTATCTCAAAGTTTATCTTTTCTACTATTTTCTAACCTTTTTTTTTCTTATTGCCCAGACATTTTACTATAAAGTGAGGTCTAGTCTTTGTTTTTTTTATCTCTTTTCAGTTATAGATTTTTATTGAATTAGTTTTACTTTGGATTTTACTTTTCTATTATGATTACGGAGGTTTTATGTTTAGATTATGTGCTGTGCTGTAATTTATTTTTCTTGTTTTGGTTAATAATAAATAAATATATAATTTGTAAATGAAATAATAAAAATAGTAAAAAAATAACAAAATAGTAAAAGTTTATGTTATTTTTAATTGTGAATAAAATAAATATTTAAAATATATTTATATTATTTTACTTTTTATTCATCTTTTATTTTTATGACTAATAAAATAGATTATAAAAATTCAAAAGATGATGGTTAGTGTGAGAATGATTAAATATGCACAATTAAAAAATGATGAACCAAATTGCAACAATTTAAAAAAAGAAGAACCTAAAATATAAAAATAAAAATAAAAGAGGACACTTGTCAACAAACCCCCCTTCCACATGTCACATGAAGAGAGAAAAGTCTATTATATATCCCTTTCTTATTAATGGAGAAACATTTCAAAAAAATAACCTCTAAAGTGTAAGTTATTTACAGGGGTGCCATCATGACGGGGCAACACCATATTCACTCTCAGCCCATATAATTATTTCCCCCTCTTTGCCTAGAGAATTTACATGAAATGCCATTGGCAGTCCAGCCTAATAAAATTCGTTTCCCCTATTCGCATCAAAATAACCTTACTTTCCGATTAACATAATTACATTAGCTTGACATTACATACAGATTCAAAACAAACAATATTACATGTGACCTTGGCTCTCCGCACAATACTGAAACACAATAGCTCCATAATACTGAAACAATATTGCACGATCATGGCTTTCTGCAGGGGTGCCTTAACACGATACTGAAACAAACAATCCATATTATGATCAATTAAACAATTTTTGACAAGTAAAATGGTAGTCTGTGTAAGTATATATTGTTAGGTAGTGGGTCTTTCCACATATATGCAACACAAAAAAAGATTCAACAATATGATTAACCCATTTTTGAACTCAAGAAGCAGTCATTTTCATTTGTATACTTACACAAACGAAAGTGTATATTTTTGTATAAATCAAGAACCCAAAATTATTTGTTGAACTCAAGAACCGGTCATTTTCATTTTCAAAATGTGATTAAACCAAATGTGATTCAATTTGACTAAAATTTGCTGATTTACTACGACCATTGAAAGTAATCATATGCTATGTGGAGAATATGGATATTTTCGATTATATAATGCATTTGTTTCTATCCTAATTACTGGTTAAAATCGGGAACTGAGTATGGGGGTATGGCAATTGATATTGACGACTAGAATATAGAAATTCTTGACTATATTCATGTGGGTCTCATCATAAATTTTAAATATGGCACATTTTTCTGATTCCGCCAGTGATTAGGACATTTATTTTGATTTTATATCAATGCAGTATATATGGTAAATTATGTTGTGATTTGGCGTTAATTAGAGAGTGATTGACAAGCAAATCACTCCCATGATTTGTGCTAGCATTTCGAAAATATTGTTTAAATGATATGGTTTTCAACTATATAAGCCAAGCGTTTGCTAGCACAATTAATCATACACTAAACCACGGTTTTCAACTTTTTAGAAAACCTTTATGTTCAAGAGTGGTTTTGAGAGGGAGAATTTTATCTCTAAGCATGACACTTTCAAAGGTTCTCAAGATCATCACAAGCAATGCAATGACTAATGAGTTTGATTCCACGCAACCTCCGATGGTGAAAATAATTTTATATATTTATGATATTATAGAAATAATATATAAGGTTTGAGAGATTCTAATGTTTGTATTTGCGCCTGTTAATAGGTAAGTGATAACACATATGGAGGGTCATTCTCGGCGCTTTCTGATGCACCTGAGGTTTGTGATTCTTCTTTATATTTATTACCGATATTCCATATACATTGTAACAAAAGTGGAGCTTATTGTTTACATGCTTACTATGCTGGGTCTCTAATGTGGCATGGTGGTTCATCTCAGTATTCTGAGTCTGATGATCTAACACCAGCCAAGCACAAAGAACACCAATCATATTTCTATGAGTTTTCGATTTGGTTTTATTAATGGATTTTAAGTTTGTGTTTGTTGGGGTTTTTTTTAAGGTTTATTTGCTTTGTTGTTTGGATTTTTATAATTAACTTGAAGCGTCTACTCTTTATCATTTACAATTTCTTGCAGCTAATCTTTTATTTTCATGAATTTTAAAATTAATCTGAAGTCTCTAGAATACTTTCTTATTTAAAAAAAAAAACTTAATTTAAAAGTCTTCGTCGAATCTTAAATAAGTTGTCCAAGTTGTTTTATGTAGATTTGTTTTGTTGTTCGTATTTATAATTAATTTGGTGCCTCAATGCTGTTTTAAATTTGATTTTTGCTTATGTTTTTCATTACCAAAATTGTAATGTTTTTGGTGTATTCAAACATTAGTTTCGTATAGACTGTGTTTCCATTACATATGTGTACCAGTCTAATTGATTATAATACGATATGGAGTATAAATCTGAATCTAAGTTGAGTGACAAACCTGTATCCGTTTTTGTCCAGGAATCAGGCAGCCAGAAATCATTAATCACTGTGTCTCTTCCTCATGCCATTTGAGGACAATGAGTTGCAGATGTAGCAGAGGATCGTCGGGGAAATTTTTTTTTCTCAGTTAGTTCGTCTCAATACGAAAAGAGGAATCAGTAATCGGAAACAAACGCAGGTAAGGACAAGTAATAAGAAATGGTTATCTTGGAAGAAAGCAAACATATTCTCACATGTGTTCCTCTGGTGAAGAGTAAATTGATTTTGTTAGAACCCTAATCCCCCTTTGTCTAATCCCACTTTGTCTTGAGAGACTCGATTTGTTTCATGAGACTTATTTTCTCTAAAATATATTATTACTAAAACTTATTTGTATATGTTCAATTAAAAAATCCCATCGTATGTAGTAGCCTGTTAACTTGGTGTCAGTGTTTTGAAAACCGGACCGGACCGGCCGGTCGAACCGGTTCGACCATGACTCGCTGAAGAAGCCGAGTCCGGTTCGGTTTAAAACCCGGATTTGTAAAAAACCGGTAAAACCGGCTGAAAACCGGTAAAACCGGTGACCCGGGTCAATTTTAAAACCCGGTTCATAAAAATTAACATATAATTAAGTGTTTTCAACTATTATTAGTTAAAATTTAATATTTTATAATTAGTGTTTAACTATCACTATTTAATTGATCTTTTATTTTCTTAAGAAACAATGTGAAAAATATATTTTTGATTTTTATATACGATCTTTATTTTATCATATTCATAAAATTTGAGATTTAGTTATAAAAAATAAATAAATATGATAATTTTAATTGTAAATCATAGTATGATATTATCAATTTTAGTTAACATAATATTCACTATTCAGTTTTATTTTACTATATATACAGTTAGATTTATGTCTATTGTTTATATTTAGTTAATTATAGAAAAGAATAGAGAATGTATTATATGTAGAAGTAAACTTTATATAATATAAATATATAATTATATATATATATATAAGTTTCATAGATAGAAAACCCGGTTCGACCGGTTGAACCGGTCCCACCACTCAACCAGTAGCTACACCGAGTCGGTATCCGGTCTGGTTTTCAAAACATTGCTTGGTGTCTATTTCATCAATATTAGGGTCTACTATCAAACAAAATGTAATCCATATTTTAGATCGAATCATAATGGCCTTAATATGTAGATTTGTTTTGTTGTTCGTATTTATAATTAATTTGGTGCCTCAATGCTGTTTTAAATTTGATTTTTGCTTATGTTTTTCATTACCAAAATTGTAATGTTTTTGGTGTATTCAAACATTAGTTTCGTATAGACTGTGTTTCCATTACATATGTGTACCAGTCTAACTGATTATAATACGATATGGAGTATAAATCTGAATCTAAGTTGAGTGACAAACCTGTATCCGTTTTTGTCCAGGAATCAGGCAGCCAGAAATCATCAATCATTGTGTCTCTTCCTCATGCCATTTGAGGACAATGAGTTGCAGATGTAGCAGAGGATCGTCGGGGAAATTTTTTTTCCCAGTTAGTTCGTCTCAATACGAAAAGAGGAATCAGTAATCGGAAACAAACGCAGGTAAGGACAAGTAATAAGAAATGGATATCTTGGAAGAAAGCAAACATATTCTCACATGTGTTCCTCTGGTGAAGAGTAAATTGATTTTGTTAGAACCCTAATCCCCCTTTGTCTAATCCCACTTTGTCTTGAGAGACTCGATTTGTTTCATGAGACTTATTTTCTCTAAAATATATTATTACTAAAACTTATTTGTATATGTTCAATTAAAAAATCCCATCGTATGTAGTAGCCTGTTAACTTGGTGTCAGTGTTTTGAAAACCGGACCGGACCGGCCGGTCGAACCGGTTCGACCATGACTCGCTGAAGAAGCCGAGTCCGGTTCGGTTTAAAACCCGGATTTGTAAAAAACCGGTAAAACCGGCTGAAAACCGGTAAAACCGGTGACCCGGGTCAATTTTAAAACCCGGTTCATAAAAATTAACATATAATTAAGTGTTTTCAACTATTATTAGTTAAAATTTAATATTTTATAATTAGTGTTTAACTATCACTATTTAATTGATCTTTTATTTTCTTAAGAAACAATGTGAAAAATATATTTTTGATTTTTATATACGATCTTTATTTTATCATATTCATAAAATTTGAGATTCAGTTATAAAAAATAAATAAATATGATAATTTTAATTGTAAATCATAGTATGATTTTATCAATTTTAGTTAACATAATATTCACTATTCAGTTTTATTTTACTATATATACAGTTAGATTTATGTCTATTGTTTATATTTAGTTAATTATAGAAAAGAATAGAGAATGTATTATATGTAGAAGTAAACTTTATATAATATAAATATATAATTATATATATATATAAGTTTCATAGATAGAAAACCCGGTTCGACCGGTTGAACCGGTCCGACCACTCAACCAGTAGCTACACCGAGTCGGTATCCGGTCTGGTTTTCAAAACATTGCTTGGTGTCTATTTCATCAATATTAGGGTCTACTATCAAACAAAATGTAATCCATATTTTAGATCGAATCATAATGGCCTTAATATGTTGAGTTTACAATTTGTCTATTTCAATAATATTTGGATCTACTGCAACTACAAAATGTAATCTATATTTTTGTAGCTCATATATTATCTACAAATATGGATCTAATTTGTAGTGTTTGTATTCTTTATAGTTTGCATGTCCAATACCTTTTTTTACAATATTAGTGTTATATATAATACAACTTAGATGTGTTATATAATTTAAGAGTGAATTTTTTTCTAAAACATAACATATTTTAAATATAAATATGTAATAGTTTAAGCCTGGTTCCACACGCAAAACTGGTTTTTATCAGTCCCGTGAGCCACGATCTATGTATTTATTTTCTTGGATCATTTAGAGTGGAAATCTCATTTGAAAGCACTGTTGTGCGAAGGAGTTTGGGGGCCTGAGTCAAATAATATAGTTTTATCGAGGTTCAAAACTTTAAAATTTTATTTATAAAATAAAACATATAATTTATAATTATAATATATTAAAAATAAAATAATATTAATGTAAATAGTAAAAATTAATATTTATATTTATCTACAACATGATAAATAAAACTATTTATAAATTTATATCATTAATTCAGAAATATAAATAGATAAAATTAGTTATAAATATATTTTATAAAACATATATGAACAGAATAGCTAAAAAGTAAATACATAACCTTAGCATATAAATGAGTATAATAAATAACAAATAAAAATAAACAGATTGTCTTAAAAAAGTTTGTACAAACTACCATGTCATATAAAATTTAACTAGATTATAAAATTAAATGTAATTTATTTAAATCATTAAACTAAGTAATAGGAAAAAGAGGAGCCCTAAATTTTACAATTTTAGAGGGGGCCTGGAGCAATTGCCTCATTTTGTATGCCTAAGGTACTTTTCTGCAAATAAGACAATAACATTTTACTTAGCTATTAACAAATAAATAAAATTGTACCACTAGAAACTCTAATTTCCGTTAAGAATTTACTTAACACTTGGAAAAACAATATTAGTCTGGAAAATTCGATCCAAAATACCTAAACTACTTACAAAAATTTTAAATGAAAAACTTACCCCGCGCATAGCGCGGGTCTCATTCTAGTATATAGATATTGAGAACTAAAATGTAATAAGTAAAGTTTAATTTGTAGAAAAAATATTTAATGGTCACAATTGGAGAACCACCTCCTTATCCCTTTATTCTGAGTGATTTCCTCCTTTAAAATAAGAGGGATTGTTGGAAATGCTTTGAACTCTATCTTTGATGCTTCTCCCGGTGAGATAACCATATTTATTTTTAGCTTATAAATACGACAAGTTCATTTAATTTTTACTTGTTTACATCTTGTGTTGGTTATTGGCTAGCTACTTCCAGAAACACATATCATGATAATCAGAAAAGTCAGTTAAAAAACTTTGCTTTAACTTACAAAGAAACAACAGTTCAAGATTGTTTTATACCAAAAAAAAAACAGTTCAAGATTGAACCAGAACAAAAAAAATAAGGATTGAGCCAGAACTTCATATGTTAAATGTATTTATTTAAAATGGTAAGCTACCAAAATTTTGCAATTGTTATATCTAATAAATAAAAAAAGTTATATCTAATAAATAGACTTTAGATTATATAAGAAATTTGATGATACCTTTTCATGTAATGTACCAAGAATATTCTTATTACCTGCACTGAACCAAAAGTAGAGCTGATAAAGTTTAGGGTTAGCTGACAAATTTGGAGACATGTGCAATCCATTACAGAAAACAAACAAGTGAACAGAGAAAGCTACGTTGATATATAGTTGGCAGTTGCCACTTGGCATAGCTAGTCCACATTCATGTAACGCCAACGGAAGAAAGTTAGAGTAGCTTTGAATAAGTTGGAAAAATCTCAATATATTTCAGAGCTATTTACATATATTGAGTATAGGTGTTCAAACAATTATGATTCTCATTTTGACAGAAAAACAATAATGATTTCATGTATGTTCCCATCTTCTCGTTGACTAATGGCAGAAAAAAGAAAATCTGTTCGCAAAGTACACGTGACAAACTCCAGCCGGAATATCAAAACACGATTTTGTATAAATACCATTTCCAATTAGTCAACCATGCCGGGATACTATTACTAGTGTTGTCACTTGTCAGACCCGAGGTTACGCTAATGATGTTTATGTTTGGGAAATAGATGGTTATGTTTAATGAATCTGTCATAAGCACTACCAACAAAAAAGAAAATTTGAGGTTCTTGACGAAAGTACAATGGCTTTTAATCATCATTATTGGTTATTCGTAGGCTCCAAATATTTATAAATATCATTTGTGCTTTCAAATTGTTCTTAATACGAAGTATTATTTTTAAAATTATTTCTCTTTCAAAACAATATGAAATAAATTCTTTTATCGCATTGTATTTTTTATAAAATGAATTCACATTTTGAGAAAAAAATTTAACTTCAGTTCTATAGAAAATTTTTGGACCTAAAACACAGAATTCATGATAATCAACTTTTTTTACAAAGATTGAACTATATAAATAAGACTTATGGCCGTTCAAAGTGATCATCAACAATTTAGTGATAATTTTAAAACGTTTTGATCATTTAGAAGACACATGAATCATTTTAAAAAAAAAATTTAGAACAAAGCTAATGTTTCATTAATTTATTAATCTAATACTATTTTCTGACAAGGTTATTGTTCCAATGTTAATCTGTCATTAGGTCATTGTTTTTTTTTCTTTTTTGAAAGCATCATTAAGTTATTGTTTCAACAAAGGAATGATTAGTATTAATATGAACCAGTTGTTTCAATGTTAGGAGTTTTAGCAACATGCAAATGAAAAAAAGAAAACGCTGCTTTAATGGTTTACCTAGATGTTTCATTTTCAACTTTTATCTCAAAAATAGAAATTACTTTCTAGCATGATATATACTGAAACCTATAGTTTTTATTTCATATATTTAAAAATGCAAGTATAATTATTTTTAGTTGGAAAAGGAAAGGAGGAGGAAAAAGGGCAGAAGAAAAGGAGAGAGTGTGTGTGTGTGTGTGGGAGATACTGTTGGTATATTCTCTTCTCCCTCCCCACCACCACCACCCAATATATCTCTTTCTTCTTCTCTCCATGTCAAACCCAACCACCTCTCCCTCACGAACCACAACCTCCACTACCAGACAGAGAGAGAGAAGTAGAAACAGAGAGATATCGGACAGAAGCAGAAGAGCAGAAAAGCTTTGTTTTTTTTTTCCAATGGTTTGGAGGTTTGTTAATGGCGTTATAGACTCCTGGGACTGAAACGGAGAAGAACCTCCTTACTCTTTGCTGCTCATCTTCTTGATTTCTCATTATTACCAAAAAAAAAACACAACGATTCTTATGGTATGTTCCTCCTTCTCCTCGCTTCTTAGATCGATCTCTTGTTGACTTTCCTTGCGAATTAACAAAAGGGTCTTCTCAAGCTCTTAGCTTTTGCTCTCCTGAAGGATGGGTTTCTAAGTTAGTTATTCAGCATGTAGAAAAGCTTAGACCTTTGAGATTTTTTTTTTTTTTTTAAATTGTATTCTGGAGAAGAGAAACTCACCTACCATGATGAATCTGTTAAATCCTAGTTTCTACTGTGTTTCTGTGTTTGTGTGTGTCTGTGTTCAACAATTGACCCTAGCTGTGATTGTTAAGATTATGTTTTTTACACCAAAAGCTGATCCTGATTGGTGTTTCCACCAAATATTATTGACACTTTTGAATCTCTATTCTGAATGGCCAAGTCCAACTTTGTAGTTCTTTTGTGGTTGATAAGTATTCTTTCTCAAGCTAAAGATTTTATTTTTATCCGCTTTATGAGTTCTAAGGAGGATAATTATCTCTGTTATGTGCTCTCTTCGTAGTTCAAATTGGTATTTAGCAAGAGCATACATCTACATATAAATAGTGTGCTTCAATCTTTATTTGGTTTCTCTAGAATCTTGTGATAATAAGACAACAAACAACACACTTTTTTGCAGGTTAGATGGACATTTTCAACTGATGGAGGAAAATCTGGCTTGAGCAATTAACGAGCTTTCATCATGATGGTCTCACTGCTAAACCGGTGGGAATATGCGTGAATGAATCTCAAGACACCGTTTCTTGTTTCTTCATTAGTTTGCTTTTCTTGAACTATATATATCCTGTTCCTATATATATACTTTGGATTCTAGCTCCTTTAGGGCAAATCTCCTTTGGCAAATAGTAAAGCAGCAGCACAAGTGAAGTTTCTCCCGTTAGGTGGCTTTTGATACAAGTCATTTCTCCGTGGAGACTTCACTTTTGTGCCAGCTTCACCCTCATTCTAAGGGCATATCTCCTTTGGCATATTGGAACTCCAGTTACCTGTTGAGTTCCCCCTTTGAAGAAGTTCTATCCAACTGGATACTTCATTCCATTTGTTCGGCAAATCTCCTTTGGCATTTCAGAGTCCTCAGTTGGCTCACGTTATCTCTCTAGTCGAGCAAATCTCCTTTGGCATTATCCGAGTCCGCACCTGGCTCAACGTTATCAGTAGCAAGAGCAAATCTCCTTTGGCATTATCCGAGTCTTACACTTGACTCCTACTACTATCTTAGTCACGGTCCGCAGTTTCAAGATTTTGAAGTAGACCTTTGTTGTTTGTGTGCATCTATCAAAGTAACTTCAGGGAAGAAAGAGACACCATTTAATTCTAAGGTCAGAATATTTCATATCTCTTATATCATTTGCTTCTGTTTGAGTTTTTTTTTTGGAGCACTTTGATGAATGTCTAGTTCCATGGCAGGCATTTTAAACTATGGATATGAACCTTACTGACTCCGATTGGGAGAGTTCCAGCGACAGTGGTAGCAGTGAACAAGAAGAAGTGGAGTTCTCTTATGGAGGACGGGCTCAAGACATTTTCTCAAACCTGGAAGAGAGCATTGGCAAAATCGATGATTTCTTGTCCTTCGAGAGGGGATTCATGTATGGTGACATTGTGAGGTCCACAGCTGAGCCCTCAGGACAGAGTGGCAGGGTCATCAACGTAAACATGTTTGTCAACCTCGAGAGTATTCATGGGAAGATTGTTAAGGAAGTTGACACCAAGAGGCTTCAGAGGCTGCGTTCTATCTCACTCTGTGATTATGTGATCAACGGTCCTTGGCTAGGAAGGGTTGACAAGATAGTTGAGCGTGTCTCTGTCACCCTTGACGATGGTTCCAGTTACGAGGTCCTTGTAAGCGATCAGGATAAACTTGTGGCGATTCCTCCAAATATGCTAGAGGATTCTCAGTATTCTTATTATCCAGGGCAGAGAGTTCAGGTAAAGCTGGCTCATGCTGCCAGATCAACTTCATGGCTATGCGGGAACTGGAGGGAGAACCAGGCTATGGGAACTGTGTGCGCTGTAGAAGCAGGACTTGTCTACGTTGAGTGGGTTGCCTCCATCATCATGGGTGGTGATAAGAATCTAACTGCACCTCAAGCTTTGCAGAATCCTGAGAGTTTAACTTTGTTACCATCTGTTTCTCATGCGAGTTGGCAGCTTGGTGACTGGTGCATCCTCCCTGGCGCTTCCCACTGTGATATGGAAGAACTGCAAAAAGGTTTTAGCAGAAATATGCAGAGATCAAGCTCGGACGAGCTTTTGGTTATCACGAAGACAAAGATGAAGGTTGATGTTCTGTGGCAAGATGGTGGATGCAGCATGGGAGTTGATTCACAGCAGCTGCTTCCCGTTGGAGCTGTTAATGCTCATGATTTTTGGCCTGAACAGTTTGTTGTGGAAAAGGAAACCTGCAACAGCAAAAGATGGGGAGTTGTGAAGGTTGTCAATGCAAAGGAACAAACTGTGAAGGTACAATGGAGAACACTGGATGAGAAAGAAGCAAGTGAGCAGATGGAGGAGACTGTCAGCGCATATGAACTGCTCGAGCACCCTGATTTTGGATTCTGTTTCAGCGATGTGGTGTTCAAGTTAAGTCCAGAAGAAAAAAATGATACAAATGCAGGCACAATCGTTGCTACAGAGATGAAAGACCAACTTACAGACAATGACTATAGTGGCAAATATTGTCTGTCAAGCATTGGTGTCGTTGCAGGTTTCAGAAATGGTGTTGTGGAGGTGAAATGGGCCAATGGTTCTACTAGTGAGGTATGTATTAGGCTCAACTTATATTTCCTTAAAAGCGCTATGTTATGTGAGTTGCTATTTGCTATTACAAATGGTTTTCATGAAAACCAAGCCTGGAATGTTTACTTCTCTCTCTCTTGAACATTTGTATTCCAGGTTGCACCATATGAAATTTGGAGGATGGAAAGGTCTGAGTTTTCCAACTCTAGCACTATAAGTTCTGCAAGTAGTGTTCAAGATCTAAGTCAGAAGATAGATCAATCAGATGAATCATCTT
This sequence comes from Brassica juncea, assembly GCA_018703725.1. Classification (NCBI taxonomy): domain Eukaryota; kingdom Viridiplantae; phylum Streptophyta; class Magnoliopsida; order Brassicales; family Brassicaceae; genus Brassica; species Brassica juncea. The sequence goes on along the minus strand of CM031935.1, from coordinate 51,801,052 downwards.
CAAACCATCAGGAAACGGTAAAATCAATACCTTCAGCATCTGGCTAACTCAAATTTTCTGATGTTATATTGGGATAGTTTATAACTCCTTAAATAGTTCAATAGCCATGAGTAATGTATCAGTTTATTCCCATAGCAGAAGATATCTCTGTGTCCACAGGACTTATGTGATACATGTATGTTCAGGGTCTGGTGAATCTCTACAGTGCTGGTGAAAGCTGTAACAATAACGTTCTGGAATCTAGTTCATTTTTCCTTCCAAAAGCTGCCATCGGATTCATCACAAACTTTGCTTCAAGCCTTTTCGGTTCTCATGGTTCCACTTCTGCAATAAGTTCGCATTCACGTTGCAATGACACTGAAGAACAAAGCGACTCTGAGGTCCTTGTTCAAGAAACAACAGAGTCATATGACACTTCTGAATCTAATTCAGATGAAGTGGATATGGACACGATGGTCAACTTGCCTACAGCAGCGACTAACAAGACACTAGATTCAACTCTTGTGGAAAACAGCAGGAATCTAGTGAGATTTAAACAGTTTGATATGGTTACTGACTGCTCAGACCATCATTTCTTTTCTTCGGCGAAAGAGCTGGCACAACCTCCGGTAAGACTCTTTGAGACCAAACACCTTAACATTCTCACATCAGCTAAATGACACTTTTTGCATTTTTATCTCTTATTATATAGGTCACGAAGAGCTGGGTGAAGAAAGTCCAGCAAGAATGGAGCAATTTGGAGGCAGATCTTCCCAGTTAGTTCTCTTACTCTTTCTATTTATGTATTCTCTGTTTGATTATTGCATGTTCTTTTATTGTATTTTGAATATAAATTAATAAACTTGACCTTTTGTGATGAACAGACACAATATACGTGCGTGTGTTTGAAGAAAGGATGGACCTTATTCGTGCAGCCCTAGTTGGTGCCCCTGGCACACCATACCATGATGGACTATTCTTCTTCGACATAATGCTTCCACCTCAGTATCCTCATGAGCCTCCAGTAAGTTTCACTGCTTTAACTTCTCTATCACTCACACAAGCTTTTAGATATGTGTTTCTTTGGGACCTAGTTTCATTCATGACCCTAAGGTAGGTTTCTGTTAGCTTCTAGCTTCCATATAAGACTTGTGTTTTTTGCTTACTCCGATCCGCCCCTATCATGTGGTCTAAAGATGCTACTGTTGTTGTATGAAAGTATTTTGTGGACAAATGACATTGCCAAGTTTTGTGTGTTTGTGGACTAAAACAAATGCTCTTTGAATACAGATGGTACATTATCATTCAGGTGGGATGCGACTGAATCCTAACCTGTACGAGTCAGGAAGAGTCTGCCTGAGTCTGCTGAATACATGGAGTGGCTCTGGCACCGAAGTATGGAACCCAGGGAGCTCCTCCATCCTTCAAGTCCTTCTCTCGTTTCAGGCTCTTGTTCTGAATGAGAAGCCTTACTTCAACGAAGCTGGCTACGATAAGCAGTTGGGCCGAGCTGAGGGAGAGAAAAACTCAGTGAGTTACAATGAGAATGCATTTCTCATCACCTGCAAGTCCATGATCTCGTTGCTCCGCAAGCCTCCAAGGGTATGTTCTGCTGCAACAATTCAACATAAAATTAAAATTGCCAATAAGTGACCACTTTGATCAACTCTGTATTGTTGCATTGTAGCATTTTGAGGTGCTTGTTAAGGACCACTTCACGCACCGAGCTCAGCATGTTCTGGCTGCGTGCAAGGCTTACATGGAAGGCGTCCCTGTAGGATCTTCAACAAAACTGCAGGAGAGCTCAACCACAAACTCCACCGGTTTCAAGATCATGCTCTCTAAACTCTACCCAAAACTTGTCGAAGCATTCTCAGAGATTGGAGTTGATTGCAGCCAAGGGGTTGCACTGGAACCATGAAGGTTGACACTGTTTGTAACATCTCCCTAACATCCAATAACTACTGTATAATATTGGTTTGCGAGGTTGGTAAGTCTCCTTCCTATGTAGAATATGTTTTTGTACTAAAATGTGTGAGAATAAAGAAGGCTGTAACATAGACTCATCTTGTATAATATCAAAAGGGTGGTTGTAGTTTTGCAAGAACCATGTAACATATTTTGTAATAAAAATGAAACAGTTGTGTTTGTATATTTGTCTTTACCAATAGTCCAGACATGAACAAGAACCATTCTGGAAATGGTGGAACCTAAGCTTATCTCGCACTATGATCTGCCTGTTGGATACAATAGAAATGAACTTGAAAGCAGAATGACAATCCTCACAGATGCGCAAGTTCTTCACAACTGTAATGGCTTCATCTACGGTCTTCAACAACCCGAATGCTACAGCAAGCTTCTCGCTGTGGTATCTAAGTGCATACTCCTTTTCCTCGTCCTCTACTTGGTGCATCACTTCTTCAGAAACCGGTGCATACCCAATCTCCTTGCACCGGCTCATCAGAGTTTCCAGATACCTATAAATTTCTCCAGTCTCTGGATGAGACTCATCACCCATACTGAACATATACGTCTTCTTGTCGACTTCGATTACACTATACCCAACCTGTTTTCTAAGGTTGTTCTTTATCATTCCATCTCTTACGTGTGACACTTCATCTGTTTTGCCACTTAAGGCGTAGATATTTGAGAGCATGACATGATGACCTGGATTTTCCGGCTCGAGTGCTATGAGCCTTTTGGCGATTTCTACACCGAGATCATATCTCCTGTGCATCTTGCAAGCTCCAAGCATCGCTGTCCACAACGCCGGAGAACTTGCTTTCCCAGTAGCATCAAGTTGGTGTATGAACCTATAAGCTTCATCAAGAAACCCAGCCCGCCCAAGCATATCTACCATACAGACATGATGTTCCACCCTTGGAAGCAATCCATACCTCTTGCTCATCCTCTTGTAAACAGAACGTCCTTCCTCAACGAGTCCAGCATGCGCACAAGCAGATAAAACAGCTACAAACGTTACATCGTTAGGGACTGGACCGCCCTCATCCTCCATTTTATTAAAAAGATTTACCGCTTGTCTGCCACATCCATGAGTACCATAACCAGAGATCATCGCCGTCCAAGCAGCCACATTAGTCTCCTTCATCTCGTCAAACACTCCCCTCGCCTTCCCAACATCACCGCACCTCGAATACAAGTTGATCAACGCAGTGCCGAGCTTCACATTCATCTCGAGACCCTTGTCGACAATGTACCGATGCACCCAAGAACCTAACCCAATCCCCCCGATCTGCGCACACGCCGAGAGAACACTCACAAACGTAGCCGAATCCGGTTCCAACCCAGATCCCCTCATCCGACAAAACACACGAATCGCCTCTACCCCTAACCCGTTTTGCTCCAACCCAGAAACCAACGAGTTCCACGCCACGACAGACTTCACAGGCATTTCATCGAACACCTTCCGCGCACCTCCCACATCTCCACACTTCGCATATAAAGTAATCAAAGCAGCTTGAACGTAACTATCCAACCCAAACCCACAAACCACCGCGTGGCAATGAACTCCCTTTCCTATCTTCGCCGCAGAAAGATCCGCGCACGACTTGATAACCGACGTGAAAGTGTAGTTACTCGGAGAGACGTCGGAAGATGATAGCATACGGCGGTAGTAAGCGAGGCAATCAAGGGGGAGACGCGACTTGGAAGTCGATTTGATGACGGTGTTGAAGAGGAAGTCGTCGGGGAGAGGCACGGAGAGGAAGAGGAGGTGAGCGTAAGCGAGGGCTTTGGCGGAACAGGCGAAAGTGATGAGCTTTGTCAAGAGGCTTCGGGTGTGGCCGTGGCCCGTGACGATGAGGTGGGAGTGAGCCTGTTGGAGTTGGTTTAGACGAGGACCTGCTCGGAGGATGGCTTCGTAGGCGGCAGAGTTCGCTGCCTGGTTGGGTTTCATTGAGAGTTAGTTAGCCATTCAAAAGAATCGAGCAACGGCGAGGCTTGAAGACTTACAGTTGTCACTTCAGGAGGCTACGCTACATAGCGACGTCGTTTCTGTGTTCAAATCCTAATTGTGAAAATACTTAATTAGAATTCTAAATTCTCAATTTTTGTTGACAAATAAAATCAATTTTATATTTATTTAATATGGTATCTAAATATATCCGAACGTGAATGTTATAACTAAACTAGAAAGAAGTATGGTTATAAGATAATTTTGGGTTGAGTTACTCTTAATTTTACTATAAATGGCCGAAGTCTTTTTCAACGTCTATATTGATTCAAATCATGGGGAGGAGATAAGCCTAAATAAGAATCAGACATCGTTTTTTGACTGTTTTTCTTTGAATCCGATCAAGCAATCATGAAAGACCTCCTAGTGCCAAATATGAATTGAAGTACCCATCTCGCAGCACACTTTTGGCAATATCTCTTGCACTTGAATTTGCTGCAAGTTTTTCCACTTCGAAAGATATACTTGCAAAGTTACCTTTAAGCAGAGTGTTTTGTTCTGCAAGAGCTCTATACCGAGGCCATTGTTCTGGTCTAGCGATAGCTTCCACTATCTCATGGTAATCCGAAGAAATTAGCACATCTTGAATCCGTAGATCACATAAACTCTGCAGCACCCAACCACCATTTGATTGAGTGTAAGAGTAAAGACCTATGTCATGGTGAGTTACCTGCCCATAGTGATCTCTCGTAATCCATGATGCACCACTATATTGATGTCCATTCCTCCAGTTCACATTCATGTTGTATATTATGAGTTCCACCAGTGCTGGCGGGTACAATCTTTCAACCCTACATTTTATTAAAAAATGGTATATAACTTTTTGGGGTTAAGTCAAAAAGACTCAAAACGTTAAAACCATTTTTAAAACCATCTAACAATTTTAAAATAAAATCTTTAGTGGTTAGTGTCTAGTGAATCTAAACGAGGCATCTTATACTCCCAGCTAAACGCATCTTCTTCAGTCACCGCTGAATTGATTTAGTCTTAATTTAAACTATTTAATGTCTCGTGTCCATATAAGTTAATACTTAGAGCTCCCAGACACGAGTATCGAGACTCGATTGCAGCCGCCGCCTCTCGACGCCGGTGAGCCCTCTGGCCGCTGGCGTCGGGTCCTCCGTTTTAGCTCTTCTCATCTTTCTCGTTTCCGTTTCGTTTCCACCGTTTACGTTAGCCCTCCGACCTGGTTCTCTGTCTCTGTCAACATCTCTGCTCACGCCAAGTTTCCTCCCCGTAGAAAGCTTGTCCTTGTGAGTCGCAGATCTTGGCTGTCTCATTACAGATCTGGTTCCACCGGATCTGACTTCTCATGGGGGATTCCCCAACCCGTCGAGATTCTCGCCGGTTTCAGTTCCCGTTTTCCATCACCATCATCGTGCTGCTATGCTCACCTCCCCCTCGACGAATACCCACCCCTAGTTGGGGTTGAAGCCATTCATCTTCTCCAAGTTGAGCCTCACAAGCCAGATCCGCCGCCATCTCCGCACCGAAATAGGAAAAATAGGAAAAGCTTCAGCTATCTTCCTACGCTGTGTCTCATCTCTCCATCTGTTGGTCTGAGGCCTGAGCCGATGACTCACCACTCACCAAATGTATCCCATCCAGTCACCTGTCGCTGCACTTCAACCGCTGTACTGTCATCTTTCCGAAGAGGTCAGGTTTCTTATCTCCTTGGGGTCTTTACCAAAACAGATGTGCAAATATGGTCTTATCTCTCTTGTGCGAAGAGTTTATTATTCACTCATTTGCCGGTGGATTCATCGAGTTCGACTTCATCATCACTAGCAGCCTTCTCCTTGGAGAAGCAAACCACTACCTCCTTGTTAAGGAGTGTTTCCCTTCCAAACATTAAATGGAAGTGTCCATCCATATCTATATCCGTTTTGCTATCTTGCGTAGCGGTTCGTTTGGGGCCTGAAGATGCAACGGGTTTCGTTTCGGCGATTCTCCGAGGTGAAGATTGGATGTTAACGTCACTTGTGACTATTTCTCAGCTTTCCGGTCGTGAAGGTTTTATCGACGCATTTGAGCTTGGTCTTGAATTCGCTGTCATCTTCTATGAAGAACTATCCTACTTATCTGCTTTTGTGATTGTAGTTTATCATTTTAATCAAAGAGGATGGTTTATTCCCTCTGTTTATTGTAACCGAACGAGTTGAGATTGAATGAAAGTATGTTGTGTTCAAAAAAAATAATGTCTCGTGTCCAAATCTGACTTTGCTCTATCGTCTTTCTACTGCAACGTTTTAGATGCTTTGATTGCATCCAAATGTCTTCTACATATAAAACGTCGCAAACATGGAAGAAATTACAGTACATACAACATATGTTCATACAAACACACAAAGCATTAAATAATTGACTATCAATGAAATAACTTATTTTAAATACGATGGTTCAGTTTTAGAAAACCAATATACCAAAACCTAAACAATACTGTACAAATCGGATTTGAGTTCTGTTTTTATGTTGGTTATGTCTTTACCAAACTGCGGTTGGTTGATCAAAACGCGCTAATCGGCGTTTCATTTCGCAAACGCGCCGCGATAAGAATCCCACTCCAGTTCAACTTTAACTAAAAAATTCACCTGAAGTCAAACTCTTTTCTTGCATGCGAATATGCTATGTCTATATCACATCAAAGAGACAAAGACTACAGGAAGAACCACATAAACACACACACACACAAACACATGTAATGAGCATGAAGATGAAGATGAACATGAAGACCGCTCTTGTAATCATAAACTGTATACTCCTGGCCACTGGAAACTGTGGAGGCCCTCTGATCATGCGTCTCTACTTCAGAAACGGTGGCAACCAAATCTGGTTCTCTAGCTTCCTCCAAACCGCAGGCTTTCCCATCATCCTCCTCCCTCTTCTCTTCTTCTTCTTCCACCGCCGTAAAGAAGAAGAAGAAGAATCAAAGACTCCATTTTTCCTCATAAAACGTCCTCTGTTCTTGGCCTCTGTTGTGGTTGGTCTGCTCACAGGCCTTGACAATTACCTCTACGCTTACGGGTTAGCTTACCTCCCTGTTTCCACTTCTTCTCTGATCGTCTCCTCTGAGTTAGCCTTCACTGCCCTCTTCGCCTTTTTCATGGTGAAACAAAAGTTCACACCTTTTACTATAAACGCCGTCGTTTTGATCACTCTCGGTGCCGGAATCCTTGCCCTTCACACCGACGGCGACAAGATTGCAAAAGAGACTCGCAAGGATTACATTGTTGGGTTCGTTATGACCTTTGCTGCAGCTATTCTCTACGGGTTTGTGTTGCCGCTTGTGGAGCTCACTTACAAGAAAGTTAGTCAACGAATCAGCTACACCCTTGTGCTAGAGGTGCAGTTGGTCATGTGCTTTTCAGCCACTTTCTTCTGCCTCGTTGGGATGCTAGCTAATGGCGGTTTCAAGGTAATATGCTCTGTTTTTCTTAAGATGCTCTGTTTTTTCTCAATATGCTCTGTTTTTTTTTCAGTATTCTCTGTTTTCTTAATATGCTCTGTTTTAAGTTTTGTTAATTTTCAGGTGATAGCAAGAGAAGCAAGAGACTTTAAGCTTGGAGGGTCTACGTATTACTATGTGGTGGTCGCATTCACGGCAATAATCTGGCAAGGCTTTTTCTTGGGAACTATTGGGATGATCTTCTGCGCATCGTCTCTGGTCTCTGGAATCGTGATCTGTGCTCTGCTTCCGTTGACGGAGATCTTGGCCGTCCTTTTCTACCGGGAGAAGTTTCAGGCGGAGAAAGGTATCTCTTTGTTTCTCTCTCTTTGGGGGTTCCTCTCTTACTTCTACGGACAGATTAAATCTGAAAAGAAGACTCAGACAGAGGATCAGGCTCAAGAGACACAACTGCCTCAGCTTCCTGTTATTAATTATGTAGCTTAAAAGCACATAAACATGTTACATTTTAAGTTTCTATTAGTGATGTCTTAATGATGCGTGTAAAAGGCGCATAACTGTAACATCTATGGTTTTCATGATTTCCCTTTAAGATGTGGTGGTTGGACCGAACTTGCTCGGTTTTATTCAAACATGAGCATGTAACTGCATGGCTCGTTTGTTCATATACATGAGTAAAACTTTTTCTGTCATCAAGTGATCTCGTCTAGTATCACACTTCACACGTTATGCATCAAATATAATCAAATCCAAATAGAACTCTAACTATTTGAACTATCTGTGGATCCCCCCCCCCTCCCCCCCCCCATATAATAAAATTAGAAAAGTCAAATGGATTATCCATGTTTAAAAAGGCCTGTCTAAATTGATATGTCCAAATTAATTTTTTCTTTGTTTAAACATTGTTGGCTTTCTTCCAAATCAATTCAACCTAATTTCTAAAGTATTTTGAGTCAACTAATGACCACATTATCCATTCCAAAACTTAGCACATGCTTTAAGCTTATCCAAGATTAATCCATTATGTTTTGGATGAAGACCATATGTGGACAGTCCACTCATTTCACATATCTATATCAGTGAATCTACATCTCTGTTTAATTTTTTCCCTAACCCTTGAGAGTGTTTGTAATCTGCCACAAGTGAAGGTTAAAACTTTGTTCTTAATTGAAAGATGTCGAGTTTTAAAAAGCAGCTATATCTTTTCAAAGTACCTTTTTGGTCACTTGATTTCTGTATTTAAGTCTCTCACAGACAGTGCAGAAGAATCGAGAATGATCCAAGATCCACAAAAGTTACCTCCAGAGTTACTTTCCTTGTTCCCAAGTTTCTTGCAGACCAAGAGACTCGTGGGAATGAGGCTTCTTGAGAATGAAGAAAGGAAGAGGATGAGAGATATGGCAATTGGCATTTCAACAATAGGCTATGAATGATGAAGCAGGATAAAGACAAGATCATCTGCATCTGCCTTTTTGTGTAATTTTTCGCCAATCACATTTTTATTTATTTTAGAATTAGAAAACAGAACAATTGCATTAGTTTTTTTTTTGTCTTTTTTGCATAAAGTCAGTTCCACTGCATATACTGCATTCCGCACTGTTTTTCGTAGTTTTTCGTAGATGGCTTTTTTCTTACCCAATATATGATTTTTTAGATTAAATTAATCAAAAATTCTTAATCTATCATCTATATATAACTACAATTATTTTCCTATTCTCACTGATTTCATCATACTCTTCTCCACAACATATTTCTAGTGTTGTTCCTCTGCATCACTCACGAACAATATTATTGGCGTATTGCCTTCTTCAAAAAGTTATCTGTCGAAAATGTAACACTTTCATTTAGTTCATATTTAAATTAATGTATTCACTATACTTGCGAGAATATCAATTAGCAGTTAAAATAGTAAAAACTAGCATATTTTGCAAATCTTTCTATAGTTTTAAGTAATTTCAGAAACAATATTGTGTTTAACTTATTTTCGAAATGATTTAATTGAAGTTAAACAACTTTACAAGCGTATCAGAACTAAGATCTGTTTGTATTTAATATATATATATGTATTAAATTACAATAAAGAGTATATATATATATATACGAGCATAGTTATTTAACAAAAAAATATACTATAAGTATTAGTAAAATATATTTTAATAATCATTTAAAAATTAATATGATTTTTAATGAAGTAAAATAATAAAACTATGATTAATAGATTTACTTTTTACCTTATACATAATAATTTTTGCGATAAATATATTCATAAGTACACATATGCAAAAAAAAAATTTGTTCACATTATTTATATAGATATAGTTTATAAAGTTTGACAAAAAAAATTGTAAACACATAATATTATAAAAATTGTTAGAATATACTTAATAATACAATTGCTCAAATTTGTTAGCTCACAATAATATTATTTATGTCATTTTAAAATTGTAGATAAGACGTCTAATGACCAACACAAACACAACATTTTCTTATACTTTTTGAATTGCTTTTACCATTCACAATTATATTAAATTATTTGATATGCACTTGTCCCAGTTTGATCTACTGCTTTTATCATTCGAAGCGGTTGACATCTAACAAAACTCTCTTCACCGATCCATGGACCATCAAGAAGGAACTGACCATAAGCGATATTAACCATCTAAGACGTATTCTTCTGAAGGCCACATAGCCACATTCTGAGATATCTCCCCGAATATTACCAAGAGCTTGTCCAAGAAGGTAGGTGGTCAAAGGTCAACATATATGATCACGACACTCTCTATACACCAGCTCCGTCTAAAGAAACGTACCAAGTGTCTATACTAAGTACTCGATGGTGGATAGTTTAAGGATTTTGTTTGTCTGAAGAAAGACGATGAAGTTGGAATGTATTGGAACCTTTTGTTCTGTCACAATAGACACTCCTCTTCCTGCACAACAGCATTCTACACTCCTCTGACAGATCCACAGAACATTTACTGTGTTCCAGATTATTCTTTTATATGTGAGATTGTCAAAAATGTTGTTAAAAAAAGTTTCTCAATAAAACAAAGTAACTAAAGTTTCAACTACAGCTTCCTTCACTACCAGTCTACAAATCATGAAAGATTTAACATTCGACCAAACACATGAGATGACTTAAGAGTAAAGGACATAACGCGACTGGGAAATTTAAAGAACAAATCCAGAGCCTAGCGACTCAGTTTATGTAGACAGTGTCACTATGTCTTGGGGGTCTATCAGGAACAGTACCTGGTTTGAATCTGGACGCTTCATGTCTAGCCAGCTCAGGTGGCACAGCACTGTTGCTCTGAACAAGCATCTGCTTCAGATCATAAAAGACGTCAGTATCATGAAGTGTCAGGAACGAAGTCGCAACACCGCTTTTCCCTGCACGTCCTGTACGTCCGATACGATGTGTATACATCTCTATATGTTTAGGCATGTCGTAGTTTATGACATGAGCCACATCCGGGATATCGATTCCACGGCCTACAACATCTGTAGCAACAAGAACGTTGTATCTCTTCGCTCTGAATCCTTCTAAGCTGATCTCTCTCTGCTCTTGCGATTTCCCACCGTGTAAGGTCGTGACACGGTACCCTGCCTTGTCCAGATTCTTAGCAATGGAGTCACAGTTTTTCTTTGTGTTAACAAACACAATGGCAGTTTTATCGTCAAGCTCATCCAGCAGTTTCTGCAACCTAAAGAATTTCTCAGATTCTTTCATCATAATCACGTGCTGCGAGATCAAATCTGTGGTCTTTCCTGCAGTACCAATGGTGACGACAACTGGGTTCCTCAAGTACTTCCTAGCGAGCCTCTCTACACCAGGAGGCATTGTAGCACTGAACATATACGTCGTTCTGTAAATCTTCTTCTCGTCAAGCTCTTCTTCTTCGTTTTCGGGTTTCAAATTACTTGAAGGCATCGCATCTAACACACCTGCAACTTGAGGCTCGAAACCCATGTCTATCATCCGATCTGCCTCATCAAGAACCACATAGTTACACTGGTTCAACACAGCATACCGCCTCTCAAGGCAATCAATCAAACGACCAGGAGTAGCAATCACAATCTCACACCCTTGTGTTATCTTCAACCCCTGTTCCTCAATAGACTGACCACCCACTATAGAAGTCACCCTAAAGCCTAGATAATGCGCAAACTTAACAGTTTCCTCCTCAATCTGCTGAGCAAGCTCCCTAGTAGGTGCCATAACCACAGCATAAGGACCCTCTGTTTCATTCTCTTCGCTCATAGGCGGCAACCTAGATATGTAAGCTAACATGGGCAAAACAAAAGCAGCAGTCTTTCCAGAACCAGTCTCTGCAATACCGATAACATCACGCTGTTGCAGCCCAAGTGGTATAGCTGCCATCTGAATAGGAGAAGGCTTCTTGTAGCCAGCTCTCTCCACAGCTTTCAAAAGCTCGGAACTCAGCTTACTCTCTCCCCAGCTCCTCATAGGCCTAGGAATCCTCGATCCTTTGTAAGAGATATTGAAATCTTCTCTGAAGATACGCCAATCCCTCTCGCTCATCTCCTCTAACCTCTTATCGCTCCAGTGCCTATCAACCCTCATGTCAAACGAGTCATACGCATCCGCAGCCTCTTCTCTCACCTTCTGAGCAGCCGCCTCCTCTGGCTTCTCCACCACACCATCTTTCCTACGAATCTCGTCTCGCGTCTCTCTCTCGTGCTTGGCGGCTTGCTTCTTCTGCTCGCGGCGGTCCATCCCGGCGCGGAAGCCTCTCCCGAAGAGGAGCTGGGCCTCGTGAGGGTTCTGGTAGAGAGCGTTCATGTCTCTCGAGGTGTCTTCGGTGTTCTCCCAGTCGAATGAGAAACGGAACTTCTCGCTCGGTCTTATGACTCTCTTCTTCGGCTTCTTGCCTCCGAGGTACTGCTCTTTGATCGCGTCGAGCTCCTTCTCGCGCTCTCGCTCGACTAACTTCTCGACGCGAGCCTTCTCCTTAGCCTTGGCTTCCTCCTCCCGTTCCCGTTCTCGGATTCGCCGATCTGGCTCACGATCTCGTTCACGGCGGTCACGCTCGCGCTCTCTGTCTCTATCCCTATGATCTCGATCTCGATCTCGATCTCGGCCTCTGTCTCTCTCCCTCTCGCGATCTCGATCCCGTTCTTTACCGTTGGCTTCTTCGGTCTCCGGATCGTTTGGTTCGCGGCGGAGACGGAGGTCGGAGATTTGATCCTGGCGGCGTTTTAGGGCTAACTCTTCGCGTTGAGCTTTGGTGAGGAAGACGGGCTTCTTGGCGTCGAGTGAATTCGATCCGATGGCTTCGTTGATTGATCGTTTCATCGTTGCCGAAAGAATCTGAGTGTGTTTTTCTTCGCTTGGTCGATTGCAGGAGGGGAAAGCTGAAGAAAAAATCTACGACTCTCTTCTTCTCCTTTAGATCTTTGTATCGTCTTTTCTTTTCACTTTCTATCCTTTGTAACTATTTTATTTGCAATTTTTTCCTGATTTGAGATATTTGTTTCTGTATAGCCCCTCCTACTAGGGTTTTAGGCCCGTTACCTTTATAGTTTTAGTCGGCAATATTAACTTTCGGAGGCCTTTAGACCAAACAAAAAACTTTGGGAGGCCCTAAAAGCATACATAAGAATATGTGGCCTTCTAAAACTTAACGTTAAAAGACATATTAAAACATTTTTAAAAAGTAAATCCTTTAAAAAATCCTTCTAGAGTAATTTCTTTTCGTGATATAAGTATTCAACTAGATTCTGACTCGCCCTTATAATTTTTTTGTTTAAAATTGAAAAGGGAATATATATATACTTTTATTTAAAATTATATAACTTTTCAATTCTTTATTTGAGTTTTTGTATGCACATTCTTATCTCACAACATTATCTTTATATTTTTATGCATTTTATAGGAGTTAAATTTTTTGAATTAGTGAGACATAAGATTTATTTAGCATATTTTAGACTAATTTAATAATATATATTTGCAGGGGGTTTAATAGTTTTTACCAATGTTTTTGTATTCGATCCAGTAACATGTATGTAGTATGGTTCAGATTAGTTAAAATCCGATATTTAAAAACCAGATAAATCCCTAAAAATCTTAAAGTCTGTCACTAACCTGCGATCCGACACTGGTTGACTTGATAAAAATCTATATAAATTCGATTATATTTTTTTAAATGATTCAATTTTGATATATTTTTAATAGTACATGATTTGAATAAACTATATGATTTGTGATTTTTAAAAATTTGATAATGCTTTTACTATATCGTTTAAATTTAATGAAGAAAATGGCAATCAAAATTTAAAACTAAAATTTATTGTTAAGAATATCGTTTTAGATATCTTATTCTGAAAATATTATAACAATGTGTTAGATTAAAAGGTATATTTAATAATAACCAAGTTAGTTATAAGTAGAATACTAAAATATATATATATTGGTCCAACTAAAACTTAATTATATTTTTTGTGCTCATAGTTTAATAGTTTAGATAGATGTACCAATTCGGTTTAGCATCTAATTTCGGTTAGATGTTTTGTGTTTACATTGTATGGTTTATTGAAAACCAATCCAATTCACGGACATTTTATTAACGAACTCGTCGGATTGGCCTATGGTGAAAGCATGAGAAGCCTGGTTTAGGGTCCACTTTTATTTATTTATTGTTTCTTGGTGAATTTATCATATATATATTTTCTCATTTAACTACATCCATTTATAAATTATAATTGTGATCTCTGTTTTATTTTTAAAATAGAAAAAGAATGATTTAGTAGGTCAGCATTATTATGGAACTGAAATGGTGGTTACAAAATATATAGAATAAATGTAGTTTTCTAAATGTAATTAGATTTTTTTTTTTTAAGTTGGACTAATCATTTATCAGTTGGTCATGATCCTAATTTAGTAGAATAGATACTGAGGATTATGTATAACTTACAGTCTCATCCGCTAACACCATTTCGAGTGTTTCGTCAGCGTAGGGAGGGCTTTGTTTTCATGCGCGTAGCAGTTTCACTTGCACACGCCAGTTGTGTTTGTAAGGCTTTGTTTAGCAAGGTCAACTCTTGTTTGTCGTTATGTTTGCTTAGAGGCGATTCAAAGATTTATGTGTGAGTTGTTGAATTGGAATTGAACTTCCATGAGACATGAGACGTCAACTATATATAATCTGAAAGTGGCAACCCTAATCTAGAGAATATAATTAAAGAAAAGCGTAGAAGGCAAATCAATTGTTTCCGAAAAATAATGTTGGTTAGTGAGAATATAGTAAGGTGTTTCGTTGGTGGTTATTCAGAAAATCTTGCATTTACTGGTGAGTATTCTGTAAGTCTAGTAATTAAGATATTATCTGGTTTATATTTCTAGCCAATTTTAGTTAATCAAAATTTTAAAAATAAGGAAAGGTATTGTCTTGTAAATATAATGAAAACCTAAGGGCATAATCCAAAATTTTCAAAATAGGATCATGATTTAATAGTATAGATTAACTTCCTCGCGACAAAACGGTTATTGGGTGGTTATGGCGATCCAAGTGGCGATTGTCTTCTCCACTTAATTATTAAAAGTTGATCATCAATCAAATTTTGGCTATTCATGATTCAGGGTCAGTTCAAACATCACCAGCGTCTAGACATCCTCGTTCAGTACATAGCGGGTTATTGGAATTTGATTATGATGTTGGTGTGAGACAGCTTTACAACGGTTCTATTCTAGCATTCTTCATCTTTGCGGTCGAAAAAATCCTTTGCGATGTAATTTCAATTGCAACATTATTTTTCCATCTATGTAAATTGGTGCATTGGTCGAAGAATTTGGGATCCGGAAAAATCACAAAACTGGTTGAAGAAGTTACATGATGCGATCAGGAGTAAAAGTTGAAGTAAAAGATCAACTTCAGAAACAGATGAAGAATCTTTTAAAATCTATATTTTGATACAATATATTTGGTATCGAAATATAGATAAGTCTGAATTATTGTTGAAACAATGGAAACCGCCATGGAAAAAACGATATTATGGAAGAGAAGATGATTTCTCTTTGTTGTATGGCGATATTCTTACAAACGATGAAAATTGGATTTCATTTTTTAGTTTTCACGGTTGAATCAGTACATTAGATTCTAAACCGACGAATATCTATACCTCTAATCTGGAATAAAATCAATATATTACAACAAGAGAATTTGGTGATTATAATGGGACGAAGATTTAAAGCTTGCAAGAATATCAATAGAGTTATACTCTATTTATAAAGAAAACCTTAGAAAGAAAATCATTTTATCAGTTTATTCATATAATCTTCTGTTGTTTTGTACACATTTTCATTATGATATTCGTTGCTATGTAGCTTCAGTATTGTGTATGTATTTGTGTCATCTTTTAATTATTTAATTAATAAATTAAAGTTGTCAAAAAGAAAGTTCTCAAGTATGATGTAAGATACTTTTCTCACTTTCAACTTTCACAAAAAGTAGTACAAGCAACTTAAACCAAAATTTTCATCAATATACAATCGAACTCGTTGGTAATAGGTCACTGATACTATAAAGACCAATTCGTCTGCTAATCCTTCGCCTAACTTAGCAGCAACAAGGCATCGGTCTTAAGGGAAGTGAACCTTAATTGTGTACTGATTACGAAGAAGAGAACTTGCTATATAAATTGTATTATCACCTCCTAAACCAGTAGATCGTAGCACAATTTACTCCAACGAAAATTATTTTTTAGATCAAATGATCAGACCAGAGCATTCATACCAAATTCGAAGTATTGTCGTAAAACCACACGTAAAATTTCTTTCAGCAATGTCTTCATTGAATTGAATAGCCATACTAACTACTGAAAGAGTTATAAATATCAATATAATACTAGGGTATGACTATGGTATTATGCGATTGGTAGGAGTTGAAATGTTCGTGCGAAGTCTGCTCTGGCTTTTATAATCAAGGTTGACTACGCATTTAGGTAAGCCCATACGTCATCTTGGTCTTAAAATCAATATATTATTTCACACACTAGGAGATTCTAACTGTCGGTCTAATGATTTGTTATTTTAGCTCAATATTTCCTTTTTCTTTAGGGTTTATAATATTCAGTTTATTTCTTCGACCACAAGTTTCAGATCATGACTGAAAAAATTATTCATGGACATCAATGCATGTAATTATAAAGATTCTACCCAAGGATAAATAATCATCCCTCAATCACTTTATTAAAATGGCACGAATCTTCCAAGACTGCTTATAGAAACCACAAATAGAAACATAATATATTAAAAGAGTTTGGTTGCAGATTCGGTTCTATTTTAAATGATGAAATGCGATGAGTACATCTTGGAAAACTGTATGTAGCGAATAGAAACCGAACTTTTCTTTTAATCTCATAGCAGATCAGAGCATTAAGTGGCAAATCTGGTGACCAGTCAGCTAACACGTGAAAGCTTCAAACATCGATGTGGTGTTTTCTGAATACGCTAAGTTTTATAATGAGATCATGATATTTGGTTGAGAGACTGTCTCGTTGTGTTGCCTACTTATTCCCCAGTCTACGACTTCATGACATGACAACCATGAAGTGTGTAGCTTTTACTCAATATTTTCCTTTGGAGTATCCTTAACTTTTTCTGAATGGGTTCAGATTTCCTATCGACTAAACATTACATAAACTATACTATATACACTGATATACGATTGGTCAAAAGTTAAGTGCACATGCACGTACTGATATATGATGTCCAATAAATAGGGTAGTTTTTTCCACCAAAACAGTAGACACTTAACGAAATCATGATCTAAATACATAAATAAACGTAACTAGGATCTTTTGAAACATGATGACCGCTAAAAGACGAAATCCTTTCATGTTTTATAGTTGAAAACTGTTTTTGTTTCTTCTGAATAAATCAGTGAAATGGTGGTTATACGTTGAACTACTAAAAAATACAAGATTATATAATTTATATTACTGTATAATCCTTATAAATTACCTTGACTTGATGTTGAACAAGCATGCTTTGTATAATAGTATACTCTAATCCCTAAATTAATTTATTTGAACTTTAAGAAATCGTCAGAGGTGTGCCAAAAAAGTAGCAAAACTCATTTACTACTTTGTTTCTTAGAAACATGAATATATATATATATATATATACACATCAAGGAGTTGAAACAGTCCTTTCTCACATGAATAAAACCAGTAATATACATTTTTTTTGTTCGGGTCAGATATTACATGTTCTATTTCAGAAATAAACAACAAAATATTTATATAAATACAACCTAATCTCTTATCGTTTATAGTTCACTTTACAGACGTACACAAACTTGAGTTAATTATGAGGACATGTTAATACTATTAAACTGCATGGCAAGCCCCTCGATTACCACTCCATATTATAAATAAGTTTTGTTACAACAATATATATAGCAGGAATTATTTTTATGGAACAATTTGGGTGTCAAGTTTAGCTTAGCTTATACAAACCTTATAATAATTAAGCTGGAAGAAAAAAAAGTAATACAAATTTCTCTCTCTATATATACTGGTCAACAAATAGATGCGTGTCTGTCTATATATAACATAGATGCAGGTATTAAACATCTTTGCTGTACATTTTGGCTTGTACGTCTTTGACTACAAAAATAAAAATAAAACATAAGAATTTATTTCATCGGATGATGCCTAGTGGGAAGCGACCTCTTTCACCGGAACCAATGGCTCGAAAAAGAGAAGATAAGGAAGATTTGTGTTTTTGCTCAACTTTGTCGGAGTCTGATGTGTCTGATTTTGTCTCTGAACTCACAGATCAACCCACCCCACCACACATGGATTTATCTTCTTCTTTTTTTGAACAAACTACTAGATTAATAAAAGAGAAAGAGTTACTCTCCACCAGGAGATATTACAAACTGGCTTAAAGCAGCCTTAGCTAAGGAGTCTGCGACAACATTACCCAACCGAGGGGTGAAATAAAAGGAGATAGATTCAAACCTAGCACTCAAAGCTCTAATATCAAACAGAACACTCTGAAGTAAAACTGTTGATGAAGAAGAGTTGAGGAGGTTGATGAGAGACTTCGAATCAGAGAAGATATTCAGCTGATAGAAATCATTAGTGACTGCATCCAAGAGAGCAGCCTTTACCGCGAGAGCTTCTGCCACTATGGGCGCAGCTACGTGACGTCGGTTAGAAGAATGGTGTTTCAACTCAACACCAGAGGGGTCAAAGAAGACCCAGCCTTGTCCACTGTTTCCAGTATTAGGGTCCCAAGCTCCATCTGTAAAACAATGAAGGCCTGATGGGATCGGACGCGCCAGCGCTTGGCAGGGGAGTCGGGTAACAGAGAGCTTGTTGGTCTGAGAAGCTTCTTCCCAGGCACGAGCATCCTTTAGTACTTTTAAGACCAGCTCCGCCTCAGTACATGATCTATCCTCAAAAATCAACATGTTTCGCGCCTTCCACAGATGCCAGTACAGCAGAGGATATATTGGAGTGCTTCCAAGCCCCGTAGGTGGGAGGTTTACCATTCTAGTGTTGCTAATGAGCAATTCCCTCATGGAAGACACATTATCTGCATCAGGTTTGAAAAGCACAGGAAGACGATCCCAGATACGGGCAGCAAAGGGGCAGTGAAGAGCAAGGTGTATAGGGGTTTCAAGCTCACCGCACCTCTTACATTTTGATTCAGCTCGAAGACCTCTTGTGATAAGGACAGATCCCACTGGCAGAGCACCATTCATAATACGCCAGAGAAATGTTTGCACTTTGGGAGGCGTGTTTAGGTTCCATACACATTTTTTCCATGGGAACTCCTCTGTTGTATGGGCCTGCAGCGCCTTCCTAGCTACAGCATAGCCAGATTTAGAGGTATATGATCCAGAAGGATCTGAGAGCCAGAGTAATTCGTCTTGCTTGTTAAGGGAGCTAGGAACAATCTGCAGGATATAGTCCTCATACAGAGGCAAATGTTGTCTGATCGCATTAACATTCCATTCCTTAGTAACAGGGAGGATGAGATCAGCGACACACAGAGCCTGGCTTCCCAGGGAAGGAGCTGGTCCTATTGGCGTTAAAGGTGAGGAGGAGGAGAGCCAGGGCTCTGTCCATACATTAATCAATTCGCCATTGCCCACACTCCATCCTAATCCCAGTTGTAACAGGTCACGGCCCCACAGAATTCCCCGCCACCCATGAGAAGCGGAGGAGGGACAGGAGCTGTCTCTGAGGGAGGATGCCATACAATATTTCCCGAGGAGAGTCCGCGCCAGGAGAGAGTCAGGTTCTCGGATAAGTCGCCATGCTATCTTGGCAAGCAGAGCCTGGTTAAAACACTCAATATCCCGGAAGCCTAATCCACCTAGATTCTTAGGGAGCGTGAGTTTTGACCACGCCACCCAACAGATCTTCCTAACGGCCGGTTTGGAGTCCCACCAGAACCTCGTAAGTGCGGACTGGATTTGCTTACAGAGGGAAACCGGTAATCGGAAACAAGACATAGCGTAAGCCGGGATAGCTGAGAGCACTGATTTGAGTAGGACTTGTTTCCCAGCTCCGGAAAGAAACCTTGTTGTCCAGCTCAAGGTCTTTTGACGGATTCGGTCTATGATGTTGTTAAAAATATCGCGCTTCCGCCTCCCAAAGTGTTCGGGAAGACCTAGGTACTTTCCTATCCCACCCTCCTTATCAATGGATAGTGTCTGCTTCACTCTGTTTTTTGCGGGCAGTGGGGTCTTCGATGAGAAAGTAACAGACGATTTGTTGGGGTTAATGCACTGACCGGAGGCTCTTTCATATCTAGCAAGGAGATCAAGGAGGCTTGTGCAGCTAGCTTGGTCAGATTTTGTGAAAAACATGGTGTCATCTGCGAAGAGGAGATGGTTGATCGGGGGGCAATTGCGGGCAACCTTGATACCCGGTAGAATTCCCACTTCCTGTGCCTTGCTGCATAACCCCGATAAGACCTCCGTGCAAAGAATAAAGAGGTACGGAGACAACGGGTCTCCTTGTCGGAGTCCTCGTGACGGGTTCACTTTGCCTTGTGGAGCCCCGTTTACCAAAAACGAGTATGAGACAGAGGACACGCAGACCATGATCCATGAGATCCATCGTTCATCGAAGCCAAGTCTCCGCAGGACAGCTTCAAGGAATGGCCATTCGATCCTGTCATAAGCCTTGCTCATATCTGTTTTGACAGCCATCGAGCACCGGACTTTTGCTTTCGATGTGCGTAGATAGTGAAGGATCTCGTGTGTGATGAGGACATTGTCTCCAATCGCCCTTGTTGGGACAAAAGCCGACTGGTGAGATGAGATTATCCGCGGCAGGAGAGGCTGTAAGCGCTTCGTGAGTATCTTCGCGATAATTTTATAGTGGGTGGTGCAGAGCGCTATTGGTCGGAAGTCTGCAACCTTCCGCGGGCTGAGGTTTTTGCAATCAAACGGACATGAGTTTCATTTTGTCGAGGATGCAAATAGCCTGTTTCGAAGAAGTCTCGGATGTCCCGGTAGATGTCTTCTCCGACGATGTTCCAGAACGAGTGATAGAACCCCGCAGAAAAACCGTCCGGTCCCGGTGCCTTGTCAGCATGGATAGCAAAGACTGCTTTGCGAACTTCCTCTCTGTCCGGGATTGCTGTAAGGCAATCATTGTCTTCCTGTGAGATGCAAGGGTTCAGCGCTTCATTCACTGTATCCATATATTCAGAGCCGGTTGCTGTGAAGATAGACCGAAAGTACTGAGAGATGGTTGCGACAATTCCCTCTTCAGTATCATAGATCTTTCCTTCCTCATCTTCAAGAATGGAGAAAGTGTTAACTTGGCGTCTGCCTCGGGTTATAGCATGAAAAAACCCAGAGTTTCGGTCCCCGCATTGAAGCCATTGTATGCGACTTCTCTGCTTCCAAAATTCCTCTTCATCAAGGTAAGCTTTCTCAAGCTTGGAAGAGATGGCATGGATTAGTTCTGTATCAGGTGTAGTGGCCGATAGAGCTTCTTCGAGAATCTGCTGTGCCTCCCTTATCACCTCACAGCTCTTAACATTCTGTTCTTTTGACCATTCAACGATCTTCCTCCTTACTCTGTCTGTCTTTGAGATGACAGCTTCCGGTCTTGGGAGAGGCCAATGTTCTTCCACAAGCTTGAGAATGTCCGGGTTTTTCCGCAGTCTCCTATCGAAGCGGAAGGATCCTTTCTTGTGGGCTTTAGTCTGATCAAAGAGAGTAAGAAGGGGGCGATGGTCTGATCCCTCAAAGCGGAGGTAGATGCTACGGCCAGAAGGAAAACATTCCGACCACGCACAGTTCGCCATTGCTCGATCAAGACGGGATTGAACAAAGTGATCGTGTCTCATTCCTCTCCAGGAGAGATGATTACCAGCATGGGGAAGATCCCATAACCCCGACTGAGACACAAAACTACGGAAAGAGAGGAAAGATCCCTCCCACCTGAGAGGACCACCAACTTTCTCGGAGTTATCAAGCAAGTCGTTGAAGTCGCCCGTAATAAACCAAGCCGCATCTCTGGATTTTCCAAGATCGACTAGTTTGCTCCAAAAGGCGGGGCGATCTTCTTTCCTAGGGGCACCATAGATGAAGGATGTAAAGAATGAAGACTTCTTAGCATGGATGTGTGTATCAATGATGTTGCAAGAAGAATAGAGAACATCCACTTTTATATCATCCTTCCAAGATAACATCAGGCCTCCACTTAAACCAGTGGGAGGAACTGAGAAATGGTTCTTATACAGAGAATTTTGAAAATGACGGAGAACTTTTTCATCACTGTTTTTAGTCTCCATTAGAAACAAGATATCAGGAGATAGACGAGACCGTATCTCCTTAAGCCGCTGGACTGTCAGAGTGCTTCCAATCCCTTGACAGTTCCAGCTCAGACACGCTAAGGAAGCGGATCTCGAGGTGACCGAAAATCCGGCACCTTGCGTCTACTTGAGGGAAAGACCTTCGTCGGTGGAGCAGCTCTGCTAGTGGACGCGCCGGCTTTCGATTCCTTTGCACCCTCTGTTGTCATCACCAGCTTTCTCCTAGGCGATCTTTTGGGTGATCCATTTGTGGCCTTGGTGATCCTCCTCTTCTTTATGCTTACTCCCTGACCGGGGCTTCTGATGATCTTCTTCTTTACTGGTTGAGGGGTTAGCTTTCGTTTGCCTAATATTTTTGCAGCTAAGCGGCCAGATCTTTTGAGAGGAGGGCCCAGAGGTAGGTTAACAACAATGTCTGGCTCTGGTGCTGTCGGGCCTAGTCTCATAGAGACGTGGATCCTATCTTCACTCAGGGTGCGAATAGGCGAAGATGCTGCCTGTGAGGGCTTAGAGCCTGAGGCTCCAGCTTTATCAAAAGGCAAATCTCCCATTGTTTCTTCAAAGTATTGATCGTCCACATCCTGTAGGAAACCAGAGCCAGTAGTACCATCCTCATTACAAGGCAGAGAGTCCCTATTGGAGGGCAGAGAGAGCCGTTCTAAAGCCGGTCTCCTTTCCGAGGATGCATTCAAACTCGCAGCAGGTGATATTCTTTCCAAAGCTGGGCGTCGGACCCTGGAGTTGGAGTTTGAATGATCAGAATTAGCACCAGCAAGAGGGAGCATAGGTTCCCTGTGAGGACGAGGGGATGGAGTGTGGGAGGTTTGGGGAGACAGAACTTGTCTAGAGGTTCTGATAGATAGGCGCCCTGAGCCTCGAGGGTCAGTTCCCACTATGACTCCTAGAGGATTTTCCTTGCGTGGAACCCAAACTTCTTTTCGAGTCGTTTCATGTCGCCTAAGAGGAGACCTCTTTGGTGGTGAGGGGAGTCTGCGATTCGACGTCTCGTATCTTTTCTCAGTTCTGTGTCCCCTATCATAAGAGTGATTGGAGTGTCTGAGATGGGGTTCTCCAGTCCCCTGATACGAACGGCCCCCATAGGAGGGCACTAAGCTCCTGTTAGGACTACTATGATGCCTCCCAGTTCTTGCATCGGTTCTTCTTCTGCGTTCTGCTAGCTTCTCTAGAGTCCGTGATTGGTTGATGCCTATTGGACCCTGGCCCGTGGAGGGCTTAGAAGAGCAGTCATCTTGCTCGTGGGATAGAGACCGACAAGAGAAACAATGCTTTTCGAGCTTCTCATATTCAAGCTCAACTTCTTTTATATCTCCCGATGGCAGGCTAACTTCAAGGAGTCTATCCAGAGGACGGAGACCATTAATAAGAACTCGTATTCTTCCCTTTGTGACATCCTTTGAGTCTACGTGCCCGAGTTCTGAGCCTATGGCCTGGAGAGCTTCCTCTGTCCAGTAATGGAGAGGGAGGCCGTGGATTCGAATCCAAAACGGAATGATAGATGGGAAGCTTTCCGAAACAGTGGGTTCCCATCGTTGGAGCAAGATCATCCAACGCTTGAAGTGGTATGGGGCTTTACACAAGATGCTCTGAAGGTCTCTTTCAGACTCAAAGCTGAACTGGAACAAGTGGGGTCCGAGGTCTCTTCCAGTTATGGAACCTGAGACATGCCAGTGTTGTAAGAAAAAGTCCACAAGGGCTCGAGTGTTTTGAGCTGCGGGGTTTGTGACTCGGCCTATGAGAGTGAGCTTATTCTGCTCAATGAGAGCGGAGTTATCAGTCATCGGGATTTGGATGGGCGCTCGGCGAGCAGGAGCAGCTGGTTCAGAGACCCACTTTGCCTTTTCTGAGGCAGAGTAGCGACGAGCCATTGTGGAAGCACAGAATTTGTTGTAGACTGCAGCTATAAGCAATCAACAAACAAAGAGAGGGGTCCCAAATTGGGCAAGGCAATGCGGAAAGTACACTGAGACAGGAGGACGAGCTGCTAGTAGGCTGAGACAGGGGAGCAAGCGTCCTGAGCCTCAATCTTCGAGTAAGTGTAATGAAACTCCCAAACTGGGCAAAGCTAGATAAACTAGTATTCTGAAACAGACCTCGACCGCTACCGAGAGGAAGTAGTCAAAGAGACCCTCAATAAGCTCAGTACTGATGTTCCCGAGTAAGCTGTGACTCCGCAGAGGGATGAGCTAGTGGGAGACATATCCGAGCTTAGTTGTTGAAGGAATGCAGGAGGGAGGGAGCAGCGGGCCCTCCGACGCCGTCGGGGGCTGAACCCGGCGGGAAGCAACCAGAGGAGGACGGTGGTGGAGGGAGAGTGGTTTTACAAATTTGAAAACTTGCTAAAACTGGAGTGAAAACCAGGTAGATGGTAGTAGACAGAAGATGGAGGTCAACTTTAGTAACCAAAAGGGGAAACAAACCGGGAAATTGGAAACAGTGGGTATCTCAAAACGGTCTACAGAAACTGTCTCGAAACACGGGCCTGAGAGAAAAATCGCAGGAGAGAGAAAAGTGGGCAACTGCACATCTAGAGAGAAGAATTTATCTTCTTCATCTCTTACCCCTCAAGGTAATCTCATATATCTGATCTAATTGTTTATATAATTCTATATTACTAGACATATAGCTTTGTGATTCTCTTTTTTCGTAGAAGATTCTCTTTTCACAAACTTTGGAACTGGATATTTTTGACATTGCTAATGAATGCCTAAGTTGCTGAACCATGATCTTGATCAAATTGAGAATTCATATACTGAACATCAGTCTTGTTTGTGCATCCTTCCTAGTCACACAGTCTATTCGCTCATCATGTTAGAACTCGGTGTATCTTTATAATGTTCCTTGTTTGATCTTCTTAAGGTTAAACCACTCTTAAATTTTCCAAATTAGCGGGACAAAAATGAGCATATTTGGCCTTCCAATACATGCTTTAGCTAGCTCGGTTGCTACCTTTCATAAGTCAGGCTAGTGTTGGCCGCAACAGTCATGTTTTGGTTTAGATAATTGGTCAGACATTAATTCTAGCTTGAAACATAGAGAAGAGGTTTAAACCAAAAAAAAAAACATAGGGAGGAAGTAATCAAAAATCGAACTTAATTATTTTATATATAGTAATATTATAGGAAATACTGAAGTATGTATTAGTTGATTACCACTTAAATGAATTTTTATTATAGAGGCTAATAAATGATCATATAATTATGATTTTTGTTACCACTTGGTAGATTTCAATCTTTCATTAATAGATGTAGAATGATCATATTATTCAAACACACATTAATATATCTTCAACAAATGCCAATGGACTGGTAGGTTATGTTTTTTCATGAAAGTGATGAATAACATGTGATCTACGTACGTTACCGTATGAGTTAGAGCCACATAGTATATTATTCACTTATTACAAAATAAAATGTTAATTTTAGATAAGTTGACTTACAATAATCGACATCAGACTTTCTGTTTGTAAACTAATAGTCGATATTAGTTGATTACCACTTAAGATAATTTTTATTGTAGAGGCTAATAAAATGATCATATTACACTTAATAAATGATCATATTATTATGAATTTTTGTTACCACTTGATAGATTTCATTAATAGATGTAGAATGATCATATTATTCAAACACACATAAAAAATTTCAACAAATGCCAATGGACTGGTAGGTTATGTTTTTCATGAAAGTGATGAATAACATGTGATATACATCTAGGCATGATATGTCACCCTTTCCACAAGAGTGAACTTATTATAACATTTTCATCATTTCATCAGAACAAAGAATTCCAAGACAACGAAACTACAGAGGGGTGAGGCAAAGGCCGTGGGGAAAGTACGCGGCTGAGATCCGTGACCCGAACAAGGCAGCTCGTGTGTGGCTTGGCACGTTCAACACCGCAGAAGAAGCAGCCTTAGCATATGACAAAGCTGCGTTTGAGTTTAGAGGCCACAAGGCCAAGCTTAACTTCCCGGAGCACATTCTTATCAACTCTACTCATCGCTATCCATCAACCGCTACTTCACATGATCCCATTATCGTTACGCCAGTTCGACCAGTTGCTCCCGACATACTTCTTGATCAATACGGCAAGTATCTATCAGGGAATAGTGATTCCAGTGCCAACTTTTCCATGACTATGTCGTCTTCATTGAGTCAACAGGGGAATAGGCCAAAGCTGGAGGAGAGTGAAAACGTGAAAAACATGGGTATTAACAAACGAAGAAAATAGCATATCTACGGCTCAAAAGAGTATATTCCCCTTCCACCGATCATATCAAATGCATTGACTGTCAATCAGGCCGGTTCTGGGCAACAGTTCAGTTAAAATATTTGTCTTGGCTCCCAATTTTTTAATATACATAGACATAAATTCCGAAATTGTTACAATTTTTTTAATTACTAAGTATTTAATATTTATTGCTCCCAAAATCTTAGGCTGGTCATGCCGTTAATGTCATCTTTGACTTCTTTATGATTTCATGTTTTGACACTGCATAAGGGGTTTTAAAGAGTGAAGGGGTGCATTTAGGATTCAGGACTCGTGGATGAAAGATAACCTTTTGGGATATGAATATGCTAGAAGGGATGAAGATGACTTGGAAGATAAAGAAAGCTGTCTTATACAGATTCTAATCGGTCAAGACAACCAATGGGTGTTTTGCGGATCAGATAGTGTAACCAGTGAAACCTGACTATGAAGTGAAGTCCTTGTAGAAGAATAATCACAAAACCTTCAATATTATTCTTATATTGGCATATATCAATTTTAGTTTTTTTTTCTTTTGAACACAAATCAATTTTAGTTATGTTTCCGTCTTGTGTTGGAGTTGGATTAGAGAACTACATTATATATGTAAATGCTAGGGTCTCATATAAAAAAACTACAAAGGTATTTATACCATAAGACGTACTATAATCATATCTAGCTTCAACTGTAATAATACAACCTTGTTAGTTATGATCTAACATCTCTGGGTTTAAGAGTCTATAAGCAAAGAAGAAACTCTGATAAATATTATATTTAACAAGGAAACTCGTGGAACAAGTAAAAAAAAATTATTTACAAAAGCGTGATACATGCATCCATCAAAAATCTCAATGAATGTTGAATACTAATATAGGTAACAACAACAACATACTCAGAACACAAACATGTCAACCTGTTACACTCTATAACGTGGCAATAGCCTCTCACAAAGTAACATACAACAACAAGAACATGCTCAAGGGTAGCCATCAAGCACGCCTTTAAGCAGATTTAGCCCTTCCGCAGATATGCTTCGCCTCACCCGTGACTGCATCCTGATCTCTATTCTCTGTGGAGGATCCGGAGAGAAGCACACAACAATCACAGTCAAATTATCACACGTATTCCTTTTAAGTGCCTCTCTCACCAGCTCTCTAGAGCATCTCTCTGGATCATTATGAATCATCAGTTCTTTCCTTGTGATTGTCACCGCGCACTGACTGCTCATCACATCCCACAGACCGTCACATCCCATTATCAAGAACTCATCTTCTTCACACAGGTTGGTTTCTTGCAGCTCTGGCTCTGGGCTTAGAGGACAAGCAGAGCCTTTTGCACCTTTCATGTGCCAGTCTCCAATGGCACGTGCAACTGATAGTTGCCCGTTGAGGTAGCCATCGTATACAACTCCACCTAGCTTCTCTATTCTTACTTTCTCGGAGCTGCAGTTTGGTTTGTGGTCTTTGGATAACTCAATTGCTCTGCCTCTTCTACCAAGCACTGCTCGGCAATCACCAGCATTTGCAATTATCAACTTCCTGTAAAGAAAGAAAGTAGCAACTCTATTCAATATCAAATCAAAAGTACATAAACATGGATTCAAATGTCCCTTACCTTCCAAAGATAAAAGCTGTAAGTGCAGTGGTCCCAGAAGAGATGTCAAGAGAAGAATCATCAGCAAATTCGTAATCAGCTTTCAAGAAAGCATTCTTAATTGCTTTCTTTACACATAGTGGGAAGTAGGAGTCCTCTACAATGTATCTCAGTATGTTCTTTCTAACAAACAGTGCTGCATCTGTGCCTCCATGGCCATCAAATACCTGCCAAAACCAACACAATCAACAATGTTAAAAATCCTTTTAACAGGTTGACAAGCTGCGTCTATGCTTTTGTTGGGTAAGGTTTGAAGATAAAACACTCACCCCATAGAAGGCTCCAAGAGATGAGAAATCAAAAGATGCACCAAGATGCTGAACAAGATCATCAATGCAAATGTGCTCATCTTCCATAAACTGTTTTGCACCTTGCTCAGCACAGCTTCCTGATCGGTATACAGGAAAAAAATCTGATTTTTCATCAGGTGACGACTTCATGACCAAACTACAAACATCCAGATCCTGCGCACTGACTGCAACCTGCAGCCTACTAGTAGTAGTGCTTGTGATATTATGTTGAATAGAAGAAATGTGCGTTGGAGGTTTTCCTTTACTCATTTGCTTAGAGTCATCTAATGTATCAGCTTCTGTTGCAGAAGCCTTGTCCATGTTGAAATCTCCCTCTAGAACCGTTATCAAAGGTGAAAAATCCATAACATCCGCTGAGCTCTTCTAAATCATGCAGATCAATCAGCATTACAGTAACAATTTCCTCTTGTGTGTGTTTCAAGGTAAGCGTTTTCACTCTGTTGCTTTCCTCTGTTCCCACTAGCTCTTAGATCAACAAAGAGAAACTTACAAGGATCAGACTTTTTGTGAGAAACAAAACTTCACAACTTGGAAACTTAAGGAACCTTCCTTCCCAAAGATCAAATTTCAAATCCAAAAGAAATGATTTTGATAAACACCCAAGTTCAGCAGGTCCTTGTTCTTGATCAAACCGGTATTATCAGACTCAATAACCCACCACACCAACCATTCAAAGCTTCTACAACTTTAAACTAAGCACTCAAATCAAGCTACCAAAAGGGTAAAGAACCAGCTACTCAAAGGTGAAACCTTTTCTACTACTTGTCAGGTCAGATCAAACAATCGATTTAACCAGAAACATAACCAAAACCCTATTTTCGAAATTGACAAGAAAAAATCCTGTTTTTCAGAAAATCGCAAACAACCCAGAAGCTCAATTCAACAAAAAGCTCACAAATTTCCAGCTCTTAAGACTAAACCCAACAGATTGATGCGAAACGAAAACCTCAAATCAGATAGACAAGTCAGAAGATGAGAAGCTTACCACACAAACTAAAGCTCTGAGATTATAGCGTTAGATCCTCTTGAAAACTTTCTCGGAAACCCAGAAGAAGAAGAAGAGAATTGACGAAAGACAATTTCAGGAAGGTTTCTTTGAGAGAGAGAGAGAGAGAGAGAGAGAGAGAGAGAGAGAAGGTTTGTCTCGTTTGGTATTTGGTTGGCCACCGGCGATTCCAGGTAATCTCTTCCATCGTCTATCTGTCGCCCGGGAGATTTCCTACCGACACGTGTTCATTAGATCAACGGCTAAGCATTACTTTGACCGGGTGGTACCGCCATTGAGTCCCAGCCGTTAGATTTCTTGGATGGATAATAGACGGATTAGATCTTATCCACGTAATCTCCTTTTGTCTTTCCCAACTCGGGAGGGGTTATTACCTTCGATTAAAAAATTCGTATATAGCTGCGTCAGATTCCCGCCATACACGTGTCGT
Source organism: Brassica juncea (assembly GCA_018703725.1). Lineage (NCBI taxonomy): Eukaryota > Viridiplantae > Streptophyta > Magnoliopsida > Brassicales > Brassicaceae > Brassica > Brassica juncea. Next base: position 51,771,213 of record CM031935.1, on the reverse strand, counting down.
AGTTATATTGGATGTATCTTAGATTTCGGCTGTGATCAACTATCGGGAAATTTGTTTTCGGTTTGGGATGGAACTTATCCAAAACCGGCAAAAGCCCATATCGGTAGCGATCTAACGACAATGGTAGCTATTGTTGTTGGTGATTGGACATCTCATTGATGGAATTTGCATCTTAATTTTGTAAATTATTATTTTAATGGTTTTTCGACCAAAAAAAAAATATTTTAATGGCTTCTATTGCAATTAGAAATATTTTTTTTTTTTGGTGCTAGTGTTGAAAGATTAAAAGTTTCTATTTTTAATCATTAGCAGTTAAGACTTTTAATCTTTCAACACTAGCACCAAAAAAAAACAATATTTCTAATTGCAATAGAAGCCATTAAAAATAGAAACAATTCTTATTTGATTTTAAATAGAAAAGACATATCAAAATATCAACAATCAAAAAGAACATCCAACTGCTAATGATTAAAAATAGAAACCAATGGTAGTTACACAGATTATATACGTAGTTGGATGTTCTTTTTGATTGTTGATATTTTGATATGTCTTTTCTATTTAAAATCAAATAAGAATTGTTATATATCCTTATGAAGGTTGTGGTTGTTACATTCAGTAGCTTGATTAAAATGTTTGTTAGAACATCTCCAATACACTCTATAACTTCAAATATGAAGTTTTTTGCTTTCCAAGAAGAAACCTTAAAACTTCAAATTTGAAGTTTCATATTTTTATTTGCATTTAGGTCCTTACAATTATATATTTACATTTTATGATTCTTAAATATTTTGTTGTTTATTATTTTAATCTTTAAAAAAATTATATCTCATGAATGTTTCAAATTTGTTTTCATAAATTTAAGTTTTACTCATAAAATTAAATAAAAACCTTAAAATAAGACTTAAAATGTTTTAAATCTAGATTCATACAACAACAATATTACAAAAGAAATTTAACAAATGCACTAATCAATCATATATGAGAATAATACATAAATATTTTTACAGAATAATGTGATATTTTACTCATAATTTAGTATTTAGCTATGTATACTATGTAAAATTTTATATTTTTGTAATAACTTTTTATTAATTAATATTGATGTAATATTTTTATATATATGCTAATTATTTATAAAGTTGTGTGAATCTAAATTAATTATGATAAATAGAAGGACCATAATATAAAATATAAGTATTTTTGAAGTTTAGTTTGAAGTTTTGCTTTTGGAGAAGAACATCTTTAAACTTTATAATTTCTATTTGTTCAAAATTCATCAAGTTTATGAAGATGCTTGTTGCTACAACTAATGGCATGCTTTTCAAATTGCTGGTGGTTATGGAATTGACTTTATGTTAATTTATACACTTTATTATTTGCTAGGAATCAGTCGGTCATTACAAGCTGTGTGCTAAAAAGACGAAACTCTTATCAAAATATTCAGCGTTAGGACTTGGAACACATGTTATTCTTTATCTAATATTTTTATACGTTTGGCGTATATTCTGTCGAAAGATGGTCAAATTAAGCATCAATCAATTGAGTAGATTGGATCATAACAACAGGTAAGGAAAAAAAGACAAATCAAATATCGCATAAGCATCATGATGTAAAAAAGCAAGAGAACATGTTTGTTTTGTACTGTGATTATGAGTTATTCACTTCTTAGCTTGTTGGTTAGCTGAATCTATAGCGGAGGGAGGAGCACTACCGGAGAGGGTCGGTGCGTCAGTTGGCCCGCCTCCTTGGCCAGGCTTAACCTCCTGGTGACCGGAAGTTCCATAAGCGTTCTTCTTGTAATCTTCTATATTCTCGTACTTTGTGTACGGACTCGTTTCTAGTGGTAACTCTTGTTTCTCTGGTGGTGTCTTCGACATGTTTCTCGAACAAAGGTTATCTTTTTTTCCTTCCTGTGTGAAGAGTAAAGACAGTATATTTAAAAAGAACAATAAGGTGATTTACTTATGGGAGATGTAAATAAACGTTGTCCAAAGAAATTGCACAATATTGGCCATGGAACTAGGAGTGTTTTTGACTAGGCAATTTCTTCGTTATCTAATACTCCCTCTATTCCGAAATAGATGATGTTTTGAAAAGATTTTGATGTTTCAAAATAGATGATGTTTGGATATTTTTAGATTAGTTTAGTTATATCGAAAACCGTGTAACCAATTATGTTTTATAATACGTTTTAGTGATTGGTTAAATTGGATTTAATTTATATTTTTAATGTTACTTTTAGAGAAAAAAGTGTATTTCTTAATTCTTGTGCCTACAACCAAAACATCAACTATTTTGAAACAGAAGAAGTATTAAGAAGAACTATAATTAAATATTAATATTATTATGAAAGAATTAATTGTGTTCCTTCTTTGACACAAGAAGAATCCATCCAACACATGTATGAATCTTTCTTCCATCATCCATCATCCATCTATTCACTAAGCTAACCAAGTCTTTTAGCTTTTCAATCGTTGGATGCATTGTATCTGTAACGCCCCGACCGCCCACGGTTAATGGGCCACCCACGCCCGCTCTCTCGGCCCGTGGACTCCATCCCATCCGACGGTCGGTCGTTAAATTTCCGAAAGGCTCGAAATCATTGTTTACTGACCCTGCAATCACCACATGACCTTTCCCCATGCTTTGGCCTCACTCGCACGCTATCGCGAATCACTTCCCGAGAGGTCACCCATCCTTCCACTACTCCAGCTCAAGCACGCTTAACTCTGGAGTTCTTTCAGGATGTGCTCCGGAAAAGGTAAGTCAACTTTGGTGACATAGGTAGCCAAATCAATTCTCTTAAGCCTTCCACATATCACAACTCGGGATGTTACAGTATCTCCCACAACAAAGCATGGCACCGATCTTCACCTCGATCCAACTGCAACCCACTTCTTTGCTTACCCTGTTCGCTCATAAGTTCTCTAGTGAATGAAAGTGAGATTATTGCGAGTTGTTGGATGAGAGAAGTAAAGTGTACCAGCCACGTTTAACCATATGTGTTTAGTAAATTTTGAGGAGTCAAAAACAAAAAAAAGATTGAGGAGTCTTCGGGTACACGTAGGGTTGCAATTTTGCACCTAAACTGGATAACATTTCGCTTGTGTTCTTATTTTTATGCAAATTTGCTATTTGTACTTTCTATGTTGCGACCTTTTTCGTCTATTTGATAGTAATAGGTCGTGATCGTTGTTAGTGGTATAAGAGCTTAGATTTAGTTCGACTATCTTGTTGTATCAGAGATAAATCTCTATGCGTTGTCTTCCGTAGGTTGAGATATGTATACAAATCATATATGTATTATAGTATTATAATATATTTGTGTAAGGTCTCCCATGGCTTGGTTACCCTACTTGTTTGCACAGCTCCATGATCCAGTATTCAGGTCACCTTAGTTACAAGTGTTTACCCGTAAATTTATAAAGGTAAACAAACCTACATTTATTCTACATGTACAATAGCTTCTAACAACTTCTGTTTGAACTAAATAGACAAACTATTGCTTGCTTTAATACAAGGAACAAGACTCTACTTTGAGAAAATGATCTTTATCTAGCCATTCTTAACAGAGAATGAAAAACAACCCAACAAAAAGCATCTGTTTAATATAAATTAAGCTAAGTGTCTTGAAGGAAAGCGTGAATGATTCATAAATTTTATAGTATATATGCATGCAGTCCAAACTTTTAAGGTTCTTAAGTTGTGAAAATGCACAAACCAATTGGCCGAAGTCAATGCATATTACAAAATTGGTCGAAGCCAACGCAGCTCAAACAAATTTAAAGATAATCGCGCATAACGTTGGAATAAATTATTATGGATGAAAGAAGGCTCTGGTACGCAATTACAGAAAATTCCAACAATATTCACCTCATATTTTAAAGATATCAATATCATCAATTTATATATACCTCAAAGACATGTATGTATAATAAAATTTATAATGAAATGAAAGAGTACTAAACATCAAACATTGTTTAACAAAATTGTTGGAAACAACACACATGCAAATCCAATTCATAACCATGTATGTATAATAAAATTTATAATGAAATGAAGAAGTACTAAATATCAAACATTATTTACCAAAATTGTTTGAAACAACACATGCAAATCCAGTTCATATAATATTAGTTGAGTTAAGTAGATATAAAAGGAAACGGAAAACTTGAATGCTTCATATTATTCAACGTCCAAACCTCTTATGTTTTTATTTATGGAAATGTCCAAACCACATGGCCCAAGTCAACAACGCATATACAAAAAAGGGTCGAAGCGAACGCATGCTAATCGCTTCTAACGTGGGAAGAAAATATTATAGATTTTTTTCAGAAAAGAAAATAATATAGATGAAAGGAGGTTGTGCGTAATTGCAAACAACTCCAATGACATTCGCCTCATATTTTTAAGATAATCGCTTATAACGTTGAAATAAATTATTATAAACGACTGAAGATCGTACTAATTGCAGACAATTCCAATAACATTCTTTTTCTCTTTTTTTGGACAGAATAATTCCAATGACATTCACCTCATAATTTAAGATTATCACGTATAACACGGAAGCAACAAAATATAATCTATAGCCTATAAATATCACAGGCATGGAAGGAAGAAGGAAGCATAATAGTACAAACTGAAAGATCTTTACGTCTCTGAAGTTTTTTTTTCTAGAACGAGCTGAAGTTCAACGAGCTGATTCATGGCGATATCTCCCTTTCAGCCAATGCTTCTTCTCCTCGCATCACTCTTCTTCTTGCCCTCTTTGCACGCTGTCCATTTCCGATACTGCAGAGGTAAGTGTACTTTGTTAGTCACATAAATTACTTATGGAGAAATCTGTATTTTGAGTTAATATATATAACACATCTTTTTGTTTGATAAACCAATGCTGTAATACAAATAGGCCTTAATTTCATAGACCGTGGCTTGCTCCTATCATCTCTTTTTTAATTAACAGTAAATAAATTATGGACTATGACGTAGACTAATTCCGAACATTCCTTTTGACGTTTCAATTCAATAGTTTTTTTTTGCATCTAATTCGCTTTGTAAGAAAGATGTATATATAGATCCAAGTTTTTGACCTACCAAGTACCAACCAAACAGGAATGACTCAGTCATAACTTCCAAAATTAACTAATATATGGGACTGTTGTAGAGGAGGGATATGTTTACGGTAACATCACTCGTGTGGATATCTCTCCGAACCGGGTTGAGGGCTGTGACGAACCAACCATTAGTTTTTCCGGTTTGGCTAATAATTCAAGTACGTAATATTTTTGTTATGATCTTCCCAAGTTTTAATTCTTTTTCCTGGAAAAAAAAAAGCTAAACAAAATGTTCTGTATGTACAGGCAGCAACATTTACCGAGGAAAAATTGTCGTGTACATTTATTCGACTACACCGTGGGGTACTGAAGCCGGTCGCGTTCTAGTAACAAAAGAATTTGATGCTTACGACGGCGTTATTGAACATGGAAGAAACTTCGAGTTAAGCATCAGTGTTCCCAGTAGCGAAGCCAATTTGGTAATTTAATTACCCTTACAATCATTCTTTATGGTCAAAAGAAAAAGAATTACTAGTTTGGTCTAAACCACTAGTTTGCCTGGCTGTGATTGTGGTTGGTTGGCCAACCACAAGTTTCTGATCATCCAGTAAACATTTATTATTGTTGAGCCATGACCGTTTTTTTTTTAAATGTTCCAAGGGTGAAACAGCGGTTTCCGTAACTTTGATCGATGAACTTGGACTCTATGATGCCAAGCCGGGGCCACAAGAAAGAATCTGCTTTGAGATGTTCTTTCCTTCTAAATGTCACCAAGTACCCTCTTCTTGTTAGTAATTTCTGCTTGGCTGGTGAAGAAAATATGTAGTCAAAGTCATTTTTATTGGAGAGAAGAGAGACTCTCTCTCTACTAGCATTAGTGTGTTTGTTTATTTTCTTGTCTAACAAATACAAGAAATGTTAAGCCAATGACATTGATTTCTCTTTACTGTAACTTTGGTTTGATTTCTAAGAACCGGGATGTTCCTAAAGTTTCTCTTACTGAACCAAAGCTGGTTCTTATATGATATATTTACCTTTAGGGTTAGCTGGCTAGTCCGACCCGAATGGTTGCAAGTTTTAGCTTTCTATTAAATATGTGAAGATCAGATCGGAAAGAAAAAAAGAAAAGATAATCATTACTCAAATTGGTTATGAGATTAAAAAAAATCCTCTAGTAGGTTATCTATCACATATGTTATCTCTTAAACATGCTATTTTTTTTTTTTGTTTTTTTGAACATTTAAACATGCTATTACACCAACTTTACCACTAAGGTAGGTTGTTAAAGGAAATTAATCATGCTAAACCCGAGCTTGTAGGATATATAGGTCAGATTTATATTATGTCCTTTGGTAGGCTGTACAAAATTGAACTATTGTTATACAACAAATAATTACATAAAATAAATGCTTAAAACCTATAATATAATAATAAAAATTGTGAAATAGTATTTCAGTAAGCCGATTAAGAGGAAAGTATAGTGTCTTGACCGAACTGGTTTCTAGGGACCGCTTAATAGGTCACCAGGTTTACGACCCTGATCTCCTTCCTTATTATCAACACTGGCGGTGATGTTAGCTGGAGCAGACTCAATATCGCCGCCGGTTTTAGGTCGTGTTGTAGGCACTGGACCTGAGGTTTCATTCTTTTTCTTTGCATTCTTATGCCACATCTTTAATGCCTTTGACGTCTGATCATCAAACACTGATCGCTTCATCGTTGATCCCATCTGAAAGAAACATATAATCTCCTTATAAGTAAGTAAAAGCTTAAACTAAACTCTCAACGAGACAGAGTGATGTATTATATAAAACTTTGACATGCCTGAGTCACGAGAGCGTAGAGAGGGAGTGTGATGTAACTACAAAGAAATTGAACTCCCACCCTGCATTAAGAATACTTTAAAATATGGTGTTTTTTTTATAAACAAACCGTGTTTCTTGTAGGTCAAGTAAACCAAAAAGACTCACCCTAGACCAACTCGTATGATTATGAGGGCGAAATGGTGATGGAAACATGACCTTAATCCGAACTCATACTGCAACAATGGAAGCAGAGTAAGAGAACTAAAAGAAGAGAGTTATGTGTATATATTAATTTATTTACCCATATCCAGAAGAAGTAGGTGATCTCAAAAGCATTCTGAACAATCAAGTAAGCTCATTAGAACATAGACAAACTTTTATCAATCGGTCCATTTTTATAAGCTGTGAATGTACCTGGAAGAGAATGAAATGGATGATATGGAGGACTAAAGCGGGACGAGCGAACCAGAAATGTCGGTCAGAGACATTGACTAGTGGCATCCCTTGTATCACTGCATGTCTCTCCTGAATCTCCAAAGCCATGTCTGATATAATGGCCTGAAGCTTGGTTCCTATCGCTAATGTCAACTTTTCAAACCCATACACAACTTCTCAGTAAGCTCATAAACTTTCTCAATATTGTTCTTTTAAAAGAAGCAGAAGCTACAAGGTAGAGACTGAGTCACTTACAACTGGAGGAATCATGGTAATCACAGCAGTAACATACCACCCTACAAAGTTATACCAAAACAATTAGATTCTAAGCTCTAGTATATATGTTGAAGAACATTATAACACGAATTAAAAAAAATAGACTAACCATGAACGTCAACGAGTAAAAAGATCATTACAAAGGCCCATAGCGCGGGACTGGAGAGATTGTACAGATTGCATCAGAAACATGAATGTTAGTCTAAGGAGAAGAAGACAATGTTCTGAGTTACCTGATACCCACGACTACTTTGAAGTCGTCTTCTAATGATCTTTTGATGTATTTTTGGAAATTAAACTTCATCCCGGGTGCCAAATGGACCTAAGTTATAGCATAATGATTTTTGGAAACAAAATTAGTCTCAAAGAAGAATTTCAATTAGATTGGTTGGGTGATTTAGAAAGAACTTACACTAATGAACCCATGACGCATCGTCAAGTAGTCAGATTTTCTTACAGATCTCAGCATCTGACGGAAGAAACACATCTGCAAGAAGAACATATAAAGTCATAAGAGACCTTTCTCTTGCTTTAGACACAAGAAAGGGAATAAAGAAGCTCAAAAAATCATACAATGTAGAAGGAGAATCTGTTCCTCGCCCAAGTATTAACATGCTCCCGTACAAAAGATGTCTCATGTGTGAGCCTAAATCTTGAAGGATCTATATAGATTACATGAATATCAAAAACAAATTGTTAATAATTTAACCCAAAATAAATAAAATAAATTGTTAATACGTTTCCTAATATGATATAGACCACATCTGAAATCATTATCACAAAAATCTAACCATCCATCATTTCATGATCATTTACGACCTCTTCCTCCCATACTTTCCATCCACGAATCTGCATGTACAAAAGCCATGAGTTACATCACCACCTTGATCAAACACTGTAATATATATATATATATACGTACGAACCTTTGCTCTTCCAAGCATCATGGTAATAGCACTATAAATGACATGAAACACAGCCAAGAAGAAGATAAAGATATGCACTTGGTGCAACGCATTGAGTGATATAAGCGGCACGTAGCCCTGACAACAACAACAACAATATACAACATGCCTGTTTATCAACATAGAGAATCTTTTGTAATAATACGGCGAAGAGAGTCAAGAGAGAGATGGGGACCTTCTTGCACTCAGCAGGAGCACCTCCAGCCAAAACACGGCGTTGAAGGGAGAGAAGATGCCTCTGCATGTGATCGGTGTCCTTTGGCTTCTTAGCCTCATTAGATGGACCATCGTACGGACCACAGAAGGACATAGCGTTACCGTATTTTGACGCCACGCACAAGCTTGCGATGTAGTTTTGTCCGAACGTTAGTAGCAGCGAAATGAATCCCAAAACCATTAGCTCTGCCCAAGAAAAAAAAAAAGAAAAAATCAATTTCATAATTCAGTTTTAGGGTTTTCATGTTTCCTTGAGTTCCACGTTACCGTTTTTAATCTTTAGAAGAGCTTCGAACAAGGCTTTCTTCTTTTTCTTCTCGAACACCTGAGAAAACGATCCTTGTATGTGAAGATGCTATGAGGAAAATTGTAGAGCATATTCGTGGAATCTTTAGAGACTTACGGATCCGACTTTGTGAAGCATGAGCTCCAAGATGATAGAGATTATAATGATAACGCCACAAACGGTGGAGACGGCCCATGTTGGGGTCTGATCCAGCTCTCTTGGGCCTTCTATACTGCCTCCTCCTCCTCCTCCTCCTCCCATTTTTCTTTTCTTATGTGTTTTGCGATTATAAAAATTACAGTTTTTTTTACGGCGAATAAACGGTGGGGAACATGCAGTCACGGAGGGGATAATGTCTCCGTCGTGGTGATGGAGAATTTTTATTTATTTATATTTTGTGTTTGGAAATTTGCTTTTTTGTTTATGGCTGGTTCTTTAGGTTCTCTAATGGTTTTGAATTATCGAAAATGTAGGGGAAGATGAACGACTTGGCGCATTTATGGGGGAATTCAAATTATTATTAATAAATTGAAAAATTAAATTAAAAACACTAAGAAGGAAAAAAAAGAACGCCGTTGCCGGGGATCGAACCCGGGTCACCCGCGTGACAGGCGGGAATACTCACCACTATACTACAACGACTTTGTTGTTCTATTATCTAAATATTAAATATGTAAATATGAATCTACTGAAACAGAGACAGTAATGTGAACTTACTTATGGTCTTCTTAACTATGCTTTAGACTTGAGGGAAATAAGAAACTTTAAATTAAAAGAAGTTTGTCACCTACAGGCTAAAAATGTTTCTACTGGAATCTAGTAGATAGGTGTCTATGCATTTGAGAATCAGAAGGCATAAACACTGGAAGCTGTCCTCCTCTCTGTGATCTAACTTGTTGGAAGTAACCAGTTAAAGCGTTTCCTCCGACCCTTCTGCTACCATCACTCCCAGAAGAAGTCACACTGCTGAGACGTTCGTTAGCAGCAAGAGGACCTCCTCCAAAAGCAGCCAATTCTGTTGCGGGAGTCTGAAGAGAAGAAGACACAAACCTGCCAGCTTCTGGATCCCAAACTACTGAACTCTCATCGCTTGTAGGCATGTTGTTTCTTCTAGCTGCTGCAGCAGCAGCAATAACAACGCTCCTTCTTTCTTCTTCGTTTAACGGTGACTCGTTAGCTGATGATGACATGTACATTGGGTTGAAGTGATCTCTCGTCAAAGAAGCTGGAACAGGGCTACTAGTGTTTGGAGGTGTGCTTCTCCCGCTTGCGTTGCTGCTGGTTCTGTGAGGGTTTTGTCTGGAAGTCACTGGAAGAAGCACTGATGAGGATGCACGTGCTTTCGCAGCTGCTTTAGATGCTTCGTTTGAGTCGAGTTTCGCTAGCTTCCATGGATTGATCCTTACTTGTTGACGCTGAGGTGGCTTCTTCTGTGTGAGCGCGTCTGGATCTATGGTGGATCGTACAGTTCCAGGCTGCTCCAGATGCTGGATAACATCATCCTGACAAAAAAGAGAGTTTATACAACTGAAGGAAGTTAAAAAAAAAGATAAATTAGATTTGGCTTTTGTTTTTTTTACATTTTGATCCATGAATATGTTTGGGGGTGTGCACAAGGAGGCACCACGGTACTGAATGCTCAATCCGAGAGAACTTCTTCCACTTGCAGCTGTCACAGCTGAGCTTGTAGGTGAAGGTGGCTGGCTATACTCGTCTCCCCCATCTATAGACGGTCCAGGTGGCTCGCTTTGCGCTCTCACGGCAACAACGTATTCATATGTTGTGATTCCCTGCAGCCACCAAAAGCAACATATCAATCATGTTTCTTTATGTGTTGTTGTTGTCAAAGATTCAGCAAACAAAAAAACCTTTCGGATCAAAATTATGTGGAAGAAGAAAAGCTCCCCAAGTGGTATTATAGCAAGAAACGAGAGAGTTGTGCAAACAATCTGCACAATGAGAAAGCAAAACTAAGCATTGATAGAACAAAATCAAATACTATCTTTGCAAAAAATAATTACCACAATAGCGGCAAAAGGAGGACGAGAGAAGCCAAGTCCAAGCTTCTCAGTTATAAGATGTTCCATCGCCTTTTGCTCCACAAAACATCGAACAAAAACAGCAACACCAACCCCAAATTCAACTAAAAGCTGTTGTCATATTTTTGCAAAGGTCATGAGATAACACATGGCTGACAGAATCTATCTTAAAGTGTAACAAACTTTGTTGGAAACATACCCAGAAAAAGCTTGCGGCCATAAGACACACAAAGCTGATGTAGTTCTTCTTCCCCACACAGTTATTCAGCCACTAAGGCAAAAGATAGTGTTCTTACATGAGTTACTTTTTTAAAGGAAAAACAAAGAATAATTGTCAAATTGCATACCCGGCAATGGTGATCAAACCCATCAACACACTTACCACAACTTCTACAGTGCTTGCTAAATTTACGTACCTTAGACAAAAAAAAAAACAATGTGGGGTAACTGTAGAATACGCAATGAGATAGGTTTTTTACCAGTACAAAATATACTAATATACCTCAGCATTGCACAATGAGCAGAACAGAGCTTCTTCTTGTTCCCCTGACTGCTCTTGATGGGTGTCTCTACGGCAATCTTGTACTACTAAACAACCACAAATGAATCTTCCTACAGCATTACAGCAACCTGAGCCGTGTCTAGTATATGGCACACCATTTTCTGCACCATTAACATCACTATAAAACAAAAAGAGACAAAAATTATTAGACAGCATCATAATTGGTTAAGCAACTAACCAGGCACATAGTTACTGTTCTGTGACTTATGCGCTGGAGTGTTAACAGCGTCTACAAAGATCCCAGGATCTGCAGGATCAATACCGGTGCAACGGATGTACAGAACAAAAACCGAAAACGCCTGTAACATCATTAGAGAAAGATCAGAACCGTGAGATATACTAACAAGCTTACTGCATTTAGTATTACAACAAAAATTCTTACCAAGAATGAGTAGACACCAATGGCGATATATTCATAGAGTATCTTCCCAAGAAACGGAGCAAAGAAGGCATAGTATGCGATAGTGAGCAAGAAAAATACAGTTATAGCGACAACCTGCACATCAACAAATCATTTAAGATAAAAAATCAAAATTCAATAGAGTGGTGAGTGGATCTTGAAAGTGCACACACAGGAAGTATATAAAAAAGGTGTATGCTTCCCTTTTAACACACAGGATAGGTAAAAAGAAAGAGCTATAAGTGAATAAAATCACAAGAAAGTGGAACTCTCAGATACCAACAAAACATTTGATGTCATTTTCACGACAAAGGAACAAACTTTACACAGATTAGGACATGAAATTTTCACCAATCGTTCAAACCAAAGTCTAACAAACAGATCTCTTTTATAACCTGAAACGTGTGGGCTGGAAGTTGCCATCCATGTCTTCTCGCCATTGCAAGTGAAGAGAGAGACTACAAAAATCCCAATTTGAAAATGAGTGATTGTGGATGTTGTTTTCTTCCCCTAAAATCAGTAACTACAGTAACGTCATTTAACGTTTTGGGGGATGACCCGAGTTTAGGAGCACGTATTTAAGTCGACCCGTGAAGGAAATTTTAAGACTTTTTGAATGTTTCGTTTGGCAGAATCTGTCGGTCAAAGAATGTCTCTCGGGGAAGTAGTAACAAGCAGTTAGAGAACAAATATAACAATTAATTATTAATGGCTTTGGATTAGGAGTCTCCTAATCCCTTTTGTTTTTTTTTTTAACTACCCAAGCATACATTTTGTAAACCGGTTCGAACCCGGTTTGTTTGTTCTTTTTCTGGTTCAAAGTTGAAATCGGACAACTTTTAAAACAAATCGAAAATATAGGTCAGTTCCGATTTTCTCTCCATTTATTGAATTTAAATCTATTTCACTCTATTTATTTAATTAATGATGTTTGTTTCTATTTTTCTCTGATTTCTTTAGTAGGGTTCTTTTCCGTTCTATTTCATTTCTAGGTTCAATTTCAGTCTCTTTTTGTTTTTTTATCCCACATTCGACTCTTCTTTTGGTTTGTAATAAATCAGTTTCTTAGGGGTCTGTTTTGTCTATGTTTGATCACATTACGAGTCGACCCAGGCAATGCAAAGGGTTGGTTCTGGCAAACCTCTACTCTTGGGTTCTTTTCATTGCGTTTTTTTTTTTGTAGAAGAAACCAGTCCTGTTTGATGTTTGTAATCAGAAAAAGTTGTACATGTTAAATGTTTGTCAAGATGAGTAACTTTATGCTGATAAAAAAAAAAAATCTACATTAATCAGGATATTCCAATTTCTAACTCAAGGTTCTGAAAATCAACACAAACACACAAAATAGGTTAACTAATTAAATTCATTTTTGACTGGACAGACAGCTAAACTAAAGATATGAATCATCATCATTCTATTTGTTGGTGGACTAGTCTCATGACTCATGAGGCTACTACTTCCAGGGCATTGAAAGGTTGTTGTTGTAAGGTCCTCCTGTGCTCTGGTGAAGAGGGCTTCCATGTCGTCCACAAGCTGGCTCACTCATTGCGCCACGAGATTGCGGGCTACTCGGAGTCATCAGTACTTGACTTGGGGCCACACGGGGTAATGCAGGACTCGATAGTTCCACATGTTCTTTTTGTCCGTCTGGTATGAAACTCCCAACAACAATCTGTCATTTGAGACTCAAAATGTCATCCTTACATTGACCTTACCGATATATATTAAAAATTTGTGTTAGAAGAATGGCAGATATTACCTGAACAGGTGATGCTGCTATAAGAAGACCAGCTACACAACCACCTAAAACATTACCATCCGGAGCCGATAAGGACACACTTAGACCTCCGGTCCTGCTTCTGTGACCATTGTTCTCCAGTAGAAGGAACGAGCCCGATAAAGACAGAATCTCAAATCTCCCCTGGTTTTAAATGCAACCAATTCACCAAGGGTTAAGCAGTCAGAGACAAAGGAAACTGAACAAAATTGCAAAAAGCCTAATCTTGATACCTCATATGTGACAGTTCCACCGGATGTGGCGGGCTGGCGAAGAGTCACGTTGGAGATAGCTCCGTTTGCAGACAAGACACACACAGCTCGTGGTCCGTTCTGAGAAAACGCCATTATCTTTGATGATACATCCTGTCCCAAAATCATTAAAACAAACGTCAGCTCTTAACCCTGTGCAAACACAGCCACACACACACAACAACATAGTCTTTCTCAACGCAACAGAAGCCTGATCAAGTTCAACACTCTCTCTTGTTACCCAATAATGTTTGACCTTAAACACAGTCATGATTTAGAGACTTTAATGAGTTAAAGAGTTTAAGACAAGACATCTTAGCAGTAACTAACGAAATTCAAGAAGATAGAGAGAGAGAGAGACCTCTCCAGTGCTCACGGTAAGAACATGAGGCGTGAATCCGACTCCTGTCGACCCTGCAACAACAACAAGCAAACGCACACACAAAAAGGGACAACATTCAGAGCTCAAGTTACACTGTACAAAACTAAGAAGCTCCACAGCTACAGTGAGAAGCATTCAAAGATGGTTGAACAAGATACGTCGAGGGGCATATAAGTAATTTGAAAAGGTCATTGTTTACCATATTCACACCATTATACTATATTCTAATAGATAGATAGCAGCCGACAGAGAAGATCCAAACCCACCACAACTTTCCAATTCCATCACGTGAGCAAGGAACAACAAGAAGATTCCAATTAAAGAGAAAAATGTAGTATTATAAATTTTACCTAAAGCTTGAAGCTTTTGCCTGTTGCTAGAGCCAGCAGGTCGTCCTCTCATCCTCTTAACAGTAGGCGACGCTCCCCCTCCTCCGGAGCCACCACCACCATCACCGTCTCCGCCACTAGACTGGCTAACGGTGAGAGAAGGAGGTCCGGGAACAAAACCCAGCGAAGCTTCCCCGCTCTCCGGTCCGTATCTCCTCGGTCTACCTCTTCTCTTCTTCACACGCTGCTCGCTTTCGGCCACGGGCACGTTCATGTTCAACTCGCCGGATGAGCTGTGTTGGTAGTGCTGCTGCTGTGGTGAAGACTCCGAGCTCATGGGCTTGTAGACAGCGGTGGTTCTGTCGGCGCCGGTGAAAGACAACTGCATGTTCTGAGAGTGCTGCTGCTGCGGTGGCGGAGGAGGAGGAGGTTGATTGTGTTGGTGGTGGAGACTCATTGTGAATGGTATCGGTTCTCTGCTCGCCGCCGCCATTGATCCCGTCTCAGATCCGGACATGCTTCCCTCACTTTTCACTATCAAACAAACAAACAAAAAGGAAGCCCTTTTTAGCAGAAACTTCACCAGAAAACCCTAGTTTCCATTGAAGCTCTCAAGTGAAGAAACACTGAAACGATCTCTGAGAAGAGAAAGTTCGAAGCTTTAACACTAAACACTAATCAAACTACACCCGAGAAGGAGAAAGATTCGAACTTTCTTAACAATTTTGCATTCCAAAAGATTTTTAGATCTCTCTCTCTTAAAAAAAAAAAAACTTTGGAATTTCCGAATTAGAGAGTTACGATTGAAAAAAAAAGCTTTTAAAATATTAACTGAGGATTAATTATTTTTCCTCCAGGGAAAATCAGTCAACATTAAAAAATTGAAAGAAAGAAAAACTTAGACTTTGCGGAAATTCAGGGAACGAAGCAAAGAAGATTACCTCCCTGCCTCTGCCTCTACTGCCTACAACTATATTAGGTTTTTTATATTTTACCTTCCAAGCAGGAAAATATAATGAGTTTCATAAGGATTAGATTGGGATTTTCGCAATTCTTAATATTTTGGTCTCTACTATTATGTTGACTATGTAATGTAACTATTTTACCAAAAAAATATATATATATATATATATGTAGCTGTTTCCTTTCTTTCTTTTTGGGAATTAAAATGTAAAGAGAAAGAAAATATTTTCGTAACTACTAGTTTAGTAAATTATCTTCTAAAATAATAAAATATACTATGTAGATTTTAATTTTAGTTTCATTTAGTCAATTGTTATCTAATTTTTATTTCTATATAAATTTTCTTCAAATCATATATAAATAATAAATGTTTTTACTGAGGATGTACAAAACTTGATGCATTTTCTTATTCAATTTCGCTATGTTCAATTCTCGGTTTCGAAGTTTTGATTTATATAAGATGCATTTTGTATGATATAAAAAGCAATTTGTTTATCACACAAAATGCAATTTGTTTATGCTTCAATTCATTTCGTATGTCAAATCTGATAGTCATATGCACCACCCATCCATTAAACTGTTTGTCATACTCTTCTTAGTTCATAATGAACCTGGGGATAGAGATCCACATTTCGTATGATGAAATATAAAACCATCACACTAAATAATATTCCAGTGCAGCTCAGTTTGGTTCTGTTCGTTTTGCTACTAGGAAAGTTAATAAGTAAACTACAAACACAGGGAGATGTCACAGTTTGAAACTCTAAATGCATTCTAACTTCTAACACTCTGCTCTATCTTCAGCTTTCCTGGATCTTCTTGTGTGGAAGTAGATGTTTAATTGATCAGTAAATAGCAGATTCTTCATGTCCTCCAACTGTTTCCGGCTTCTCTCCATTTCCATATCCAGTTTCTCGAAATGTACAATCCTATCTCGAATCTTCATCATCTGTTAACGCCAGTTTTTTAATCAAACTTAGGCATCACCATCATACAAAAGATGTATTAAGGGGAAGTTGGAGATTATTGTTACTGACCTCTACTTCTACAATCTCTCTGATGGCTCCTTCTACTTGTTTCTCTTCCTTCTCAACCAGAGATTTCGCTTCAGCCACAGCTCTCTCTGAGTCGTTTCTCGAATCACCATTGATCTCTGCGTACCAGAAAACAAAAATGGGTGTTGGCGTGAGACAGAAACAGACTACATTCATGTTTTAGCTTTATTCCTTGGTACCTTGTCGATTTGGGTCTCCACCAGCGTTTTTGTCAGCCTCGTGGTCTACATCAGATAGAGCTGTCACTGCAGCCCGAGCTGCTGCTTCTGCAACTTTTGTGCCAGCCAAAGCTGAAAGAAAAGCAGCCTGGAGAAGACATGATAATGATTCCATAACAATGGAGATGTAACACAAGTAACACGTACAAAACAATCTAATACCATAACTAAATCCTACATTCCCTTTAAATGATACTTACAATTCTATATTACAAGAGTCCAGGAACTTAAAGGTAGTCTAGCTATAGGGTCTTCAAAAGAGACACACAAGTCATGGAACAGCACAGAGCAAAAACTGGACTGAGATAACTCATACAGTAAACTTGAACTGAATATCAAACCTGAGCCATAATTGGGTTGCTTGCATCTCCAAGAGGCGTCAATTTCATCCGCTTATTATTGGGAGAAGACGAACCGTCTTTGACTCTTCCTTCAGACTCAGGATCAGCAGAGCCCTTGATCTGATCAAACGACTCAAAAGCATCCTCAGAGTCAGAGTCTTTCGCAAACTGTTCCCCAAACGGAAGCTTGACAAACTGAGAAACACAATCCTTCTCGGTTCTACCAGTAACATGCGACGCAACCTTCTTCCAATCATCTCCATAGTGCATAACAGCTTCAAGGAGCAGCAGAGTCTCCTTCTCGGACCACCCCGTCTTCGACTCCTCGCTAAGCTCAACACGCTTAAACTCCGAGGAGTTAATACCAACACGATAGTTACCACGAACATAGCACCGCGCACACAACGTCAACTCATACTGCAAAGAAACAAAAATGTACTTAGTTTCATAATGCCATCATCATCATCATCAATATCAACGACTTAATTTCAAAATGCCATCATCATCATCATCAAATCAACTACTTAGTTTGAAGATGCCATATCAACATCAACTACTTAATTTCAAAATGCTATCATCACCATCATCATCATCATCATCATCATCATCATCATCAACATCATCAAATCAACTACTTCGTTTCAAGATGATCAACATCAACTAAATCTCAAAATGCCATCATCATCATCTCATCATCATCAACATCATCAAGCCATCAAATCAACTACTTAGTTTCAAAATTCCATCATCATCATCAACTACAATTGCCAGGGAGAAGAAGGAAGCAAAACCTTTTCAGAGGCGAAACAAGCAACGCTGCAAACAGATTTGCATCCATTACAGATTCTCTTGGTTGATTCTTTAACCGTCGAGGGAGGCTCAGAAGCGACGGACTCCTTGTCTTCCCACTTGAGAGGCTTAGCAGAGGCGGAGCCAGAGTAGTTGATAAGCCCCCACGAGTCGAGGAAATCAAAGACGCGGCGAATAGAGACAACGTCGCCGACGAGAGTCCTCCGAACGTCGGTGAAGCTAATCTTGTTAGGATGTTCGTCTCTGTACTGCTTGATGATCGAGTTCCTCAAGTAGAGGTAAACCCTAGGGTTTTTGGACGTGGATCTCGAATCGAAGAACTCCGGTAGGGATCGGGATTCGCATTCGTTGATCTCGGTCCACGAAAACCAACCTAATCGGTTCAAAATCCATTAGAAACAAGTGAAGAATAGTGAATCAGAGAGGGGATTTTGAGGGACTTACGAGAGTAGGTAGGTATGTAGATGCAAGCGGAAGAGGAAGGAGGCGGTTGAAGGGAGTTGGAAGATGCCGACGGAGTTTCGGGGATGATGGGATTAGAGGGAGTAGTGGGGAGAATCTCGCTAGATCCGCCGGGAATTGGAGCGTCCGTGGCCATGAGTAAGGTCGGTCACTTCGCCCGAGTTGAAAGAAAGAATTGATTTACGAGTTGGATCCAAATCCGGGTATCTTCCGTCTCCCGTCTATGTAAAACCGTAAACGTCGTGTTTGTGTTGTCATTTTTTTTTTCTTTTTTTTGTCAACGTGTTGTATTGTCATTTAAATTATGTATCTAAGTATATTATATATTAAAATCTTATATATCAAAACTGAAGTCACCATCTTGATTCATGTGTGATATTTTAAGAAATGGATTCCTACTAAAAATTAATTATTATTCATTTATTCCTAATAATATGTTTTAATTATATTTTATTCCTAATATAACAATCTATTCCTATAAAACCGGATTGGTTAACAAACACATATTTGATTCTTTAATAAATTATACATAGTGGTAAATGTAAACTATTGTACAATTCAAAATATTGAACAGATTTAAATAATTCAACCAATGTTATATATAATGGTTGTATAAACATCTTATGTTCAAAATATAATATATTGGTATCAGGATTTAACATTTGCAAACTATATAATACATGTATAAACATTAACATGTATTTCATTAAAGCTAATAATATAAAATATTTGTAACTATTTTAATCATGATAAATTTTCATTTTAATATCAATATATATATAATTCTAATAAATCTGTTGAAAAATATTTTAACAATATCTTAATTTTCAGGAAGTTTATGTAAATATTTTAACTAATTTTCTAATTAGAAATGAACTATTATTATGCATTAATATATATTCAATTATCATTTATAAAATGAAACGTAAAATTATATCTTATTTTTATCTATTTTATAATAATAATTCATGTTAAAATAAAATTATTATATTGAATTAGATATGATAAATTATATTAAATTTATAATTTTATTTTCATAAATATAAAATATTTATACTAAAAATATGATACAGTGACATAACGACTTAACATTCGCAAACTAAATGATACATGTAAAAAAATTGACATATCTTAGACTTTTGTATATACAAAGAATATAGTTTTTAAATGAATAAACGTGAAAAATATTGCTAAAAGGAAATACGACTTTGAAGGTTGGCGGACCAGAATTGAATATAAATTTGATACAAAATAATTTTCAAATATGTAGTTTCATGCATATGTTGATTTTTTAATAACTAAATCAAAATACAGTAACATAAATATATAATAAAAAACGAAAAAATATATGTGATGGTTTAAAATTATTGATTAATTGCACCATGTAAACTATAAAATTATTATATTTGAAATAGGTATATCAACATTTAAATATATGGTTAACGTTAAAATTGTATACCACTAATAAACGGAAATAAATATATATGTTTATAAAACCGGAAAAAATATCTGCGCGGTTGCGCGGATCAAAATTTAGTTCCCTTTATTTATTTATAAGATAAACTCTAATTCATGATTCGAACATGTACGGAATTAATAATAATAAGCGAGCACTTGTATATATTGAACCGAGCTAAAAGCAGTTTTATGTGATCACTTAAAATAAAAGTGTGATTTCAATTCTGAAAAATGTAAAAAAGTTAAAGGAAACATCTGAAAAAATCTTGTTTAAAATCCAAATTATTTTACACTTGTTTAATGATCTTCAATAACTTATGGTATTCCTACATATAAAATTATTAATATTCAAAATATAACTGGATGTAGAAGAAATCTAATAAAACTCAAAACGATAATTGACATGTGTTTGTGTGATCCTCTTATATATTAATTGAGAAGACAACTAAGTGGATTTTTTATATGTCATTCATAGGTGAAATTTGAAATTAATTCTCTTAATTTGATTGGTTGGCTTGATTTAAATTTTCATTTATTTAATTACTTTTTAAAGGAAACTAATCTTAGAATTATATAATCAAATCTATATTACCAAACAAACAATTAAACATCTTAAATATAGAGAAAATATTTGCTTAGTCTTCATAAACGCCAATGACACACCAAATTGACCATTTCTATTCTTTCCTGGCTCTTCTTCCAATAAGATCTTGTAAAGACGGGTAAACTTTTTATGGCCGCTGCTACAGGTGATTTGCAAGGCATCTCATCAGATCCACCTCAAAAGCCTATCGCGAGGTTCGGGAAAACAGAATGAAATTCAGATGCGTTAATTTGTAAGTATGAAGTAAACAATTTATATTATCTAAAAAACCAATATGATATTATAATAATACTCTTATTGTAAGTGTAACATCGAATATTCATGGAATATTGCAAAGATACACCATAAAACAACACTGTGATTATCATTCTAATCAGTGCACTAGGTATGAACACATAAAAAGATAAATCTCAAAACAAATAACTATAACAGGAAAATAGACAATGCTTTAAGGGATGGATAAGTATCTGTAGAATACCAATTATTTTTTTTGTTTATGGGATCAATATTATAGTCATTATTTTTAGTAAACGTTTGTTTCATATTCATTTTCATAGGCTTTGTTGACTGATTAGAATTAGACTTGGTTTTGTGTTTGGTGGTTTCTACAAATTTGAGGTGTATCTAGTGATTGGTCGCAACCACTTGATGAACTTACTTAAAGATCCATATGGTAGTACCAATAATGAAGAAACAAAAGCGAAAGAAAAAAACAAATATGAAGAAAAGAGTGCCAAACTTTACAAGACTTTAGACTAACATTCAAAAGTGATGTAAGGGACTAGAATGATCAAAGAAATTAGATAAAATAATGTAAGTTGAAAATCTTGATCGAGTTAATCTCCAACTGTTGAAGTTGTTCGAAAGAAGAAATATTAGCTCCTAGAGTTTCAAGCATAAATCAATCAAGGACAGTTGCTCTTTGTTATAGAGCTTATCACATTTGTGACGATGCCTACAAACAAAAGACAAATGGAAAAGAAAGAAAAAAATGAGTGAAAAAATGTCTCCGAGACAGTGAAAGAAGAAAGTAACATCATCCTTCATTTTACTTTTTGGTTCACCATTGTTATACATTTTCTCATATTTCATTACTCTTGCATCAATTTCATGTGTCATGAGGCTTTATTTTCTAGTCTCGGTAATTCTACCTCATACACTCCCAAATACTCATTCTCTTTATTATCTCAACAACACACAAATCTCAAGGTGTTCATCTTCGCACTCACACTCATCAAATTCTAATAATATATAGTGTCCTTCAACCATGTATAATATCAGTTTCCTTTTAAATTCATATGTTATCAAGATTTAGATATCTCATTTAAAAGAATATGTATATGTTATCAAGTTAATGTCTTGCAGATTAATAATTATACCAAAAATCTTAATAAATAATATTGAACATATGAAAATTTATTAATTTTTAGAGTTATTTATTTAAAGAGAACTTTACAAAATTAGTTTAGAGATATTTTTATCTTTCAAATAATAATACTTTATTTCACGATATTATACATTAATAAATTTTATAAATTTGAATTTCATTTATTTTTGTATTTGATATATTATATGTATTTTAAATATGTATTTTAAATATGTATTTTATTACACAAACATATTTTATATGTAATTCAATAGAGTAACACGGAAATATTGAGATAAAAAAATTAAAAGATAGTAATTATTATAAAATAAACAATAAAATGTTTTGTTTACATTTGTATAAATTTGTAAACATATAGTAATTACTAATTTATGATTTTATCTAAGCCATATGTTACCTAAATTTTTTTAAAATATGATAATTTTATTATTAATTATTGATCAAAATCAAAAAGAAATAATTAGTTTATCGAAAAATCGTTTTTGTACTGGAAAATAAAAACATTAATCGATCACTAAAAAGCTACCGCCGAAGACAAATGTCCAATATGTTTCTAATTAGATCTTTTAAGGCAAAATCGTGTCTAATGTCACTATGACATACTAAAAGACTCCTGAGCTTCTCAACCACATCCTTTTCTTTAGCCTTGTGGACTGTACATATGTATCTTCATTCAGCTTCTGGTTTCTCATAAACCAAAAGTAAGGCTTGAGCCACATCACGCACATTTACAATAAGTCTCACTTGGTTCTCCCGTTACTCAAAACCCTCTGCACCCACACAAAAGTAGAATCAAGACCATTCATAGATTCACCAACCCATATACTACCAAGTTGCTTTGTAACGACAATCCAAGATTGTGATTATTACCTTTAAAAGAAGGTTGGCAAGAGCAAGGGTACTAGCGTTCACGGTGTGTTGCTGCAGCACAGGTCCAAAGACCATGGTAGGGCAAATGCTGACGAGACCAATCCCGGTCCGTTTTGCGAATTCGAAAGCCTCACTTTCTGCTTGTGTCTTCGACGCACAATATCAATTCTGCCAAAAGGGGACTAAAATCAGTAAACAAAAGATGTGGAAACTGAAACTTAACAAGTGAGAGATCAAGAATATGCATTAACCTCAGTTCTTTTGCAAAACTCCAGGTCTGACCAACAGGACTCATCTATAACTTGATTCTTTGACCAATTAGGGTTCATCATAAGTGCAGCTGCAGAGGAAACGTACACAACACGCTTAACATTTGCTTCCACGCATGCCTTAAAACTATTATTTTCATCTAATAACTCGTAAGACATGTCAAAATGGTCCATATTTCAGTTCTCTCATAACCTATATTGTCTTGGCCACGAATTTAATATCCTTGCAGTTTGCGAAAGTTTATAGGATTTCTTAACATTGTGAGAAAATAAATTATAGATGGTGACGTTGCATGAACTCTTTTTCAACATCATAGTGGAGTTTTTCGTAATCATATCTCATATATAATAAAAGTTTCTTTACTTTGTTATTTATTATTATGTAACAAGTGTTTCATCTATCGAACACCAAACTTAAAAGGATATTAGCGTAGCTACGTAACTGATCTTCATTTGACAGAGCCTTATCATGCAGGAATTGTTCTCTTTTGTATATATTATTTGAATTAAGTATTCTTTTCATCTACTTCTTTGTAGTATATCAAATTAATGATTCTATTTAGTTTTCTATACCATTTTGATCGTTCTATATAACAAAGGAAACCCATTCTTTTTTTTTTTTGAACAAGGAAACCCATTAATCGTTGCACACAAAAAAAAGGAAACCCATTCATTTAGAGTTCTTGATCTCTAGTGAGTCTTTACATGTTTTCTGATCAAAGCACTATGAGTTTTGTTCTAAGAAGTATGTATCTTTTGTCAGTTTGTGGTTAGTCGAACAACGTGTTGTGTGTTTTTAAGCGAAAGTTCATTGATTTTTCATTTCAGAGGTAGCGTAAATGAAGATTGAATTAACAGCTGTTAGTTAGAATTTGAACAAATCTTGAAAAGAAGAGTTTATTGCATTCAGTTTCATAATACACGAAGTGTCCTAAGTTTGATGAAATTTGAGATCTTGTTTTGAAGTCACTGTCTAGTAGTATTATTAGGAGTATGATAATGATGTACTCCTAATTCTATGGGATTTAGGCTTATCTTAACTAGCCTTGTACGATGTATATATAACCTGGCTCTGATACAATGAAATATTTTGTATAAGCTTGTGTATTTCATTCATATGATCAAGGTTAAATCATAACCCCATACATCACAATGAATAAGAAAAAATGGTACCTCAGCTTTATTAATACTTTCTGAAAAAACCTTGCGCGTTTGTTTGGCGCGAAAACAAATATCGTATTGACTTAAATCATTTGAATCTAACTTAAGATGAGAGAAAACTGGTAATGTAGAAAGAAATTTATAAGACGGGTGTCCAAGTCGACGATGCCACAAAGATGAAGTAGACTGTGTCGTTTTCGATGCTCCATGAACTCGTGCTACTTTAACCCCCGTGAAATAGTAGACCCCCTCATGTTCTTCACCCGCTCCAATCAGAGTCCTCGAAAAACGGTCCTGTAAAACACACAACGTATCAGTGAAAATTGCAATACAACCCGTTTGCTTTAATAACTTGGACACTGATATAAGCGTGCAATGGAAATCAGGAACAAATAAAACTTCATAAAGCGAGTAATCTTTGCTCAGTTTGAGAGTTACATGTTTTGTTGCTCGCGATTTTGGTCCATTGGGAAAGGTAACCGATGACATAGGTATGTCGGTCACATCATGTAGAAGAGTAAGATCCCCAGTCATATGATAGGATGCACCGGTGTCAATGATAGCATTAGTTAAATATGTTTTACCCGACAGGCGTTCCGAAGAGATATTGGACTGCTGGTTTTGAAGAAGAGAGATCAAGGAGGCAATTTGATCTGCATTGATGGAGGAAGTAGCTTGAGAGGCATTAGCACGTCCTCTTCCTCTCCCTCGGTTAGAATTAAAACGACCACCCCGACCTCCTCGTGAATTTTGAGAAGAGGAACCAGACTGATTGTTCTTGTTTTGGCGTTGTTGCTCCTGATACCACTCTGGAAATCCATGCACCAAGAAGCACTCTGAGACTTCATGTCCAGTGCGTCCACAATGAGTGCAAGATCGGTTAGGATCTCTAGAACGCATAGAATAAGGTGTTGGAGAGTTTTCTTTTGGAGTCTCTGTTTTGGCCGAGAAACCAAGAGCTTCTGAACGTTGCTCCTTTGCCCTCGTGTCGACCATGTTCTATTCTTCACGTATCACTCGTGAGTAGACAACATTGAGATCAGGTAACGGGTCCTCGTCCGTAATCTTAGAATGTATTGATCGAAACCGAGAGCCATCGAGGCCAAAGAGAAATTTATGAACTCTTGCATCCTCTCTCTCTTTCTCAATATCGGCTGCAGCATCACAAGTACAGGGACGAGACGTTCGAAGATTCTGCATCTCTTCCCATAGTTTGGTAAGTCTTCCGTAATATTCAAGCACCGATTTTCCATCTTGTCTGCAATTAGTAATAGCATCATGTATCTGATGAAGGCGAACTCCGTTCTTGACCGAGAAACGAGCCG
Organism: Brassica juncea; assembly: GCA_018703725.1. Taxonomy (NCBI): domain Eukaryota; kingdom Viridiplantae; phylum Streptophyta; class Magnoliopsida; order Brassicales; family Brassicaceae; genus Brassica; species Brassica juncea. The sequence continues at coordinate 51,745,513 of CM031935.1, read as the reverse complement.
TCAGATTTTCCCACAGCTTGTAAGCGTCAGCCACAAACGAAACAGTCGACCTAATTTTAGGATCAATAGAAGTCCTAATCCACCTAACGATCATAGCGTTTGCAGCTAACCATCGAGCAAGATCAGGATTTGATTCTGGCTTCGTGATAGTTCCATCGATGAACCCAACCTTATGTTTCGCTTGGAGCGAATTCCTCAACTCCGTAGACCATTCAGAGTAGTTCTCTCCAGTCTAAAGAACCGAGGTAATAAGCACCCCCAGATTATCCGACGAGCTTAAGTAGTATGGCGAAGGATCAGAAACAACGCCTTGAGCAGTAATATTAGAACTTGAAGTTCTGGAGTCGTCACCTATATTGGACGATTCTCAAAGAAGTAGAAAAAAAATTTGATTATGATAAGGAAAAAGGAAAGTATCAATAGCCTAGATCGATAGCTCTGATACCATGAAATATTTTGTAGAAGCTTATGTATTTCATTCATATGATCAAGGTTATATATGCATCGTACAAGGCTAGTTAAGATAAGCCTAAATCAAATAGAATCAGGAGTACATCATTATCCTACTCCTAATACCTTAGAATTCTCGATGTGGGATATAATATTTCTAATACCTCTCCTCGAGATGATGGTTCTTATTGGTCAGAAATCTTGAAACTTTAAGACAGTTATACTCGGTCGAGCGAGTCAATTACAACCTTTATATTCGGTCGGGTAGGATTACATTAATTAGGGGTTTAGCGTATTTTAGGATTCTGGCTCTGATACCATGTTAGATTCGGGTTTATTATGGACTTCCAACTTAAAACCAATTGGTAATTAGTGGATTGACCCTAACCCTTTATTATGTGTTCAATGAGGCTATTCTGTGACAGTCAATCTGCTATTCACATAGCCAAGAACCCAGTGTTTGACGAACGGACAAAGCATGTTGAGAATGATTGTCACAAAATTCGGGATGCAGTGCAGGCGAAGCTACTAACACTGGAACATATTTCTACGGAAGATTAACCAGCGGACCTGCTCACCAAGTCACTGCCTAGTCCTACATTTCGGTATCTTCTCTCCAAGTTGGGCATTCAAGAAACTTCACTTCTAACTTGAGGGGGATTATTAGGAGTAGGATAATGATGTACTCCTGATTCTATGGGATTTAGGCTTATCTTAACTAGCTTTGTACGATGTATATATAACCTTGATCATATGAATGAAATACACAAGCTTCTACAAAATATCTATCTATACTATTATTTATGAAGTGATTTGGCTTATGTGTCAGCTTTTCCATAATTTTAGGTTTTTTTTGCTTATTTGTCATTGTTTATTGTTTATTTTCATATTTTCCATAATTTTAGATAATTTACTTATTTGTTATATTTTAATAATTTTAGTTTTGATTATTTGTCATGTTTTCCATAATTCAGGTTAATATTTATTGTCATATTTTTAACAATTTAAATTCGTCATTAATTTATTTATCATATTTTAAAATAATTTTAGGCGATAATTTTAACTTTGCTTATTTGTATGTTCTCCACGATTTTAGATTATTTTGCGTATTTGTCATGTTTTATTATTTTCTGGGAACTTATTTGTCATATTTTATAATTAAGGTTGAATCATTAGTTTAATAAATAACTTTAGAATTGTTAGTTTTTAAACATTTTTAATGATTATTTAATAAATATTTTCATTACATTCAGGAATAATTATTATTAACGAGTGTTATCAAATTTTAGCAATAATTTTATAGTTTTATTCATCTTATGTTTAGTTTAGTAGTATTAAGTTGTATATTTATTATTTATTATTTTTGAATTTTTTTTTTAAATGTTACTTAATCATCTTATCAGTAAAAAATATAGTCCAAAAAATACGATCTCTTGCTTTATTATAATTAAAAATTTCGCTTTTACTAGATATATATAATGTATTACTTTTCCTTTACACATTTAAAATCCACAACTGTTTTAATCCTCTGTTTTCCTTCGTTTTCATCCTCCAGAGCTAAGTTCTTCTCCTGTCTACAATACACTTGCCAGTGCCTATCAATACTCCCCCTCCCCCCTCCTTCACTAAGAAGCTTGCATTTAATGGAAAAAGAAGCTACAGAAAAGCAGAAATATAGGCTAATGTCATCCTCAATAGAGAAATGTAGAGGAGCAAGTTATCTTCATGTCCATTGCCTATTGCTACTGCTTTCCAGTTCAGCTCATCCACTTTCTTCTTTGTTCTTGCCTCTATTGTTGTTGTATTAGCAGTGTGTTAGTCTCAAAGCAACTTTCCAATAGAGGAAGACCACAAAGCCCTGTATTCACTTCAAGGGACGATTTAGGTTGCCCCGTAATCTGAGTTACTTGTGATGTTTCACTCTTGAGTTGGCTGTGCGACACATTTATAAACGTCGAAAACGAGAGGGTTCTAACTCCTTGAGGAATAGTCCCGGTCAGTTGGTTGCTTGATATATGTTGTTCCACATATATAAAACGTATTGGAGTGTAAAACATTCTTCGTGTAATTCATATATAAACACCCCTACTTTATTATTGTGAGTAATGGATGATATCTAATTCAGAAAATAAGTTGGTGGCAAGCTCCCAGTTAGCTTATCAACAGATATCTCAAGTCTCTACAGCACAGGACATCCTAAAGGACCTTGATCAAGAGGGGACATTGAGCCATATAATTTGTTTGAACGGAGTTATAAGGACTTGGAAATTTGGTAAAGTTTTGAGCCCAAAAAAAAACAGGAATTTTTATTTGATTATGTTGTGGTCAAGAACTAGAAACCTTAAAGACTGAGAAATATAGAAGAGACTTCAGAAGCTTTATTAAAAAGGAGAAATAGAACAAAACATCAGATAATGATGATACAACAAACATAAGGAAATGCTTGCATACATGAGCATTTAACTACCAGACATACATTATTCAGGGATTACACTCAAACTGAAACAATACTAACGGCTTCTGCGCATATTGGGACCAACTATCTTGACAAGCCACTCCGGTTTGTATGAAGCAATGACGTGCGCTGTTGCCAGTCCAAGCAACACTCCAGGTCCATACCCAACAACTACAGCTTTCCAGTTCAGCACTTGTTCCTCTTCTTCTTCATCTTCTTCCGAAGGTTGTTGTGCCGGTGGTGCATTAGTCCCGAAGCAAGTTTCCTTGAGAGGAAGACCACAAAGCCCTGCATTTCCTTCAAATGAAGATTTAGGTTGACCAGTAATCTGTGTTCCTTGTGGTATTTCACCACTGAGTTGGTTGTGAGACATATTTATGTACTCTAAAAACGAGAGGCTTCCAAGTCCATTAGGAATAGTCCCTGATAGTTGGTTGCTTGATAGGTCTAGTGACTCGAGCTTGCTCAGATTTGAGAAAGACAGGGGAATATGACCTGTGAAGGCGTTGTTAGAGAAGTTGAGTGCACTCAATGCTTTCAAAAGACCACTTGATTCAGGGATCTGCCCTTCAATTCTATTCCCAGAAAAATCAATGGTGGCGAAGGAAGTAAGGATCTTCTCTTGCTCTACAGATAGACCTTTGTATCGTAAATCTATAGTCTCTATATAATAATAGGCCCATCTCCCAGAGCTAATGTTTCCATTTAGCATATATAAACCACCATCATTCATCATAAAGGACGATGCTTTCCAATTGACAAAGTATGTTGGTGGCAAGCTTCCAGTAAACTTATTATCAGATATCTCAAATACGCGCAGCTCTGGAAACCCGAGAGGACCTTGGTCAGGAGGAGATATCGAACCATAAAACTTGTTTGAACTGAGGATAAGGATTTGCAAATTTGGTAAAGCCTTGAGCCAGAAAGGAAATGTGTCTTCAATCATGTTGTGGTCAACGCTTAGAAACTCTAGAGATGAGCAATTTTGAAGAGATCTTGGAAGTTTCCCGGTTAGTAGATTGTGTCCAACGTCAAGTGTCTGTAGTGAAGAACTCATGTAAAATGCTTCGGGAATATTTCCTACAAAGTTGTTCTTCCGGAGATTCAGAACCGTTAAGTCGTGACTCAAGCATTGAGGAATTGGACCGGTGAGGTTGTTGCTTTTCACTATCAAGTGTGTGAGAGATTTACAATTGCAGATTGAAAGAGGTATGCTCCCTGTGAATCTATTGTATATTGCAGAGAAGACGTTGATGGAGTGTGGCAGAAAAGGAATTGCTCCTTCAAAGCAGTTTCCTGAAATCTCTAAATTCTTCATCGATGTATTGACCAAAACGTCCACTGGGCCTTCGAAACCAGTAATGGAATTTTTTCCAACAAACACTGAGGTAAGACTTGGAAGGTTCCATAACCACTCCGGGATTTTCCCTTTGATTCTATTGTCGTTTATTGCTACAAACTCCAACTTCTCAAGGTTCTTTAAGATTTTTGGGAACTCACTGATGCCGCAGCCTTCTAGATACAATCTCTCCAAGTTTGTTGGGATTTCTGAATTTGTATCTAAACTGGTCGGAGATATACTGTTACCGGAAAGATCAAGCTGCAGTAAAGACTTTAGCGAGGAGAAGATGCTTACATCAATCGGGTAACTTGTGTTTAGGAAAGAAAGATCAAGATCCTCGAGGTTGATGAGCTTTGAGATAGGCTCAATGATTTTTCCTTCGAAATAGTTATTCGCAAGGTACAGGTACTCGAGCCTAGACGGGGCAGAAGAGTTACGAACTTCAATAGAACCAGTGAGATCGTTTTCACGCAGATTGAGACCTGATAAGAAAGGCATGGTGAAGAGAGAAGAAGGAATAGTTCCAGAGAAGCGATTATCATTGATTTCTATAACTGAGAGCTTGGTTAGATTTTGTACAGCTGGGAAACTACCAGTGAGTCTGTTTTCGTCAAGCCACAATTCGGTTAACGAGGTTAGGTTACTAATTGTGGGAGGAACTTGCCCGAAAAATTCATTAAAGCCAAGACCCAAGTACTCTAACCTGTTGAGATTTCCAAATTCAGAAGGGAGTGATGACCCGAAGTTATTAGAACTTAGATCAAGGTAATGGAGGTGGTGCAACTCAAACAGGCTAGTACTGTTGGGACTCAGAGATTCTGAGAAATAATTATCAGAAAGGTCTAAATCCGAGATCTTTGATAGATTCCTTAAGAGTGGGAAACTACCAGTGAGCTTGTTTAGGGATAGGACTAAGTAGGTAAGAAGGCTTAGGGTATTAAATGAGGAAGGAACTTGGCCTACAAAGCGATTATTGTTAAGATATAAGACCTCTAACCTGCTGAGATTGCCAAATTCCGACGGAAGGGAAGATGAGATGAAGTTGTTTTGATCGAGGACAAGGTGACGAAGATGATGTAATCTGAAGAGGCTACTATTGGGCTTTAGCGTTCCATTTAGGCAGGCCCTGAGTCGTAGCATTGTGACCGCACCGGTCCATTTATCGCACCAGACTCCATTAGAGGGATCGCTGAGGTTGCACTGGCTGCTATCAAACTCGTTCATGAACTCAGTGAGAGCTTGAGTTTGATTGGGATGACAAGCAACATAACTCGTACTATCGTATGTGAAAGTGTAGAAGCTTGAAGGGGAGACACAACAGAGCAAGATTAGAGAGAGAAAATGCAAACGCAAACGGGATTCAAACATGGTCTTTATGAAAAGTATTGAGGAAGAAGTATTTTGGTGTAAGAAAAGTGAGAGAGAAGTTTGGTGGTATAAATAAAGATAGAGCTACGTGAATGAAGTCTGGTGCGATAACTCGACCAATGATCCACTCAGTTATTGCCATTCAATTATTGCCTACGGGAAATCCACGTTAGTTGATTTTTTTTGCGTATAACTTGGTTATTGCCATTCAGTCTGTAATAGCTCACATTATGTCACCCACACAACTTGAATTACAAGAAGATAGAGCTAAGTCGAAGTCTGTGTAATTTGGCTTGAGGTACAGTATGGCTAAGTGGCTAATTGCCACTCAATCCTGAAATGAAATCCACTTTAGTTGATTTTTATTAGCGTATAACTGTGGATAGGAATAGTTTAACAGAAAAATACAGAATAAAAAAAACTTGGATTGGAAAGACATCAGTTTGAAATTTCTCACATAGGTTCAAAACTACATTAAACAGTTTAGCATAAAGACATGGACATAACGTTAATGGAGTATCAAATTGCAGACCTGGTCACAAACAAAGTGGTCACGTTATGGTTTGCCTAACAGAAAACCTTACACGTATCACACACTAAGGGAACTAGAATCTTCATATGGAAACCCATTCATTTAGAGTTCTTGATCTCTAGCGAGTCTTTACATGTTTTCTCTGATCAAACCACTATGAGTTTTGTTCTAACAAGTATGTATCTTTTGTGGTTAGTCGAACAACGTGTTGTGTGTGTTTTAAGCGAAAGTTCATTGATTTTTCATTTCAAAGGTAGCGTAAAATGAAGATTGAATTACCAGTGTTTGTTAGAATTTGAACTAATCTTGAAAAAAAAAGTTTTATTGCTTTCAGTTTTCATAATACACGAAGTGTCCTAAGTTTGATGAAAGTTGAAGGAGGGAGGGTACCAAGTGGTTGGTCAGTTTGAAATATGGATGCTTTTCCAAGTCAGTTTTTCTATGTATGTATGCTTCCAAACTCCTTGCGTTAAAACTAAACAAGAAGTAAAGCAACCACACACACACACATAAGAAAACATTACAAATTTTTTTAATTCGAACACTATAAACATCTTAATTGCTAGTCTCAATGCTTCTGTCTACCTAATCAAATCGAATTCGTAGAGAGCAAATAATAAAAGTAAAGATAATAATTATTAAGAGTAGGTTTATCATCCAGACACACACACACAAACGGCTCATCATACATAATAATGAGCTCTGACAATAAGCATAAGTAAGAAAGCCCCAAGGTTGCATTGTACAATCTCACACGATTTATTAATTATTAAACACCAAAGATAGATCTTTGAGAGAGATTTCTAGACAGAAACCCTCTGCTTCTTAAAAGCAGCGACCTTGTCGTGGATCTCGCGGGCAAACTCAATCATATGAGCTACATACACAATAAACACAAGAATTCATGAGAAGAGGTTTTTACCAAAGAAACAATTAGAAACAAATTTTTCAATGTACCTGGGACAGAGTAGCCGTAACCAATTCCACCGCCGGGAGGGGGACGGTTAGAAAAGATTGTAGCTACGCCCGTAACAGCTATTTCGAATCCTCCCACTTCACTTCCAGAAAGATCCAGCGCCCTAGCTTCTCCATCTTCTTGGTAAAAATAGATATTAGTCTTCTTATCGAGAGTAGAGACAAAAACATGGGTGATCTCTCCACAAGAAGAGAAGTGTTTTCTCAAAGCGCTCTCGACTTCATCTGCAGGAAGGGAAGTGTCATATCCCCTTACGGCAACGCCAAACCAACTGCAGTAATTTTTGCATATATGTTATCAACAACAACTATACAATATAATTTACAGATAATAGACCAAAACAAAAACAAAAAAAAAAAGGCAATCAACTTACAATCTGCGGTCATTCAATATTTCGTTAGCAAGAGAGGATTCATAACGTACTGCCTCTCCTCGTCTTCTTCCTCCTCGGGTTCAACTTTAACAAGAGCATTCCATCCACCAATGTCAGTTCCATTAAGTTGCAAGGCCTTCTCTTCTGCGCCTTCTCCGAGAAGAATAACCAAAGCACGTCTGTTAAAACAAAAAACACTGTTTTTAGCTTGGGATGCAAGAAATTAACAACACAAATATATAAAGAGAGAGAGAGACACAAACCTGTCGAGATTAGGGCTATGATCAGGGTCTTTGCGAAGAATAACATTAAAGACTTCGCCACATGAATTGAAGTGATTAATCAATTCACTCTTGATATCATCCTCAGGCAAACTAGTGTCGTATCCCTCCACAGAAATCATAGTTCTAAAAAATTCCCAGGAAGACAGCAATTAACAATTTAACACATACACAAAAAAACAAAAAAAAAAAGTTTCTCCACACACAAAATAAATAAAAGAATTAATTACCGGGGCTTGAATCCGTACTTCTCGACAATTTCCTTTCCAGCAGCCTCACTCACGAAGGCGGATGACATGGTGAAGAGGCGATAACCCTAAGCTGCCGTAGGCTTTACGATACTTTTCCAGTTTTAGGGATTTAGGAGAGAGGAGGAAGATATTTATACACATGTCAACATTTGGGCCTTTTGGTCTTAGCCCATTTAGGTCGGTCTTTCTCTTTCTTCTCTTTTCCCTTCTTTTTTTTTTTCTGGTTTATAAAACCGATGTGTTTTTCTAATTATTTAAATAAAAATATCATTAATACCAATATAGTAAAATTTTATGCTAAACTAGGTATTTTCCATTTTTCATTCATTAACATATATTTTTTCTAACCTAATATGTAGTAAAGATGCTAGGTTTCTGATAATGGAATCTTTCGTTTTGAATAGCAAATAGGCATGAGTGTTTTTACCTCAACCCGAAATACCCAACCTTAACCCGAACGGAAAACCCAAAATCGAATCTAAACTATTTTACAAAAATATCCGAACGGAACTTATTAGCTTACTACTTTGGACTTTAGTTATAACCCGAACCGAATAATTAGTTTATCGAAAAATCGTTTTTTTTTACTGGTAAATAAAAACATTAATCGGTCACTAAAAAGCTTCCGCCGACGACAAAATGTCCAATATGTAATTAGATTTTTAACGCTAAATCGTGTCTAATGTCACTATGACATATTTTTTTAAGACCTCTAAGTCTAGACACATGAAAACTAGACTTGTATCATGCGTCGTTTATCTTAAATGTCCTTCAGAAGTTCAAACATACAAACATTTTATTACAGACAATTTCGAGTAATTTGCACAGCTCTTATTATTGAGTAACGATGATTGAAAGACAATGAGAGTCTGTGCTTGCGCAGGTTGGAACACTTATAACACATGGAGCCAATAACATAACAAGAAAGAACTCTCTTTTGCTCTTGTTTCTAAGCTATCAGTCCAGAATCTTAGCTTTCCTGTAGCTCTCTACCGAATCCAAAAGTGTTTCCTCCAACGGCCTGAAAGTCCAACCCAACTTCTGCAGTTTCTCTGAACTCAGCGTAGTCTTTTCTTCCACTTGGACGTAGCTGTGACATTGCATAAGCAGAGCCTGGATCAACGTTAATATCAAGAAGAAACTTAAGACACTATCCTAGAGGTTTCTGACATTGTTTATTATGAAATAACCAATGACGCCGCAACAAAGACAGCTTATAATGGTTTAAAACATGGTGTTGTTCGGTTACCTCTTAGCAGGGCCGGTCCTGAGATTTTGGGGCTGCAGACGAGCCAAGAAGGAATTCAGTAATTTGGGGGCTGAAATTTTTTTTTTACAAATTTGGGGACTTATATCCATGTAAATTTTTTCGAAAATTTCGGAGGTTTGAAGCGAATGTTTCGTTAGGCTTGGCTTAGGGCCGGCCCTGCTCTTAGGGTAGTTGTAATTAGGGTAAAGACTCTTGAGCTTCTCAGCCACATCCTTTTCTTTAGCCTTGTGGGCAGTACATATGTATCTTCCTTCAGCTTCTGGTTTCTCATAAACCAAAAGTAACGCTTGAGCCACATCACGCACATCTACAATAAATCGTACTTGGTTCTCCCGTGACAAAAAACCCTCTGGACCCACAAAAAAGTTAGGATCAAGACCCTACCATATACCAAGAGCTGCTTTGTAACAACAATCCAAGATTGTGATTATTACCTTTAAGAAGCTTGGCAAGAGCAAGGGTACTAGCGTTTACGGTGTGCTGCTGCAGTACAGGTCCAAATACGATGGTAGGGCAAACGCTGACGAGATCAATCCCGGTTCGTTTTGCGAACTCGGAAGCTTCACTTTCTGCTAATACCAATTCTGCTAAAAGGGACTAAATTCAGTAAAACAAAAGATTGTGAAGAAAAATGAAAATTTAACAAGTAAGAGATGAAGGATTCAGGATGCGTTAACCTCGGTTCTTTTGCAAAACTCAAGGTCAGACCAACAGGACTCATCTACGACTTGATTCTTTGACCAATTAGGGTTCATCATAAGTGCAGCTGCAGAGGAAACGTACACAACACGCTTAACATTTGCTTCAACGCAGGCCTTGAGCACATTCAACGTCCCATCCACTGCGGGTGCCATCAATTCCACCTGCAAAAAAAACAAGTATAAGCAAAGTGGAGACAAAGTACGTAGTAGCTTCAGAGCTATGGAAAAAATCCCCACCTTAGGATTTTGGACTGGGACTGAAGATGATGGAACAGGACTCGCGACATGGAAGACGCCGATGCACCCTGTGATCGCAGATTGAAGAGAGGCGTATAGTCCAGCAAATCAGCCTTGACGAGCTTGAGATTGTCACCGGCTTTCTCGAGCTTCTTCAAATGAGAATACTTTTCGTTATCTATCACAAACAAACAAAAAACATAAACCCATGTGAAACTCTTGATCAGACACAACAGTAGTAGTGGTCGGTCAATAAAGTCAACACTCAAAAGATGACAACAACAACAAACAAACTCAAAAGCTAATGAACGATTTTCAACTTAGTCGACATAGTGTTTTTGTATCACATACACAGGGAATATTCCGATCAAATAGAGCATTGAGGGAGAAGATATGAGTAAAAGTACCAGGGTCTCTGACAGTGCCGTGAACGAAGTAATCCTTAGAGAGGAGAAGATCGACGACCCACGAGGCAAGGAACCCTCCGGCTCCGGTAACGCAAACATTTCCTTTCGCCACCACCGACATTTTTTTCTTCTTCAAGATTCTTCTACCTTGTCTGAATGAGTGGCAGGTGTGTACTGTTTCTCACTCCTCTCAATTTCGTATGCTTCTATTTCTTTTGACTTCTTGTCTCCATCCTTTTGTTCTATCGATGTGGGGCTTTTACATTAAATGACGTCTTATTCTGCCATTCTCTGTAATTTCACATCATACACTATATATCACTCATTATTTTTCTCAGTCACAACACACAAATCTTATTCTCACTCACAATCATCTGATTATCAAGATTTAGATTTTTTTTTGGTCTAAGGTTTTACGTCTTTTGGAACCCAATGCAAATTGAACTCTAGTGGCAGAGTTACAACCCCAACCCCTTTTACTACTAGTTTTCATGAAAACTAGACTTGTATGACTCATGCAGCGCTTATCTTTACTGTCCTTTAGCACTTCAAACATACAAACATATTATTACCTACAATGTTGAGTAATGCGCATAGCTCTTATTACTGAGTAACGATGATTAAAAGACAATGAGAGTATGTGCTTGCGCAGGTTGGAACACTTATAAGTTATAACACATGGAGCCAATAACATAACAAGAAAGAGCTCTCTTTCGCTCTTGTTTCTAAGCTATCAGTCCAGAATCTTAGCTTTCCTGTAGCTCTCCACCGAATCCACAAGTGTTTCCTCCAACGGCCTGAAAGTCCAACCCAACTTCTGCAGTTTCTCTGAATTCATCTGTGACATTTCTTCCACTTCAACGTAGCTGTGACATTGCAAAAGTAGAGCTTGGATCAACGCTAAGATCAAGAAGAAACTTCAGACACTAACCTAAAGGTTTCTGACACTGTCTATTGATGAAATTACCAATGAAGCCACAGCAAATATTGTGTGTTTTAAAGAAACAGTGCAGAACAACAAAGACAGTCTATAATGGTTTAAGATATGGTGTTGTTCGGTTACCTCTTTGGGTAATTGTAATTAGGATAAAGACTCTTGAGCTTCTCAACAACATCCTTTTCTTTAGCCTTGTGGGCTGTACATATGTATCTTCCTTCAGCTTCTGGTTTCTCATAAACCAAAAGTAAGGCTTGAGCCACATCACGCACATCTACAATAAGTCTCACTTGGTTCTGCCGTGACTCAAAACCCTCTGCACCACGCAAAAGTAGAATCAAGACCATTCAATAGATTCACCAACCCATATACTACGTACCAAGTTGCTTTGTAACAACAATCCAAGATTGTGGATTATTACCTTTAAGAAGCTTGGCAAGAGCAAGGGTACTAGCGTTCACGGTGTGCTGCTGCAGTACAGGTCCAAAGACCATGGTAGGGCAAATGCTGACGAGATGAATCGCGGTTCGTTTTGCGAATTCGAAAGCTTCACTTTCTGCTTGTGTCTTTGACGCACAGTACCAATTCTGCCAAAAGGGGACTAAACTCAGCAAACAAAAGATGGGAAGAAAAATGAAATTTAACAAGTCAGAGAACAAGGATTCAGGATGCGTTAACCTCAGTTCTTTTGCAAAACTCCAGGTCTGACCAGCAGGACTCATCTATGACTCGATCCTTTGGCCAGTTAGGGTTCATCATAAGTGCAGCTGCTGAGGAAACATACACAACACGCTTAACATTTGCTTCAGCGCACGCCTTAAGCACATTCAACGTGCCATCCACAGCTGGTGCCATCACTTCCACCTGCAAAAAACCAGTATAAGTAGCTTCAGAAAATATAGCTATGGAAAGTTCTCACCTCAGGATTTGGGACTGAAGACGATGGGACAGGACTTGCGACATGGAAGACGCCGATGCAACCTGCGATCGCAGATTGAAGAGAGGCGTAGTCCAGCAAATCAGCCTTGACGAGCTTGAGTTTGTCACCGGCTTTCTCGAGCTTCTTCAAATGAGAATACTTTTCGTTATCTATCACAAAAAAAAAAACATAAACTCATGTGAAAACTCTTGATCAGACACAAACAGTAGTGGTCCAATAAAGTCAAAAGAAGACAACGAACACACAAACAAACTCGAAAGCTAGAAACACAAAAGAACTGACTATAAGCGGATTCAACTTAGCCCAAATAGTGTTTTTTGTTTCACATGCAGAATATTCCGATGAAATAGTAGAGATCGGAGGAAAGAGTAAAGTACCAGGGTCTCTGACAGTGCCATGGACGAAGTAATCCTTAGAGAGGAGAAGATCGACGACCCACGAAGCAAGAAACCCTCCGGCACCGGTAACGCAAACCTTTCCTTTCGCCACCACCGACATTTTTGATGATTCTTCTTCTACCTTGTCTGAATGAGTGCCAGGTAGGTACTGTTTCTCTCCACTCCTCTCTATCTCGCATGCTTTTATTTCTTTTGACTTTTTGTCTCCGTCGTTTTTATCAAGGTGGGCTTTACATTAAATAAAGTCCATGGGCCTGAAATTTAGTCCGGCCCATGTTAAATTGCTACGTGGATCAACTACAGACGCTAGATTGTAAAATCACAAACCAACAGATCGGTGAAGAACCGGTCACGACAACCGGTTTAGTATTCGCAGTGGGCATCAAGCAAATGAGAATCAAATCGAATCATTCAAAGTCAAGCGAGATAGAGAGAGATCGAGACTCATATTCTGGTCATCAATGGGTAGCGATTGGAGAGGATCAATGGGGAAGGTAAGGTCTTTCGTGGGAAACTCCATGGGAGGTCTTAGAGGAGGTCAGAATCTCGCGTCGTGGCTCGTCGCGGGAACAATCGCTTACTATCTCTGGGTTAAACCGGCTCAGGATCTCAAAAAGGAGCAAGAGGCTAGGGCACTTCTCGCGGTGGCGGATCGAAATGAATACGTGGAGAAGAGGAGACCAATCGCTGATCCTCAGGTAAATGAATCAATCATTTGCGTTTTTTGTTGTTGTTAGGATGTTTTATCAATGGTTTGATATTTTGCAGGTTACCGGTCTGGTTTATGGAAACAAGAACATAACCGATGATAAACCACAGGATTGAATACTTCTTTTTGTTTCTGCAAGTTTGAGAAGAACATCTCTTTAGCTTCTACAGTTTTGTTATGTTTATCCTATAGCTAAGAAGATGATCGTTGTATAGACAAAACACTATAGTTGCGTGACTTTACAAACAGTCGAATCAAAAAGATGGAAACCTTTTTTGAAGGATATTTAATCTTGATCTGAAATTTCGTTTTGACTCTCAACTTTCTTACCTTTAAAGTTTGCTGCTTTGAATTTCCTTCTATGTCATGAAAGTATGTCTGGTTCTTTAGTTCGAAAACCTTACCTTCCCGGAATTGATCACATTTTCATATCATGGGACTCTGGTGTTTTCGTTTTGTGCGTAATAATGGAATCGATCACATTTTCATATCATGGGACTCTGGTGTCTTTGGTTAGATAATCACTGATCTTGTTGCTTGTTTGGACGTTAGAGTCTTGTTACGGAGTAAATATGCTTTTGTTTCCTTTTTTTTTATCATGGATGTTCTATGAGTTGGTCAGATGGGGGTTTGGTTTGTTCTGATTTGCGTTCTTGGGACAGATTCAAATTGGTTAGTTCCACACTTTGGTTTAATCCTCTCCATGCTTGCATCCACATGATTCATATGCTATGCGTTGCAAGTTCTATCATATATGGTAATCCTCAAGGCTCATGAATTTAGACGAATCAATGCTATTAAATCTTGTGTGGTTGCGAGGTGGAAAATCACGTTATGAGAGAACAAAAGTCTGTTTGGTTAGCTAATTTGTAAAGCTCACTTGTATTCAACTTTTGAGTTTTGATGGGAGGTGTTTGTTTATTTCCCGGGTTGGGTTGGGTCGGGTTCGACCAGGAACTTGTTAGTGGTCCTATGAATTTTGTCATCTGGGGTCGTTTTACGTGTAAAAGTTTTATCTCTTGGTTTGTTAAATTTGTTGTTCTTGGGGGCATTGAAACAAGCCTCACACACGATCCACTGCAATTTGATCCCATTGGAAGAAGACGCAATAAGAAACGAGGTAGTCGTAGTTAGCGAATCACCTAAGGATGCTGATTCTTGAATTTCACTTAACTGACTTACAGGAGTAAACAGTTCAAACAGCGGTTGTATATATAAGAGCTAGTATACTCCCAGCGGAAGTGTTCATGGTGATACTTTTAGTTTAGCATTTAGTCTGTTTAATTTGAGGTTTTAAACCGGGTTTGAATTTCTTTTTGACAAGCTGATGGTGGAAACATATACAATGGATTTGATTTGTTGTTGTTGAGAAACCCGGCGAATTAAAACTGAAGAATGGTAAAAACTAGTGTGAAACAATTGCCAGTTTTAAGATTTTACTAGATTTTTCAAAGGGTGGATATATTTTTGATCTGCGCATTTTAATATTTTTTGCTGAAAAAAAAATATTTTACATAATGAAAATGATGATTTTTAATAAATTATATATTTCAAGTTTTTATGAAATTTATCTTAAATTTATTTCTATGATTTATTTTTTATTTTAAATATGATTAGATTTTCGAAGACTCCAAAGAATTCTGATCTGTATTATGATTTTTTCTATTTACCCATTATTAAACTTATTTCATATTGATTTTATTTTTGATATTTTAAACTAAATAAAATCTTTTATATTTTTAATCCGCTCTGCATTGATAAAATTCATTTTTGTGTGTTTTAAACTTTTCTAATTTTATTAAATTTAGTTATGATTTAATTTTTTATTTTAAATTAAACTATTTTTTAAGGATTTGAGATGATTCAGACCCGCATTATGGTTTTGTTGATTTAATCATGTGTTATTTCAACTTGATTTTATTTTAGTGGTTTAATTTAATAAATATTAAACTAATATAAATAATAATTATTAATCAATAATTAATGACTCTTGGAATGGTTAAATCTTAAAAGTACTATTTATTCCTTGTTATTATTGGAGGAACTGCCGTTTAACATAAATTTTTTAATATAGATAATAATTATTAAAAATAATAATTAACTGCCATTATTCTACATTATTTTGTGAATTCTAATTTACACTTAACTTTTCACTTATACATATATAATGTATTTAAATTCTAGTTAGTATAAATGAGAGTTATGGGTTCCTAGAATATAGGAAATAAAAAGGGAGTTTATAAATTAAATGCAGGAAGTTAGTTATTATTAAAAGAATAAATAAATAATTAGAATTAACATGTATTAATATTTAGAAGGTGGTTATGGCTATTTAGATGCAGTTATAAAATAAATAGTTGAACATAACATTTATCAATTGGTCATGTTTCTAATTCAATGGAATAGATTATCAATTGTTTACAATTATAAATATGTACTTATAAAAATCTAATTTTATTTTGTACTAGGATCGGGCCCGCCCTACGGACGGGTTATTAACTGAAAGAATTACACATAAGTACATGTTTATATATATATATATATATTTGTACTATTAATGTTAATGAGTATTTCAAGATGTTTATCTTATTAAAAATTAAAAATGATCTTAATATTCACTGTGTATATTTTGTTATTATATTTTATAAATTATGTTTATCTTTCTGTTGAAAAAATATTTACAAACACATAATAGTTTTATATGTTTTAGTATTTACTATATTTTAGTTATGATAGTTATGAATAATAGAATAGCCTTTTGGATGTTTCAAAAAGAATTTATGACAGTTAGGATAGTAAGTAGAATGGATATTATAGTATAAAACATGTATTGCATTTTTCGTTCTTATACATTTTTTAATACACTGATAATTTATTTCCAATGTGCATGTAGAATACAGACCAACTACAGAGGTAAAAATACTTCAAATTACAATTTCAATACAAAATTCTAGTTAAATATATAACTAAAATATTTAAAATTACGATTATATATTTGGATATATTATTTATTTATGGATAATTCTGATATTTTGGTTGAATTGCTGCTTGATATATCTTCATCTTGTTTTATCTAGCCTATCAATTGTGTTGTTTACTGTAGATAATGGTCAGTAATATTCGGCTTATGGATATGGTAGTCTTGCAGAAGGGAGACTATGTTATGGACAATGTGTTTTTTACATTGCAGTTGAGCCAATCGGAAGACATTAATTTTAATATTTTTTTATTAGTTCTTTGGTCCTCATATGGTTGAGGTGTAGTTGAACAAATCCTTTTCAAGTCTGTGGACCTATGATTGGTTTGTTTTTCTTAGAATTAGAAGTACTCATATGAAAGATCATTGACATAAAGGTTAATATTTAGTGAGTTAACAGATCATGATTAATAATTTGTAGTCTGTAGTGTATGTAACGTAATGTGGTTCTTTTGACAATGCGAGAAGTGGAATTGTTTTAGCAAGTAGTGAGATATATGCTTTTCGAGCTAAAATCATATAAGCTATAAGGGAGCTTCACTTCGTAGAAAGCTAAATCATTCGGAAAAAAAAAAACCTTTTCACTGAATTAAAAAAATTTCTAATCAATTGGATAATTATAATACCACCAGAGTACATTAATTTATTGGTGTGCATGTATCGAACTAATGTAGAAATCATTTTGACAGGTGAAGCAGAGAATTGTATCCTCAACTGGTTTCAAGCTAACCACTCTTGAATGCTATTTTAAAAAGTTCGAAAAAGCCAACTATTTTATTTATTTATATGTTTATTCTTTATAAATAGCTTCCATAAAGGACCAAGTACATAAATTTCTTTTTTTAGTTCAGTTCGAATAAACAAAAAAATTTCTGGAATGATAAAGAGATTTAATAACATAAAAGATTGAAGGTCTCTACATAACAAAACAAATAGCCGAATATCATCGTCCTGTCAAGAGCTATGGCATATCGGTGATGTCTACTCAAATTATTCTAAGGAGTGATTTTACTCTCTCAAATAAGAGGTTCAGTTGTAGTACTTAGGGATCGAATCCAGAAGGAGCTAGGGAACCAATAAGATTTAATCAGGGTGATTAAGATAGGTTGATTATGATTAACTTTAAATAGCAGGGTTGTGAGCAAAGTAATTGCTCGATTGATTGATTGAGGGTTTTGAAGCTATTATAAGAAATAGCTAGACTTAGGGTTTTTATTCAGGTAATCAAAATTACAATCTTATAGATGTCTAACAAGTTGTATGCATGATATTATATAGCTCAACTTCATGAGAACAAATCGATCAGCTTTTGCCTTCTAGATTCGTCTATTGCTAGATCTAATAACCTTACCTTTCGGTTTGATCAATTAGAAATCGTCAATCGATTATTCTAGAGGAATACCGATCAATACACATTTGGCACCGTTGATCGATTATTCTATAGGAATATCGATCGACGCATTCTAGCCAAGCTTTGAGATCAGGTTGAATGAATACTCACTATGGGTTCCTAGATCAGCTTTCGCATTTCTCTAGCAATCCTAGCTCAATTAGGATAGATTCAGGACAAGGTTAAGTGATAACTTATATCCTAGGTAAAGGTTCTAGTTAGCTATTCAAGAACACAAGCATTAAGAATATCCTAATGATGAATATCACAATTTAGCAATCTATAATTGGGACTAATTCCTCATAACTTATTTAAACCCTAGATCTAACAATAGAACTATTCAGACATGGTCAAGCAATTCATAATAACAAAGTAATAAAAAAACTGCATAGATAGATAAATAGATAATAATGGAGTTCCACTCACAAATCTCTTTGGATCTTCTCTCCAACTCTAGAAATCCCTAAAACCTTTAGCTGTGTAAGACAATAGAATAGAAAACTCTCTGAAAAGATCTCTTTGCCTCAAACACATAGGTAAATCATAAATATTAGGTTAAAAACTCGCTAGGAGTAATCTTGTAATTTGGTGAGTCTTGGGCTTTAAGTCGGCTGTCTTCAGTTTGATTCTCCATCGATCGATGTCACAAGGTGTGCATCGATCGATTATTATCTTCAATCGTGGACCTTTCTTCAATATTAATCGATGACACAGAGTGTGCATCGATCGATTATTGACTCTGAATTTCGACTTCTAGTCTGGATTGATGGTCAGCTTGGGTGAAATCTCTTTTGTGCTCCAAAATGCTCCAAAAATATCACTTTGTTCCAAAACACTCCTAAACCTGAAAACATACCTAATAGACTCCAAAACATAATTTATATCTTAAAACACTTATATACCATGGGTAAAAATGGGTCAAATCCATGGTATATCAATCGGGTCAAGGCCAAAAACGGACACCAACAAAGAGGCAGAAGAACAAACGTTGTGTTATATGGAATGGATTGGCACCGCATGGTGCCCAGAGAAGATCTTATTAAAATTATACAACAAAAATGTTGCTTTCGAGTCTGAACAACACCAACTCTAATAGAGCAAAACAGTTGGCATATGATGTCAGTTTCACTTTGACCCATCGGTTGCTTCAGTCTCTGCTTAAGCAGCTCGAGAAAACTCCAGCTGTTTAAATATTGTGCTCAGTTTCTCGAGGTTAGCTGGATCTTCTTCGTTCAAAGTGACACCAGCTTCTTCATTTGTTGGAAATGGACTTCGCCAGTAGCTTTTTCAGTCTCTTCTAGCCGGATAGTACACTAAAGAAAAGGCAGGAGAGAGAACTTACATCCATGGTACCGAGCTCAGCAAAGAAATGGTCGGCATCCTGTAATTTGCAATAAAAGTTGGACTTTGTGATTTAACTTCGCAGTCCATCACAAACCATGATCACGTATTAAAGATCACTGGATCTATATTCACGTATAGATCTCATTGTTTGATAGAGCCTTTACTTGCACTCTAAGGAACTTGAGAAAATAAGCAGGTTCATCAACCATTGAAGCAATGTCCATCTTAGTCCTGCCTGGAACCAATGTCGGTAAACCCCTAATTTTGTCACTTATTCTCTCTCACCTCTGCATCGCTGTTATATTTTAAGGATTCATCGATATATTCACGTTCTTCCACTTAGGTTTTTCAAAGACTTAGGCTTTGTTGATGTCTCTGTTGTCATCTATTTGTTCTCAGACTATGCAGATGAGACTCCACCAGAGCTCCAAAGAATCTGACAATCGAGAAAAGCACAGAGGTTCCTTCTTCATCTTCCATCGATTTGTTGTTGCTGTTCGTCGTCGCTGATAACAAACAATCGAGCGATGATGGATCTATCCAATTAACCATGTTTCCAACATGTTGAATCTCACCTATGACTCCCAAGATCAGACATGAAATAGATGCCAAGATTTGTGTGAATGAATTCGTGAGAAGAAGAACATGGTTCTTGAGCCATAAGCTCATTTCCTCTCCACATCGAATCTGATCCTTATGCTCTATGATTTTGCTTTCTCAGGTCATTCCATAGATATAACTTGCACGTAAATAGATTCTAATCCTTCCATTGGATCAAACACAGCCTTGAGAAAACCAACAAAATCAATGCGAGAAACAACGCAAGTTTTGAAAAGAGAAATGGTCATCTCATGGAACTTCCCACCATCTAAGATTTATGCTCATCTGTCCACAAAAACAAAATTTTCAGGATCAAAATTTTTCTTAAGATTAATTTATGTCTTGCATACATATATGTATTGTTTGTAGTCATACCTTATTTGCAGCCAAGATAGGAGGGAGTAATGGTAAGGGCATCATCACCGATATGCTTGAACTCCTGCAACTGCTTGAAGTTCAACCTTGGCTTCACCCACTTTTCTTCATAAAGCTTTTTCTTTCCAACCCCAATGATCTCCAGCGTGAGTAAATGCAGCGTTTCTGTTACAGCTTTTTCTTTTGCGTTCACCGCCCATACAAACTCGACCGCTGCAGATTCTGGTAACCCAAAAATTTTACTCAATAGTCTGAGCACTTCCAAAATATAGTCAGATTAAGTGTAGGAATCGAAAAGTGAAACTTAAAACTAAAAGCTTAAAGCTTAACACATCTCTTCCTGAAAGAAAGACCAGAGCTTTCTTATCAAATCTAATCACCAAGTGCATAAACTGATACAATATCTTACTATCAAACCTTTCCAATGCTTTGTGAGCTTCATTTTTATACTTAAAGCGAACAAATGCAAAACCACGTGAATTAACAGTCCTAAAGCGCACACATCAAATAAGAGAAACAATAGTGGTTTTAATTGCAAAGATATGAGACCATAGTTTCTAACTAACCGTCAATCTCTGGGAATAAAGACATCTACAAAATTTCCGTACTTTGGCAATATAGATAAAGATAGTCTGCAATTGTACCTACACAACACAGAACAAAACCTTAAAATCTCTCAGAAGAAGATATCGTGGCCAGTATTACAACGGCCAAGGTCGAGCAGGAGAGAGGAGCTTGACATTCTAATCTCTGAAAGTTTTAAGAATAGAGATGATTGAGACGAATGAACTATGTAGTTACGAAAGAAACTCACATATTTATAGCTTGGATTCACACAATGGACTAAATGAGGGCATGCATTGAATGAGAAATCGTGGAATGAGTGGAGAATTAGTGTTAATGTGAACCTTAATGGTGATGTTTAATGTCGTCGACTTATATAACGGTGCAGTGAAACAACTCCTATCGATTGCCCACATGATTTTGTTTGCCCATGAGAAGAGCTCAAATCGATTAGTCACATACGGCGGCCTCTAATTGAGGTTGGTCGGAATTAACGGTTCTCAGTGAAACAACCAGATCTTCGTAGCAATTGGAAGAATAGACAGAGATCTTCGGCGGCCAGGACTCTGAATCGATAAAGACATGAATATGATGTCTAGTGGAGTTAAACAGAAGAATTGTGAGGATGATTCTTATGAGATGAGGCTTTGCCTTTTTATATAGTGGAGATCCACTGCTTGGAAAAGTGATAAGAACCATTGAATGTGTAATCGTGGTTTTTCGTTTATGACAAAGAATCAATGCAAGTTTTAACATATAAGAGAGATTAATCGAGAACCAAAGGACGCGAGACGACATAAACAAAAACGGCCCAATATTTATGTATAAAAGCCCATCCCATTTCCAATTAAAACGAAATGATGCGTTTTGGCAAGACATAACATGTGTCGCATATACAGGAGGCAAATTAGTGACGTGTCATCCTACGTGGATACGCTAGAAAAGAAGAAAAATTAACTTTGTATATGTAGATAGATTGTAGGATACACTTTGTTTAACCCAGTCGTACGCCTATCTGTAGCTCATGTCTATATCGTAGTGCACCGAGTTTTGCTGAAAAATTTATAAGGATTATTTTGTTCGCACTGATGCACTGAAGTTCAAATTGATACCAGAATCAACTGTAGTTTACTACGATTGTATTTTTGTGTACCACAAAAAATTCTGGGATTGAGCAATATAATCTGGTTATAGTTTTTTTCTGACTATTAATTTAAAGGTGATAGACACAAGGTTTTCTAGGATCTATTTCCACAATGTCATTTATTCCACAGATCATGTTGACTTATTGGATCAAAATACAAAAGACCAATTATTTCTGTAAAACATAGTATTCTTTAGAAAATTATGGAGACGTACCAAATTTCTCAATCATGATATAATTTTACGAAAAGTGGGACCAATAGTAAACGTCGAAAAAGTCAAGAACAACGACGCGTTCGTTGAGTAGAAGAGTCGTCGCCGTTTCATATTGGTTTATCTCCTCTCCTCTCTGTTTAAATCAGGAGAGAAACCTCAAAAGCAGAACACTTCCATCAAAACAAACACCACCACATGGCTGCGCATACACTCCACGCGCTATCCATCTACCACTTGTTTCTCCTCCTTCTTCTCTCCCATCTTATATGATCCTAACTTTTAACTTATAATTATTTTTACATAGATAAAAAGAATCATAGTTATAAATCTTTAAGCGGTAATTTATCATTTTCTAGATTTTTCTATATCTAAAAATAGAAATAATCATAGTAATGATCTCTTGAATATTTTTTGATCTATTTTTAGATATAGAAAAATAGATCTCAAAATATTCAAGAGATAATTCCCAAATACATAAAAAATGAAACTTTTATACAAAAAAATTATCTAAAAAATAATCAAAATATTGTCCACACGACTAAATCTACATGACTTGCCAATCAGACACATGAATTTGTCCATAAAAACTTGTTCAAACTTTTTTAATCTAGTTTACATTTGAGAAAATATTCATCAAAAGCTGTTCACTGATAACTTGTCCACTAAAAATTATGTCTACTTAGAATTATTTACAAAATAAATTAAAATCCACTTTGAGAATTTGCACCGTGGGCTTGCTGGTTTAGTTTTCTTGGAATTTGAAATCATTTCACATTTAATAAAAATAGTTAATTTGAGAAAGAAAACTTTTGATCAAGAACTAAGGTTTCGGAAATATAAAATACTTGTTTAGTATTTTAGCGTAGTTGAAGAAAATCAAAACTGTATACCACAAATTCGCTTGTAAAAAATAAAATGCATATAAGATGTTCGAATTTTTTTATGTAAAATAGATATGTGTGTCCACAACTCTTTTTCCACAAATATGATATCCACAACTCGTCCATACATATTTCTTTCGTCCATATACACAGCATTAGTATATATATATATATCCACTTTTTTTATAATCACACGTCATTTGCAATTTTGTTTGTATGTTTAGTATTTGTTTAACTCTAAATTTTCTATTTATCCATCTAATCTTCTCAATTGGGAAGATGAGAATCACGCAGATCATCTCTGGTAGTAGCTTCACTGTCTTCAAGCTCTGGGCGGACCCGATCGTTACAGCTCATCTAGGTACTTTTTTTACTCACATACAAACACTATTGTTTTCTTGGAACCATTTCCACAACGTCATTTATCCCACAGGTCATGCTGACTTTTTTGGATCAATACAAAAGACGAATTATTTCCTTAAAACATAGTACTATTCTTTAGAAAATTATGAAGACGTAACCAAATTCTCCGGTTATAATTTTATGAAAAGTGGGACCAATAAGAAACGGCGCAGAAGTCAAACAACACCAAGGACGCGCTCATTGACTAATAAAGTCATCGCCGTCTCCTTGTGGTTATCTCCTCCTCTCTGTTTAAATCAGGAGAGAGATATAGCTCAAAAGCAAAAACACTTCCATCAAAACAAACACACACCACCACATGGCTGCGCGTACACTCCACGCGCTATCCATATCCCCTTTGTTTCTCCTTCTTCTCCTCTTCGCCGCGTCCTCGCCGACCCAGGCTCAGCAACCGTACGTCAACAACCACCAGCTGGCATGCGAGGTCCGTGACTTCGACAACATAACCAACGGCTTCACCTGTAACGGCCCGCCATCATGCCGCTCCTACCTCACTTTCTGGTCTCTACCACCGTACAACACTGCCACCTCCATCGCCGGCCTCCTCAACGCCTCCGCCACCGAGATCCAGTCCATCAACAACCTCACCTCCCTAACCGCCACCATCCCCACCCGTAACTTAGTCGTCATCCCCACCACCTGCTCCTGCTCCGGCGGTGGCTTTTACCAGCACAACGCCACTTACAGACTCTCCGGCAGAACACTGGAGACTTATTTCTCCGTGGCCAACGACACATACCAAGCCCTGTCCACGTGTCAAGCCATGATGTCTCAGAACCCTTACGGCGAGAGAAACCTAACCGCCGGATTAGA
This sequence comes from Brassica juncea, assembly GCA_018703725.1. Classification (NCBI taxonomy): domain Eukaryota; kingdom Viridiplantae; phylum Streptophyta; class Magnoliopsida; order Brassicales; family Brassicaceae; genus Brassica; species Brassica juncea. The sequence goes on along the minus strand of CM031935.1, from coordinate 51,721,160 downwards.
CCTCCTCGTCCCTCTCCGCTGCGCTTGCCCCACCGCGAACCAGACCGCCGCGGGGTTCAGATACCTCCTGACTTACTTAGTCGCGCAGGGAGACAGTGTCTCCGCAATCGCCGAGATGTTCAGAAGCTCAACGGACGCCGTGAGCTCCGGCAACGAGCTCGCTTCCGACAACATCTACTTCTTCACTCCGCTTCTCGTTCCTCTCAGAACTGAACCCACCAGAATCGTGGTATCTCCGACACCGACGCCGCCGGTAGCTACTCCACCGCAGTCTCCTCCGGTGGATCCTCCGGGGTCGTCTTCTTCTCACAAATGGATTTTCATCGGAGTTGGAATCGGAGCCGGTTTGCTTCTCTTGATCTCGATCTTAGCACTTTTATTCTTCTACAAAAGAAGATCCAAAACGTCGTCGTCTTTCACGGAACAGAACAAGCTCACCGATTCGTCGACCAAACAGTCTCTTCCGACAACATCAACGAACCAATGGTCAATCGGTTTATCAAACTCTTCAGACACCACCACATCTGGTCTCAAGTCCGCCATCGAGTCCTTAACTCTCTACAGGTTCCACGAGCTTCAATCCGCGACTTCTAACTTCAGCGAGGAGAACAAGATCAGAGGCTCGGTGTATCGCGCGACGATCAACGGAGACGACGCGGCGGTGAAGGTGATCAAAGGAGACGTCTCTTCCTCCGAGATCAGTCTATTGAAGAAGCTGAACCATTCCAACATCATCCGTCTCTCTGGCTTCTGCATCCGCGAAGGAACCTCGTACCTCGTCTACGAGTACTCGGAGAACGGATCGGTTAGCGATTGGCTTCACTCGTCGAGCAAGAAGAAGACTCTTACGTGGAGACAGAGAGTGGAGATCTGTCGGGATGTAGCGGAGGCGTTGGACTACTTGCACAACTACGTAACGCCGCCTCATATCCACAAGAACTTGGAATCAACCAACGTGCTTCTCGATTCTAACTTCAGAGCCAAGGTTTCGAATTTCGGTGTGGCGAGGATTCTCGACGAAGGTGATGTTGATCTTCAGTTGACCAGACATGTTGAAGGAAGGCAAGGCTACTTAGCTCCGGAGTACGTCGAGAACGGAGTCATAACTCCGAAGCTAGACGTGTTTGCTTTTGGAGTTGTGGTTCTTGAGCTTCTTTCGGGGAAAGAAGCGGTGACGGTGGATAAGGAGGAGAAGGAGGAGATGTTGTTGTGTAGAGAGATAAACAATGTGCTTGGAGGAGAGAATGTGAGAGAGAAGCTGAAGGAGTTTATGGATTCATCTCTAGGGGATGAGTATCCTTTGGAGCTGGCTTTCACCATGGCTCAGCTTGCTAAGAGCTGTGTGGCACCTGATATTAACTCGCGACCATCTATTGCACAGGTTCTAACCACGCTCTTGATGATTGTCTCGTCCTCCATCGATTGGGAGCCTTCTCATGACCTTCTCCATGATTCAGGCTCTCTTGACAACTAGTCCCACTAGTTATTGGACTTTCTTTTCTTTTTTTGTTTGTCAATAATTGAGTATTTAGATTTTAGATTTTGTGTAATATATAACATAAGGACCATATGGCTATAAAATCTACGGCAACAGAACAAAATAAGCACCGCTGTGTACAACAAATGTAATAAGATGATCTCATCAACAAATGTCATAGATTCATGCTTATATATTTTTATTCATTTTCATTTAAATAGATTTATGCTTATATATTTCTCAGCTCAGATTAGAGCACAGTACAACAAAAGTGATAAGATGATCTCATCGAGAAACTAGGTTCTGAGTGGATTCATCGGAATAAAACGGAGTAAAAGAAAAAGTAGGAAAAGACTCAAGAGAGTGGAAAGTTTATAGTGGAATATGCATTTTTGACACCTGAGCAAATTTTCTCTTCCAATGATTCTATCTCCTCTTTTTCTTTTCTCCCTAACTAAGAAATCCATCTTTTTTCATGGAAATTATTCTTCTCCCTCATATCTTATGTGATCCTAATTTTTAACTCATATCTATTCTTAGACAGATAAAAATTCTTTAAGTGGTAAATTTATCATTCTCTAACTCTTTTTTTTGTCATCTCATTGTTCTCTAGATTCTTATATCTAAAAAATATATTTCAAAATATTCAAGAGATCATCCTCAAATGTATAAAAAGAAGTCAAACATTTATACGAAAAATTATTTACAAAATAATAAAAATATTATCATTTGATTCTATCTACACATACTCGCCAATTAAACCTGAACACATGAATTTGTCCATGAAAACTTGTTCAAACTTTTTTAATCTTGTTCAAGTTTGAGAAAATGTTCATCAAAATTTGTCAACTGATAACTTGTCCACCAAAATCATATCTACTTAGAATTATTTACAAAATAAAATAAAATTCACCTTGAGACTATGCAGTATAAGCTAGCTGGTTTAGTTTCCTTAAAATTTGAAATCATGTTAGTTTCCTTGAAATTTGAAATCATTTCACATTAATTTGAGCAACAAAACTTTTGATCAAAAACTAAGATTTCAGGTATATCAAAAACTTCTTTAATATAATAGTCTAGTTGAAGAAAATCAAACTTGTATTCCACAAATTCGCTTGAAAAACAATAATGGAAGAAAGACAAAATGCATATAAAATGTTCGAAAATCTCGGTATGATTTTCCTTCTACCGCGCATTGAAATCTCGGTATGATTTATAAAAAAAATAGTTAGTTAAAGTTAAATAATTTAGAAAATATTGAATGAATGCAATTCTCCACTTAACAAAGTAGAGTTATTCGATTTTTTTTTATATTCGACAAGGTTTCACTATCAAACTGGTAAACTCAATTACCCATATATACATTCCGATTGGAAATTAACTAAAAGTTTCTATTTAAAATTCGAATAAATCAGATAAATTAAAATGATATACTTTAAACAATACTTTAAACAATCCTATTGCAGATTTGCGAGATGTTGCTAATTAGTTTCTTTTCTTTTGTAAAAAACAAAACTATATGTAGTCAACCAATTTTCCTTAATGCGAGATTAGTGCAGTTTAATTTTGAAACCAAATTTTTGTAGTCTAATGACTGTATTTGTCACTATGTTCCACATGTTTCTTCATTTATCTGTCTTGTTAGACTGATGGCCCTGCAGCATACCTGCTTTTCGCCTTGATGGAGAACTTCTTCCATGATAGCCATATCACGGTAGGTTATTCGGTCACCCATACTGCAAGACAAACCCAAAAATGAAAAGATAACATCAATTAATAATATTTCAGTTTCCCAGATCTGTGTTTTTTTTTTTTTTAAATGAAAATATAAACATTAAAGACATACCAAAGCTTAAAAGACATACCAAAGCAATCAATTTTCACAATAGAAATTTAAGCTCTATACAAGAAAAGAAACTGTCTCTACTAGAGGGAGAGAGAGATGGAATTTTCGACCTAGAACCTAGAGAGAGAGAGATAGACCAAAGCAACAATTTACAAAATAGAGATTTAAGCTGCTTTATACAAGAACAGAAACCGATCTCTACTAGAGAGAGAGAGAGAGAGAGAGAGAGAGAGAGAGGAGGGAGAGCTAGGAAGAGCTAGAGAGAGAGACGAGAGAGATATACGAGATAGAGCCACTCATAGAAGTAGATATAGTGAGCTAGAGTGCTACTGCTTCTCTCTCTGTCATCTCTCTGCTCTTCGCAGACGCTCGCTCTATCTCCTCTCTCTCTCTCTCTGCTGCGCTCTCTCGTCTCTCTCTTCCTCTCTCTCTCTCGCTACTCGCTCTCTCGCTCTCTCTCTCGCTTCTGTCCTCTCGCTTCTCTCTCATCTCTCTCTCTCTCCTCTTCTCTCTCGCGCTCTCTCCCGCGCTCTCTCTCTCTGCTCCTCGCTCTCTCTCTCCTCTCCTCTCTCTCTCTGCTCTCGCTCTACTCGCCTCTCGCCGCTCCTCTCTCCTCTTCGGGTCTCTCTATCGTCTCCTCTCCTCTGCATCTCTTCTTTCTCTTTCCTGCTCCGTCTCGTTCTTCCTCTCTCGTCCATCATCCTAGTTCTGGAACATGCCTATCGTGGTTCCCTCTGTACGCGTCCTCTTGCTTCGCTTTACTTGACTCGTCTCGTTCTGGAAGGTTCAGAATGCTCATCTCTCGTGGAATTGCTCGAACTCGTCTTCTCATCTGCTGCACTTAATATTGAAACTGGGCTAGCTCGGACTTCGGTCAGTGACCTACTTATATGCCCTGTTCTCTTCGTCTCATTCCCTCTCCTCTCGCTCTCTCTCTCTCTCTTCTCTCTCCATCTTCATCTTCCTCTGCTCGTACTCTCTACTCATCCCCTCTCTCTCTTCTCGCTCTCGCTCTCCTTCTCTCTCTCTCTCTCTCTCTCTCTCTCTCTCTCTCTCTCTCTCTCTCTCTCCTCTCTCTCTCTCTCTCTCCTCTCTCGCTCTCTCTCTCGTCTCTCTTCTCTCTCTCTCTCTCTCTCTCTCTACTCTCTGCTCTATTCTCTGCTCCCCTCTCTCTCTCTCTCTCTCTCTCTCTCTCCCTCTTCCTCTTCCTCTCTTCTTCTGCTCTCGTCTCTGCTCTCTCTGTTCTCTCTCTGTGTCTCTCTCTCGTGCTTCTATCTCTTGCCTCTCTCTTCTTCGCTCTCTCTCGCCTCTGCCTCTCTGCTCTCTCTCTCTCTCTCCTCTCTCCCCGCTCCTCTCCCCCTCTACTCCTCTCTCTCCTCTCTCCTCTCTTCTCTTCTCTTCTCTTCCGCTCTCTCTCTCTCTCGGTCGCTCTCTCTCTCATCTTCCTTCTCTCTTCCTCCTCTCTCTCTCTCTCTCTCCTCTCTCTCCTACACTCTCTGCTCTCTCCCGTCGCTTCCCCCCGCCCAAACTAAATTGATGTGGAAAACTCTCAACAACCATCCATATCCACAATTGTTACTGTGAATCATTCAACTGTTTGTCATTATGTTCCACATGTTTCTTCATTTCTATGGATATTTCTGTTATCTAGTGTTAGAAAATTAAAGTTAGCACATTTTTATCAGATGGATGTTTTGTTTGGCAAGTTATCGAAGTAAGGAAAAAAATTAAAAACATTTAATTTGTTTATGTATGCTATAAGTGAGATAGAGATTTATATTCAAAAATGTGGTAGGTTTAACTATAACCAAAATCATATAATTAGTCATACTCTTGTCAATGTGTGTCTAGAATCATAACTTACCAATAACCCAAACATATATTAAAAATATAATTTTAAGACAACAACTGATATTAAAATTTATAACGGCAAAGTACGTTTAGAAATCTTTAATTATTTGTAATGTGAAATGTAATCAAAGATTCATGATACACACATCAACATAATTTAATTATATTTGGGCATCGTTATTTATTCATACTATTTAAATGAAAATTAATAAAACTTGTAAGAAAAATATTTAAAATGCAGTTGCCAACACAAAATGCAACGTAAACGACTATAAAAAATATGGCCCATGCGAGGGGAAGAAGCAATTATTGGCGATTGAGAAGGCGATGATTGCCTTCTTCTTCACATTGTCCAATCTGCTTCAATTCTTCTATTTAACGTGTGTAAATGAATCATAGATTGGTATGTATTCTGTGTTTTTCTGTTTTTTTTTCAGTGTTCATTATTCTCTGAAAAATTTCTCAGATTCACTTATGGCGAATTGATATATAATTTTCAATTTGCTATTTCGATCTTCGGCATGGACGTTCTGGCCATGACCGACGACAACACAACCAATCTCGTTGGATTGAATCCAAAATCAAATGTGTTTTTATCACGATCATGTGATGATTTTCCGATGTTTGAAACAAATCTTAATAGATTTGTTATGGAAACAACGTCTACAAAAAAAAATCACTTTCGATTCAACATACAGAAAAAGTTTCGAGATCGACAGAAGAAGCGTGCTTTTGACCAAAGAAGAATTTTCCAGATTTTATATATTGATACAATATATTTGGTATCAAAAATGTAGCATTAAAATCGTGGAATGCATAAAAAAGAAGGCAACATTTCGAAGATATTATCTCTTTGTTGTATGGCGATGTTCGTATAATCGTTGAAAATCGGTCTATCCAATTTCTATTTCTTATAGTTGAATCAATACATTGGATTCTATACCATAGAATATCTATAGATCCAAATTAAAACAAGGCCAATATAATATAACAAAGAGAGTTGGTATTTATAATGCGACAAAGATTTGAAGATCGCAAGACCTCAAAGAAAATCATCTTCTCAAGTTATTCTCTATGTTCTATGGTTTTATATATCATTTTATCTATATTGTTTGTATTCCCGATATTGTGTATGTATTTGTGTAATTTGCTTACAATCTAATTAATAAACTATGTTGTTATAAAAAAAGAAAAAAAAATGGCCCAAGACTGCATCGGCGGCCCATCCACGCTCTCCCATATCATCAACATCACAAAGCTGTGGAAGCTTCTCCCTAATTAACCAACGGCTATATTCCCTTGAATTTCAAAAATTGTCTCAAAAGTCTAACGAAGAAGAAGAAGAAGAAAGAAACAACAACAATGGCGGAAACGAGGGTCGAGATCTCAGATCCAGAAACAGAGTTCTTCGCTTCGAAGCAAGAGACCGGACACGAGTGGGAGCTTTTCAAGGAAAACGTCCGACCTCTAAAGAGAGGACGCAACGTCCGTCTTCTCAACCACGCTCTCAAATCTCACTCCGACAACCAATTAAGAAAGAACCTCGTCGAGAAACGGAGGTAAAGCTTCCGACTTTTTTCACATCTAATCTTCTCTGCCTTTCAATCGAATCACTCATTTGATTTATGATGATTAGGAAGTTGATTGAGGAGATAGATGAGTACGATGGTGATGACCCTCTCTCTCCATGGATAAAGTGAGTTCCTTTTTTTATAATTCTTGATTATATACAAAGTCTTCTTGAACTTTGAGCTTTTCTCTTTCTCTCCAGGTGTGTTAAATGGGTGCAGGAGGCGTTTCCTCCAGGTGGGGAGTGCTCGGGGCTGTTGGTGATATACGAGCAATGCGTGAGAAAGTTCTGGCACTCGGAGCGGTACAAGGAGGATCTTCGTTACCTCAAAGTCTGGTTGGAATATGTAATGTTTCTCCTCTTTAGCTCCTTTGACATCTTTGTATTGGAAGTGTAGTACTAAACGGAAGTGGTTTATCTTTTTTGAAGGCGGAGCATTGCGCTGATGCTGAAGTGATTTATAAATTTTTGGAGGTGAATGACATTGGAAAGACACATGCTTTGTACTACATAGCTTACGCCTTGCACATGGAGTTTAAGGGTAAAGTGAAAACGGCTAATGAGATCTTCAATCTAGGCATCTCTAGGTAAGTTTCTTCATTTTGGTCGGCTTTTGCCACATGGTTTGATTGATAGAGTGTGAAACTTTGTGCAGAAATGCAAAGCCTGTGGAGAAGTTGAGTGATGCTTACAAGAAGTTCATGGTGAGAACTATGAGAAGGTCCAAAACAGTTGATGATGTAAGAAGCTTCTTCTGTTTATCTATGCTCTAAATTTTTCTCCACATGATGATTAATGTTTTTTTTTAATACCAGCAGGAGCCAAAGGAGAATGACTTACCTTCAAGAAGCTTTGGGACTATATTGTCTAGGGGAGATAATAACAGTGAGTCACACACACTAATTACTTTGTATGTTTTATTAATATGTTCTGCTAAGACTCTCTCTTACATGGCAATGTTCTGTGTAGATACAAGAAGGCAGGCGTTAGGACAGCAAGCCAAAAAAACAAAAATGAATCAGTAAGCAGTTTGGTCGATTCTGTATTTCTTGCTTTAAGCATATATCTAAACTTCACCAAAACTCTAAACCATTGTGCAACTCTCTCTGATTTTTGCAGCTCATCCAAGGCACCTTTGGCTATCTACAAGGACACAACATCGGGGGATCAGACAGAGCCAGACAAGTCAAAACCAGAGTATGGTTCTTGGCTTATGCTTGGAGGCAGAGCAGAGAGGAACAAAGAGAACAATGCTTTACCTGCAAAATGGGCAGCTTTCAAGGTTTTTGCTTCTGCTCTAACCTTCAAAACAAAACAAATATTCTCTCTGTAAATTGATCTGCATTGATATATATATTCTCACAGGTTCCTCAGAAACCCATTGTGAGAACTGCTGCTGCCTCTGCTTCCTCCTTTGAGGTTTTTGTCGACGAAGAAGAAGAATGTACAGAGTAAGTTGGACAATATTTTATGTTTACACAAGGCAGAAGCAGATGTTTTGTTACTAACTTTTGATTATGAAACAGCAGTGAGGGAACAGAGAAGAAGAAGAAGAAGAAGAGTGAAACCATCTCATCATCATCATCAGCATCAAACGTTTTGCCCCTTAATGATGGCCGTGAGATAAAGAAGTAAGCATAAAAATCCCTTAATCAATTAAATTATTATCATATCACTTGTGTATGTAACAATGTTTCTTCCTTTATAAATAATGTAGAGAAACAGAGCTGCTGCGACAGAACCCTTTAAGACACTTCCCACCCAACAGCTTCCTACGATGATGAAGTTCATCACCTTTTACAAACAATCATAAAAAGGCGATCTTCTGAGATTTGAGCTTTTGTCTATAAAGCTCCTTATGTTTTGCCTGTTTGAGTATGTTTGTGTTTTGTGATGTACTGACATATGAATGAGCTTTCCATGTTTCTTGAAACTATGTGTTCTTTAATTGATTCCAGTTCGTTAGTCTATAATCATGTGTACTAGTTGGTATCATAAATTCATAATATTTTGTATATTATGGAGCTAGTCCTAATTCTTAATAGATTTGTGATCTATGAATATTTTTTTAATTTATGTAATTAAGATCTTAAGCATTTTATCTGAACTCAAAAATCCGAACCATAATTATCTAAAATACCTGGTCCAAATAGATCTGATCCGAAAAACTGATGTAGACATGACCTAAAACATGAATATCGAGAAATATGATCATTTGTGTTCTATTGACTATATTTTAGTTTATGTAATTAAGATCTTAAGCATTTTATCTGAACCCAAAAATCCGAACCATAATGATCTAAAATACCTGGTCCAAATAGATCTGATCCGAACCATAATGATCTAAAATACCTGGTCCAAATAGATATGATCATTTGTGTTCTATTGACTATATTTTAGTTTATGATTTAGTTATAATATCTTTTTGTAATCTTTATTATTATTTTGTAATATTTTAAAAATAAAAAAATTTAAATGTCAATTTTAGAGTTCAAAATGTTTATTAATAATAATTTATTTTTGGTTATTTTGTAAATTTTAGATAATATAACAGATTTTAGCTAAAATTTAATGAGTTTGTATATTTTGAGTTTTTCTCAGATGTTAAAGATCTGAACTGTTTAGTATTCGAAAAATTCAAGTATTTTACAGATATTTTAATTATAGATCTAAATGGCCGAATTTGAAAGAAATTGACTTAAATTCAAATTGAAATTTTTTCTAATATCTAAAGAGAATCCAAATGCGAAGAACTGAAAAATTGGGATCCGAAAAGAACCGGCACGAATCTAAACCATAGATCCGAATTCGCAGACTAATCAAGATCGATCAAATATGCCATAAAGATTTTACACATACTCCACAAACACTCCCCACACCTCCAAAAACACTTGTGCGATCTTGGAAGTCCAAATGTGTATCTTTTTCCTAAAGTTATTATTAGTTTACAACAATATATATATTATTTTCCACTATCTCCTACCATACTACTTACTATATGTTAATTCCGTGTATGATTTGTTTTAAATTAAGGAATCACGACGACGATACCGTAAATATGGTCACGCCCTTGGTTTATACTTTATACGAAATATGCTTTGTTGCTTATAGTCTATGGTCTAATAGATAGATTTTGTTTAGAGGTTGATTGCAACTTTGTTATAGATGCGTATGAGTACAAAAGATTAATTCGTTGGGTACTCCTTGGGGAAAAAGGTGGCTTTAAGCTTAGGGGAGGGGGCATAATCAAGCATTAAAAGTCATTTTAATAAGATAATTAAAAACGAATGATGCGATTTAGGAGATAGACTTTGAGTGGTACACAAGGGAAATTGAGGAAAATTAGTGGTAAGGGGCATCATTTCATTTCATTATCTACCCTTTAAGTCTTTTAAGGGGTTCCTTTCTCCCAATACTTTTCATTTACCACTTTGCATTATATACATATTCTTAGTTTGATTAAATTATATTTTTCATATTATAAAAATAATATGAAATTTAAATGTGGTATGTACTACTGCTCCTTAGCATATTAATTTTGTTTTTGAGATTGAATCTTGGCCGTAGAAAACGAGGTGATGATAGTGATGTGTCAAGAAAATTAGCAAATAGCCCAATCAAAGCAAAGTAAGTCCTTAATTGGACTAAAATAATTAAAGATTACTTATCTATTTGATTTTGACTTTAACTCAACTGAACCTTAAGAAAGGGTTAAGGGCCGATATTATGATCTAAGGGTCAAAATTATCTACATTTACCAAATTAAACAAAAAGATTAGATAAAGCTTGATTATATCTCACAAAAACAAACCCTTCTCCTCTTGTTTGTATCTCTCTCTCTCTCTCTATCTCCGCCGCTAAGGTTGAGACAAGCGCCGTAACGGGATGTCCTCACCATAACGCCGTTAAATCTGAGTCCGTGTTGTCATCACGTGCCACAGGAAACGGAAAAATTTAAACGGTGTTAAAAGTAAAATAACATTTTCCGTTTCAATGGCTCTGGAACAGCAGCTGGCGCTGGGAGCGACCGCCGTCGACGGTAACGGCGGTGGAGAGAGCAGTGCGCCGTCTAACGAAGTCGGAGACGACGGCGTCAAGACGGCGAGGCTGCCGCGGTGGACGAGGCAGGAGATTCTGGTGCTGATCCAGGGGAAGAGAGTGGCGGAGAACAGAGTCCGGCGAGGGAGAGCGGCGGGCATGGCGCTCGGGTCGGGTCAGATGGAGCCGAAGTGGGCTTCGGTGTCGTCCTACTGCAGGCGTCACGGGGTGAACCGAGGGCCGGTTCAGTGCCGGAAGAGGTGGAGCAACCTCGCCGGAGACTACAAGAAGATAAAGGAGTGGGAGTCTCGGGTGAAGGAGGAGACGGAGTCGTACTGGGTGATGAGGAACGATGTTCGGAGAGAGAGGAAGCTTCCTGGTTTCTTCGACAGGGAAGTGTACGATGTTGTGGACGGCGGCGTGGTTCCTCCGGCTCTTGCGCTCGGTTTGGCTCCGGCGTCGGAGGCGGAGGGAGTGTTGTCTGAGTTAGAACGGAGAGAACCGGCGGCCAAGTCGCTTCAGGGTAAGATTGAGATCAAACTCGAAAGTGTTATATGTTCTCGTCATCATGACGTCAGTTCTAATGGAAAAAAATTGTTTTTTTTTAATGAAGATGTTATAGACAAGGAGAAGCAAGCAGCGTGTGGAGCAGAACAAGGTTCGTGTTTTGTCGTTTTTATGTTCTGCTAATGCTGAGGTTCGAACCAGTGACCTGGAGGGCTTATCTTTGATAAAATGTGTCAATAAGTGTAGGGTGGTTTGATTTGGAGGACTTATGAATGTTTACCTCTCTGTGCGTCTCATCTTGACTATGTAGTTATGTTGCAAGATGGTTTTATTTTATTAATGTTGATGACTAGTTGTGGTACCAAAGCTGCGTGAACTTTTCGTTTATGTTGTAAGGGTCTACATTATTTTGTTTTTCACCAAATATTTTGATTTTTGGGCTTGAAGGTGGAGTGAAAGAGAAAGATACAGAAGCAGCAAACCCGGAAGCTGGATCGACGTCACAAGAGGCTAGAAAGCGTAAACGAACATCTGGTGGTGAAGATGAAGAAAAGGAAGAAGAAGGGGCGGAGAGTATGCAGAACCAGTTGATACAGATATTGGAAAGAAACGGACAGTTACTGGCGGCACAGCTTGAAGTTCAGAATACAAACTTGAAACTAGACAGAGAGCAAAGAAAAGATCATGGTGATAACTTAGTTGCTGTTCTCAATAAGCTAGCAGATGCTGTGGCCAAAATCGCAGATAAGTTGTAGATATTTATATGTGTAGATTTGGTCGTATATATTGCTTCCAGATTACTTCTCATGATTAATCTTTTTACCACCATTGTTGATTGAATATTGATGCTACCAGAGGAGGGCTCTATACACATGTTATATAAACATGGAGATTTATACCGTTTTAGCATTTAGCCTGATTCAGACATGTTATATAAACATGGACATCAGTTAATTATCTTTGTTTTACCGTTTTGACTAACTCAGACACCCCTGATGGCGCACTATAGGTGGATGATTTGTTGCTTTTAGAACATAAATTTGGTTTTGTTAAGTTTGAGTTCTTGCTTCCCCTACTAAGTAGATTAATAATATTATATATATATAGGAAGAGACAATTAACTAAAATGCGAAAAGTATTGGGGGTTTTAACAAAACGAACTCCACGGTTGTGTCTACTAACTTGGGGGAGGGTGAAAGATAGCGATCCGTCTCAGTGCTGATGGGTAACTTGGCATCAGACAACATATGCGTAGTTGAATGATCATCATGCCTTGTTTATTCCCCCCTCCCAATTTTAAATGTGGTGAAGAAAAGCAAATTTATTAAGAGAAAACGACCACATTTAACAGTTACTTGCAGTCCAAGATACTGGTGATGGATCAATGAGGTAGTAGTAGTAATGCGTATGATCTGAGTAATTAGGAGAACATAAACAGGATAACTTTTAAAACTCAGAAAAGAATCATCAGAATCTCTCTAAGTTTGTCCATCACTTGGGTATAGATTCGATTATATGAGTGTTTTATCATCTTTGGAATCAGATTAGTACTAAAAGTTGGTGACAAGTAAAACTAAGACTCTGTATTTCAACAAAACAAAAATGATAATTCGCACAAATGAGAGCATGTTCTAAACTTTTTATTCTCTCTTCTACTTTTATCTTTTTTCTATTAATATTTTTTTGAGAGCTTTAGGGAAGAAAACCCCATTGCTTGCTGATACGCTAATATATGTAAATAGATTAACATTGGAATATACCAGGTTCTGAGAAATGGAAAGCAAACCTCATCTTCTCTTTCTCCATAGTATTCGTATCTATATGGATGTAGCTGACCATAGGTCCATAGCATTAGCCACTGTAGTAGTCTTGAAACCTCGTCCTGGTTGGTCGATAAGGTGGCGGGGGAGCCTCCATTATGGGTTGTATAGTGGCAATGAGTCCGCAAATTTCATACGAGATATATACACCATGCAATCATGCATGGTATATTGGTATAATTTCTGCTAGTTTGTCACATATATAAATAAATTCAGCAAGAAGAAGAAGTAAGTTATAAAAATATTTAAAGGGTTGCCTTGTGATTGATTCGACTCATGAGAAACATGGTAGGAAGTCATCCTGAAGCTTTACGTTTGCAATTCGTTTGGCAATGGAAACTTGAAAGCTCAAAGGAGCGATATGTTGAGAATATGTCAGAAATTCAGAACATACAAGACATTCACTCGTGTTTCAAAAAAAAAAAAAAAAAAAAAAAAAAAAACAAGACATTCACTCTATAGACTCTCAACTTTTTTAACTTTAATTTTTGGGAAAATAATCTGAAGTATAAGTCGTTAACTGGTTTTGTCGAGTGAATGGCACTTGGCAGTTTGGGTGTACTGACTACTGACAACTACTTGGCAGTTCATTTCGGTTTAATCCGATTTGGGTCGGTGCCTTCTGGTTCGGCTTGATTTTAGAATTTCAAACCGATTAACAGCGTTTCATTTTTTGGTCAATCAATCTGTAAACTATATATGAAGCGAGTTATAACCGAATTTATTTCGGGCTTAGTTTGGTCTCATCAGAGTTCCTTTTTGTAGTAAACTCTGTTTTCTCTTCTCGACAAAACCAAACAAATTTGGTTTGATAGGTCTAACTCAGAGTTTGGTCACTTTGGTTCAAGTTTACTTAAATAGAAATAGTAGTACTTGATTTGATTGATTCCGAATAATAACCCCATTTAAATTCGAATTTTAGTTTCAATATTTTTATTTTACTGTTGGGGGATGGAAGTATTTCCAAAATTTGGTTAAACCTTTGGGGCCATTCATTATATCGGATACATTTCGTTTATAAAACTATTACTAATGTATTATTCTATTTTTCTTATAATCCAGAAATTCTATTACATAGTCCAATATATAATATAATAACGAGTTTTCAATATAAAATATTATTTCTTCATTTAAAATACCATTTATACAATTCGAAGTCAAATATAAAAGTGTGATGTAGATATTTTGAATAAACTTTATTGTTTTTTTCAAATTCATCTTTTACTGAAAAAAAACTTTCTTCAAACTAATAAAGGAGAACGCCTTTTTGAGTCGCACTAGATTGAGCCGAACTCATTCAGGCTGATGATAAATCAAAGAGCTAATACTATTGATTATCATATCTTTCCATCGTTAATGATTGTATAATTTATTCACAACTAGTCCCAGTTAATTAATTTATATTTTTTTGTTTCCATAAAAATTTGAAAAGAAATGATTTTGACGCAACAAAAAAAAACTATGAAAACCATGAAATGTGGAGTCACATGTTGCAATCATTATGAATGGCACTCATCTTCATAAATTAAGAGGCGCGCTTGATTCATTTCATTGACCAACTTTAATGCAACAACTGTTCCTAAACATCCCTTCACGCATTATTTATTCTGTTGAACTCGTGAAGGCAAACACAACACAACTCTCATGTAATTGCTACATTCTATCCCAAATTTCAAACTCATTTTAGCATTATACCGCCATCTGAAAATATTGTCATTGAAACTCGTTGTTAATGCCCATTTGCAAGAGAAAACACTAAAACTATAACAAGTATAAGACTAAAAAAAAAAGAAATAGGAAACTCTCATATGTAAATGTTACGTTTCTTCCAAACTTCCGATTCATTTTAACATTTTACCGGCGTGTGAAACACTGCCATTGAAACTCGTTGTTAATGCTCATTTGCAAGAGAAATCATTCAGTTATAACAAATATAAGATCAAAGAAAGAAAGAGGAAACCTAAACAAATTCTCATAAGAGAAAAAAAAAGTGGAAACAAAGAGAGACGTTTCAAGAAGAAGCAGAATGAGGTTGATCAAAGTGAAGAAGCTGTGCAGCACACTTGGGACAGTCCCCGACAAGCTTAGGGACCATGAAGTACATGAAACAAGCTTTGCATCCAGCAACCACAAGCACATCTTCTACTTCATCTTCATCTTCATTTTCCTCTTCTTCGTCTTCATCATCTTCATCCTCATCCTCATCCTCTTTTTGATTCTCATTTGATGATGGAGATGATGCTGATGAAGACTCCTCACTATCGTAATATGAGCTATCTTCCTCAGAGAACAAGTTTCCATATGATTCTCCACTGTCATTATCTGAATTCATCATCACTTTCCTTGGATCCTCTTTCACTCTCATTCCGTTTTTCCAGTTTATGTAGTAAATCTCACCGGTCTAGAAAAAGAACACAACTCTAGAGTTCAGTCAAAAAGTAACAATGTAACTCCTTTTCATATTATATTACGGCTAATGCCAAGATAAAGTTTTTATATTCTTTTTTCCTTTTCTTTAAGTAGTACTCTCCTTTCTTATGCAACTAAGTTGTGCTAAGACAAAAAGCTTTGGTCCTAGATCTATAAATAAGCAAATGACTATGTACTTTTTATATATAAGTTTCTGGTAGTATAGGCATTGATCTCTTAGACATATCATTGAACAAAGAAAAGATAAAAAAAAAATTGTTTGTTTGTTTTGATAGATTTGTTGAAAAGCATCAAATAGCTGTAAAATCCATCTTTCGTAATTTATCCAAGAACTTAACTACTTAAGTGTTTTCTGTCATCAAACCCTTCAAAAATTTCTGCAAAAAGATACATACAAGTGATTTTTTTCATATGTAAGCCTGTTTATTTTGGTCTTTGAAAAAGGAAAACTTCTTTTCCCTAACACACAAAGCCTAGAACAAAAAAAAAAACTTACGAAAAGAACAATATTTATACGGCCTCTGGAACAATAAATGCATCAGAAGTAGACAAGAAAAAATGCATTTAATGCAATCCAAAATAAGATACCAGACACGAGTTCGAAGTTTCTGTAATGATTAATTTAACCTAGAAAGCTGGGACAAAAACACAAAAAGAAGAAGAAGAGGATGAATCTAATTAGATCTTTTTTCTCTTTGTTACCTTGAGATCAAGACACTGTTCCCAGTAAGAGGGAAGAGATAAGTGAGAATTGAGCTCCAGTGTTCTATCTGAGATCGGGTGAATATGTTCGTTGCTGCTCTCTTCTGTCCTCAACGACGATCTTCCAAACCCATCTCCGGCTCTTCTTCTTCTTCTCCGATCATTAAGAGAAATATTCTCCAGAGATTTCGTTATCGTTTCCATGTTCGATGCCTTCATCTCCTTTTCTCCCTCAAAGGCGCAAATAATATTTTTTGAGGAAGGAGTAACAACAAGATTATGATAGAGAATATTTTTTTTTAGGAAGGAAACACATAGTGAGGGGTAATTTCGGAATTTGTGGTTGTTAAGTTCACGCGCTCGTATGTAAAAATGAGAAAGTAGACCCGTAACTGTCAGAGACAAAGGTGATTGACTACAGAGGCTCGCACTTTGTCTCACGTCCGTGTTACCGTGTTGAGTTGAAAGTTTTGCATACGCGCGGGGGTAGACGCGTGAGTATTTTGGTTGGGACTTGGGCGTGTTTGTTGTTGTATCCGGTTAGTGGCTGGTTTGAGAAGAGAGAATAAAAGTTTAATAAATCTCGGGAAGGGCTAAAGTGGCTAACCTGAGGATTTTTTTTATTTTTTGAAGTTTTTTTAGTAAAGAAGGGAAAATTCTGTAAAAATTTAAATGCAATTAACGTAGATATCGAAAAGAATGCCGGAACTTCCTTTATTCTGTTATTTCGTTTTCATTTTTACTCTTCAATGAAACGAATCTGGTCATGAGATGGCGACTATAAATAACCAAATTAACCTCATAATGCAATATGATGGGTGGAGCGAAATAATTGAAGGATAAGGATTTTTTAAAATATAAAAAGTCAACTAAACTATAAAGAAAATTTAGGCAAAAAAAGTCAACATTTAAACCCTTTTTTTTTGTTTCGTGGATAAATATGCTCTCGAGCTTTAGCTGCATTTATCAAGTTTGTGATGAAAAAATCATAATTGTCTCACCACACAAATCTTTTACTATATAATAAAGTCAAAAATATCACGTCAAAAAGAAAATAAAGACTAACCATTAGCACGTTCCCACTATCAGTTTATGTACAATACACAGGGAATGCAGTTAAGAATACTCCACGATCTATATAATTTCTTTTCTCATCAAGACTAGTGAAAAGCTGAAAAGTGAAAACCATATGATTTTTTTTTTGGATCGAAGCTGAAAACCATATGATATACCGTCATATACCTAACATATTAGGTACAAACATCAAGCATGCTACAATATAGTGTGGTTAACTAAGATATTAGGTTCATGTATCACGTATATATGTGTAAAATTGTAACCTTTATTAGTTTATTATCGAACTGGTCAAAGAAACGCATACCATGATATGCCCATACGGCCATACGTACACTCACACATGCAAAGACAACTATTACAATTTGTACAAAAATACAAAAGAGAAGAGATTGTGATAGCCAAATATATGTATTGTCTGGAGGTAAATGATATTTTCCGCAAATATGTTTAACCAGAAAAATAAATAAAACAAAAAAATAGTGAAAATAGTGAAAGAGAGAATTGCCAAAGGAATCTGTCGGAAGTGTAAAAAGGGAAAGCGACAGAACCAGTCCAATCCAGTTTTGTTTTTTCTTTTCCTACAAAGAAATGATTTTTTTTTTTTGCTTTTACCAAATAATATTATGGAATTTTTCTTTTTGAACTTTTAGATTTTTTAGTTTTGAGAAAGATATTATTCAAAGGTGAATTTGATTGGTACACATAGCTACCATATTGGACAAAAATTAAGAAAAATAACCATAAAAATACTGTAACAATCAATTAATTGAATTTTGGGTGAAATGTCCTTACGTTACAATAAAATACTGAACTATACTATGTACAAATGTACAATAGAATATATATATATATTATATATATATAAATCAAAACCAAATTCCACTTTTGTTATATTACTATCTGAATTACAAATTAAATTATGCAATAAATAACATAACTTAAACAAACACATAACTAAAACTCAGTAATAAAAACATTTGCATAAACAACATTGTAAAGTACTATAAAATATATGGCTTATATAAAAATTTTCTAATCAAACTAATACCATATGAATATGTACAATAGAAAGAATCAAAACCAAAATCTGTTTTTTACTAAATAATATCTGAATTACAAAGTAAATTTTGTTATAAACTGCATCAATTTAAACAAACACATAATCTAAACTGAATTATGAAAACATTTGACCAACATTGTCAAAATAGAATCTAGGGTTGATATGTAAATTTTCTGATTGAACCATACTATATAAATTGGTAAGATAGTATCGGATTTGAAATATGAAAACAATTTTATTTTGTACTGTAGAGTATTTAATTAGAAGGTATGTCATTCTATATAACATATAGAATAGAACAATCCATTTTAACTTCTAAAAAAGTTCATAAGTTTTGAGGAACTTAGAACTGTTTAAAAAAAAATTACGTTACCATGTATGTGAAAAATGTAAAATTTCTCTTAGTTATACAGTCATTTTTTATAGAAATTGTGTTAAAGAAATTAAAAGAAAAGGATTTGAAAATAGGTGTAAAACAAAGAAAAACAAATATGTGGCGTTTACATCAATGACAACTATGTAGTTTTTATTACATTTGAATATGCAAAAATAAATTTTGGTACGTATTCGCAAAAGAACAACAATATATATATATATAATACATGTTCTAGTTATTGTATTATTATGGTTACTTAGTTAGCTATAGTTTTTAATTGTTATTGTTACCTATTTAATTCAGTAAGATTTTTTTGATATATGCTATGGCATTGCTGGTAAAGAGAGGTTCTTAGTTGTAACATAAGAGAAAGAGAGACAATGGGGCCTGAGAAGGGAATCTCTGAGGAGAGATAGAGATGTTTCAGATCGAAAGTGACATCAAAGTGTGTTTGTATGTGTGGGTCTCCGCTCTCCTTCTCTATTCAAACCAAGTATACCACGTTGCTCATTTTTGTTTTGTAGTTTCGGATTTGTAAAAACCGAATTGAAAAGCTAATCTTTTTTTTTTTTTGTTTATCATGCATTGTTCACCTTCTTATTGCTGTTATTTTGGGCCTGAGCCACTTGTATGTTGATCAATTGTAAGGGCCTTTACTTTACCATAATACAACGAAACAAGGAAGGCAAGAGCTGACCCCAGGTTGCGTGTTAAGGCCTAAGGGCAGACTTGTGAAAGCTACAGATCCTTTCAAGTATTTCTTCAACGTTAGGTTTACATGTGAAACCAGAAGTTAGCTACTAAATTTTTTTCCTACATCACCAACCTTGTAAATGTAAATTATCGATCTTCAGCTGGTTAATGCGGTCTGCTTCTGTCTCTTTTTGTCTGATTTGGTCGTTGTTGTCTTTGTATCCTTGAAGTTGAAATTGCTCATCTTAACCTTGTAGAAGCAACTTCTAAGCTTATCTAATGAGGTGGTAAAACAATAGTTGAATCTGACTATTTAGCTACTAATTATTCAGTAACTATTTTATTCTAAAAATTCGTAGTTCCTAATTTTATAAATGACTTCTTTTTTTTTGAACAATTTATAAATGACTTCAATACATAATCGTAATGTCATAAACCACTATATGAATGATAGAAAATCAAAATTACTCGGCAATTCTTTGTCACTGTTTGCCTCTCTCTCTTTGTTTTTTTCTTCAGCATTGTCAGAACAAAACAGGAGAGATATTTACATATCTGCAACTAGAGAGAATATCTTCCTCCTATAAGCTTTTAGTGAGAGCTACTAACAACTTACACCTTCAAGTCTTCCTCTGCAATTTATACATTAAAACAAATATCAGAACGCTTACTGATTTTCACACTTACACAGTTCAGGTATAGAGAATCTATGGTTTACCTCTTGTTTGGATATCGGTAGGTGCTCTGCGTGCACGGGGATAGCAGATGGAGGTGGCTGGATCAATGACATTGGGGTTAAAGGAGGCGAGGCAGTGCTTAGCTTATCAGTACCCAGACTTGTCTTAGACATGTCTAACTCTGTTGCTCTAAGGTTGCTAGTAGGTATAGAGAAGCTGCGAGTGATTGCAGGCGGTATTGGGAGAGGAGCTGCTGAACTTGAAACAAGAGGTTTGCTAAGCAATTGGCTCTTCGAAACCAGAGGTGCTGAATATCCAAATGCCCTCGAGGACTTAGCAGAGCTGCATGGTGTTGGTGGTCTAGGAAGCTCATGGAGCTCGCTTATTTTCGGGGTTGAGACAAATGTAGGAGAAGCAGTTGGAGATGATGATGACACTTTAGGTAACTTGGAAACTGGATTCCTTGGGATTGGACCTGAGTATAAACGAGGCGTTGAAGAGAGAGGCTTGTTAGGCAATGGTTTACTTGTAATTGGACCAGAAAAGGACCGTCTCTTGAGTGACCCTATACGAGAGTATAAGAGTCCATCTGACAAAGGCCGAGGCAGCTGAGAAGATGTGTTCTTGTTACTCTCTCTCAGAACTTGTTCTTTCAAGGCTGTCATTGGTCTAGAAGAAACCTTTGCAGGTCCACGAGTTTCTAGTGGAGATGAATACCAAATGTTTTTTGTTTTTGCCTTTGCAGGATTAGATGAAGTCATGTTGTTGGTGTTAACTAGACTTGTAATTGATGAGGGACTTCTTGCTGTTTCCACAGGTGTTGGCAATGCATAAGTGCTGAACTTCCGTGTCAGAGATGATCGCATCCGTAACAGCTTCTCTGAAGGAGGAGTTGTGCGGTTCTCAGCAAAAAGGGGTGCTGATTGGCTCTCTATCCTAACATCTCTCCTAAAAGAACGGCATTTCCGGTAGTTTGCTTCCTCATTTTTCTGCTGAGGAAAAAAAATCATTCAACAATGAGCATCCTGAGAAAGTTTCCGAGTCATTTGAAAGGAAAAGTAGAGAAGATATGATCCAAACTCCAAAGTAGTTATTACCTGAACAGTTTTCGGTCCTGCAACTACTGGAAATGTGATGTCTGACTGACCCAACTGCATGCATTAAGTTGGTCACAATTAGGACAAGCATTTGCATACGTATCACTATCCTATGGACGATCTTCAAAAGCACCAAAAAGGATAAACAAGAAATATCACCCGAACCATAAATATATGAAAAAAAAATCACCTGGGAGGAGACACTAGGTGAAGAATCTGCGTTTTGGTCCTTGTCATTCCCTCTATATTCAAAACTCAATTCTCCATCATCATTCACCTCAGAATCATCTTCGTCATTGTTTTCTACTCCATCATCCCCATCATCATCGTCCAATCCGCTGAAATGGTAATCGATATGCTGCGACTTGGTTACCGTCTGTACATGTGGCTCTACTTCTTCAAGGGAATTAAGAGCCTTCTTGAAGAAGCATAACTGCAGAAACTCAAAAAAAGGAGATATCAAAAAACGGTGCTCTGGTGATCGAAACAGAAGGACAAGACACGGCTCAGGATGAAAACCTGCGCTGCATGGTGCCGTGCTGCCTGAGTCAAAAGACTACGTGTTTGTCCTTGTTTCAGAGATTTTAAGCGGAACACAAATAAAGTTGTCTCGTTATCATATTCCTCATGAGCTTGTTGTAGTTGCTGCGCCGAAAAAGTTTCTCCTTTCCCACTCTTCGACCTCCCTTTCTCTCTTTGTCTTGTAAGCATGCCTTCGTAAACATTCCTGAAAGCTAAAAAATTCCATGAATAGAAACACTTTTTGCCTACTAACATGAGCGAAAGCTTAGACTCACGTATCTCTAAAACTGAACAAATATTGGTATTCATCTTCAACGTAGACTTTTTATTTATTTATTTATTCAACTACACTAATAGGTGTCTTATATTTTAGTTACGGTCATAGATGTTTTGGTGTCTAGAAATGAAAAAGAAGGCAACGCGAAAACAACCTTTTCTCATCACAAAGCCGCATCATTTCCTGTATCACCATTAAAACACATTACTATCATCACTTTTAGGGATGAATCAGCAAGCATATTAAACAAAACTTTACCTCAACTATGCGGAGTTCATTAAGAAGTGACTCTGAGGGGACTGTGATCGTTTGGAATATATGTGAACGCTGAATTACCAATGAAGATAGTTAATTCATTTTTTGGTGGTTAGACAAAGGAAAAATCAGTTGAACCAGTTTGTAACAGATCTGAAAAAACTCACATATTTATCAACAAGTTTTTGCAGTTCAAACTGCAATTTTCCCAGCATGAGCAACACTCTACCTGCATAAGAATAAGAGAAGCAAACTTTTTTATCCAGAATTATATATATGGAAGCAACATAAAAGAGGCTTTGAAGTGCAGAAAACTTGGAAGCAAGATAAATGCAGAACCTTCCGGGTTCAAACGTTTAAACATC
The DNA here is from genome assembly GCA_018703725.1 of Brassica juncea. Taxonomy (NCBI): domain Eukaryota; kingdom Viridiplantae; phylum Streptophyta; class Magnoliopsida; order Brassicales; family Brassicaceae; genus Brassica; species Brassica juncea. The sequence continues at coordinate 51,698,520 of CM031935.1, read as the reverse complement.
AACAAGGAAAATAATACCGATGTAAATATAAGAAAACTGCTTGGCGAACTTACCACTTTCTTCATCATCATTAAGTGCAGTTTTCTCGAGAAGACAAGCACCTAGTTCTCGCAAAGATTCAGAAAATTCTGCAAGCAAACGAAATCTGCAAACGATAAGAATAATTATCATTTACTAACACGTAGACGACGTTCATCTCCATAAACAGGGATCCAAAGAAGCTAAAATAAGGTCACTATACAGTTCAAATTCAGACCTACACGTTATAAAAATTAGCCCAACGAGAATGCAACAGTGCAAGTATCAGAGCTACATCTAGTAATCAATCAAATTAAAGAAACGACATTATCCTCAACACGTTATTTAAGGAAGAATAGGATTTACCATAAGCGCTATTAGCTGTAGCAGCCGCAGCAGAGAGCAAGCTATCATAGCAATCTCTCATGTCTTGCACGTCCTGCAAAAATCTCACATACAAACTACACATTGTAACAACAGTTACATCGAATAGAGCACCAAATAGAAAAGCTACAGATCCACCACCACAGCAACCTAACAACAGATACTTTCTCGAGAACCATCACCATTCGCTATACCGTTCTCACTAAGCCTAGATTGGAAACTAATTCAAGGAGAAAAACGAAGACAATCTCGAATTCGAATTGGAGAAATAGAGAGAGAGATAAGGATTGGGACCTGCGAAGCCTGGGCGAGTTCGTCCTTCTGAACCAGAAATCGAAGATCTCTCCGATCCTTAGATTCGTGCTTGTGGAGCGCACCTCGCAACCGTCGGAGAGAGGTTTTCATGGCTCTTCTCCGGCGAATCGAGTAAGTAGAGAGATGATCGCTCCGTCGTCTCCTTTCTCGAGAACGTAAGAAATGGATTGTTTAGAGGAAAAGGCAACCTTTGAGCCTTGACTTGGTCGTCTCTTTGATTTTTTTTTTTTTCGTCCTTTATTTAATTATTATTATTATTATTTGTTTTCTTCATATTCTTCTCGCTCATGATTACGTCAGCAAGTGTGATTAATGGTGTCAGCACAACGTGGTAATTGCTTTCAGTTTACACCTTACAATTTACACTAGAGAATTTATCAAATTTACACATTTGTTTATCTAACCTATATTAAAAGGGAAATAAGATAGATGGAGAAATATGCCACATCAATTAAAAAAATCCACCAATCAGAAACTTTCTTTTTAACATGTCATTTTTCAGTTTATGGGCTTTGAATCTTAACTGTGTAGGCTTACAAAAATAATACTCCGAAGCCCAACACCAATCGTACGCTCAAATCATCTTCATCATCTTCCTTCTCTTGCCGTCATTCCGTTTTTCCTTTCCACGAAAGGTCTGCCATAACGTCTCCATAAAAGTTTACACCTTCTTTTAAGTTCATATTAAAAGCTTAATCCCACTTATCCCACTAACCCGTATTTAATACACCTCAACCTTGCTCTACATCACTTATAATCACATTCCTATAAGTAGTCATGTCTCTTTGCGTTATTCTCATCAGTACACGAAGAATATTGATTCATTGAATTACAAAAGAGGAAGATGCTGAATATGTAAGTCCTGGTCCTTCCCTTCTATGAAAGAGTTTTTGAAGTTTTTTTTGTTGGCTCAGATGGAATGGTAACGTCTTTTCTGCAGGCAATTAAAAGTCTTAACGTGAATACGCTTCATGGAAAACCTATACGTCTAAACAAGGTATCATCTTTGTTAAGCATCATATTTTTGATTCTATGTTATTTTTCTTAAATTTTTACATCATACTTTTTATTTGCTAGGAAGTTCTTGGGTTCTTGCAAGTTTTGGTGCATAGACGTGTTTAATTGCTCCTCTTAGGAGTTTGCTAACATTTTTTTCTCCTCATTGTAATGAATTAGGCCTAAGATAGGAATAGCTTTGATGTTGGTGCTATACTTTTCTTTGAAAACCTTGACCTGTATGTATATATATGATATCTTTTTTGGAGTTAGTTATATATGATGTCTGGGTGGTAATTATACTCTGAAATATTGATACTTCAACTACAATAGCTGATCAGTTTTTTTTTTTTTTTTGCTTTTACAGGATGAGGATGAAAAGATTGGGTATGATGATATTGCTTCTAATCCTAAGGTAGAATCTTTATTGTGGTTGATAATATATTATATGTAATCTATGAGTAATATGCCATTGCGGAGGGGGAAAAGAATGTATGTACCCTTAAAAATCCGATCCTCCGAACTTTTCATTTCAGATAATGTGAAATCCTGATACTGGGGACTCGCAAGGTTTCGGCTTCATTAGCTGTGAGTCCTTTGACGCATCTAATGTTGCTATTGAGGTAATTTTTCTTCTTCTTTTTTTTGGCTTCTTCATAAATCATAAGTACCACTTCCAAAACCTGGCTACGAAAATGAGTCCTAATCACATAAGAAGCTTATCGATTAGTCCAATGAATGTATACTTCAAGCAATGATCGGACAGTATCTTTGTAACTGTGATTGTCAATAACAGTCTCTTACACATATAGGAAAGATGCCAAAGGAGAGCAACAAGAAGTCAGTATTCACTTGTTCAACATCTACAATGTTTAATTGCATTGGTGATCCAAAACCAAACTTGAATATTTGTAACGCCTAAATACACTTCTATGCAGGGAACCTACGGTGTGTATTAGTGTGTATGACGGGCTCGCAATTCATTGTCAACATGTATTATGTAACTATTTAATTGTAGTTACACCACGATTTATAATTCTGAGTTTGTTTCTCGCCGTGATGAAACCAAGGAGAGGATAAGAGCTTCAATGAAGCAATTTTGGGCTGCAAGGTCAACAACCAAGCGATTAAAGGGGAGCCTCACTTCGTTTTGGTCAGAGAACATTGCTGAAGCTGCAATGGAAGAATGAAGTTGTGAATTAGATTTTTATTGGGACTTTCAAAAAGCTAAATAAGAGATTTTATCTGAGCCGAAGATTAAATTGGCTGAGGAAAAAGTAAGAACTAAGAACAAAGGAACACAACAAAATGAGAGAAAAATAATCTGCACTTGCCAAGATGGAGAAAATGAGGAGAGTTGTAGAAAGAAAAAAGAGCATCAAGAGAGAGACCAAAGATAAGATCATTCTCCAATCTCCATGCCTGGATCATATAACAGAATGTCACTAATATACATAAGATATTTCTACAATTTTTTTAGAGTATGGTTTGCAACTGATTGAACTTTAACACCAACATAAATGGTTCCAACAAAACCTTCAAAAAGGTCAATGTTGAGAAAAGAGATTCTCGAGATTAATAAAAAAGCACAGAAATGTACAAAAAGATATTGAGCATAAAGATACATCAAGTTAGATGACAAATCTAAATAATTCTTCAAAGATGGCTAGAGAAAAGCACTCTACAATGCTTGAAGAAAATCAATTTGCTCATCGAGATTATTTTCCTCGAGAAGAATAACTATTAGGCTTGAACAACAAACAAAACTAAACTAAAAAACGAACAAAGTTAAAAAAAATTATAAATATGAATACATCAGTTGTATTCTAAAAATGTAAAAAGAACAGGAAAAACAGGTAACTACACATTAGATTGCATAGTGCCATATTCAGCGTGTAGGGGAGGATTCTTGCGCGAGAGTTTAATTAAATAATTTGACCCCTCTATGGCACTATATATGTATGTGTTTTCACACTTATGGCAATCACTTATTGTCAAAGAAAAAAAGAACCAAATTCGTTAGTTTGTTTTTTTTCTTTTTGAGTTTTGTCATATTTTATATTTTTTGGTAATAATCGGGAACTATAGGGACATTTGAATGCAAGAAGAACACATACATGCAGGTCGTATATAACCTTTAGAAACACAAATTAACGATATTATAAAATCAAACAATATTTTTAATTCATCTTAAATTTTATTAATTATTTTAAAATATTATATTCAAACACCTAACTTAGCTCAAAAAAACGTCTAATCTGATTTTTGGTTTGTCTTGCCTTCGTGTTTTTGATTAAAAAAAATTATATAAAAATTATTTTAAAAAAATTATATAAAGCAAACAATTTTTTAAAATAAAAATCATATAAACAAATCAAACATCTTGAAATATCCCCACATCAAAAATAAAAACCACTTTATAGTTGTATTCGACTCAGTTCAACTACCACATAGACAAAAAATGATCAAATGCATTATGCATATGAAAATGAGAATGAACAGAAACAATAATGAAAAAGCTAAATATCACAATATCTTAAAACATTTTAACAAACAATAATAATTATTTAGCTAAACAAAATAATTATTCCGCGCGAAGCGCGGACACACCTCTAGTTTTATTAATTTCATCAGTATGATCTTCTAGTATATATGTAGATAATTAAGCCACTGAAAATTTCTCTTCATTATCTGATTATCTGATTAGCTTTCTTTGATTTTATTCTTGAAGGTTATAAGATACCGAAATTCTTTTTTTTTTGAAACTATGATACTGAAATTCTTCAATGAAATTAGATGGGTAATTTTTCAGAGTTAATGCTGAGAGAAGTTATGACATGAAGGAAACTGGGTTTATTATCACACGTTTTCAAGATTTAAGTGGTTAGTGAAAGACATTAGTGCGAAAACAGAATTCTGAGAGAGAGATGGAATCGCTTTTACATTTTAAATAAAAACATGGATAAAGATGATCAATTTAGATTAGTAGCAAGGACTAATAAAAGTACTTTATAAAGTATCATTTATTTAAAAAATGTAAAATACAGTGTCACCTAGGTATAGTAAATTAAATTTTATCTATAAATATGAAAATATTTTATATTTTGAAACAAAGTATCTAAAATAATTTGCATTTTAAGAGGTTAGGATTTATTATTAAACTAGTACTACATTTTGACCCGCACTTTTAAATCGTAAAAAAGTTATTGCTTACAAAATTTTATTTAATAGAAATTAAACTGCATCCATAGTTTATGTATTTTAAATTTTATATAATTTTATTTAATTTTTAAAATTATTTATTTTAATTAGTTTTTAAAAGTTAGGTTCTGATTTAAAAAAAATTACAATCACTATACTATATATAATTTCTTAGTTTATTTAAAAATATATATATATATATATATATATATATATATGAAAATAATTTATGAATAATCTCATTATTACTTTTATTACATATGTATAAGTTTAGATTTCAGTTTTAAGTTTGGACACTAAATCAAAATGCTAATTGAGATGTTAATATATTCAAATTTTAGATATGTGAAGAGAATTTTAATACAAATTGCAAAACAAAAAAATATTTATACTTATTCTATATTAACTAATTCATACTATAATGCAATATCACAAATAATTTAAGATAATAATTTACTTTTAAATTAGTAATCATTGTAAATTTAATATGTATTAGGTTGATTTTATAATATTTTGTTTTATGGAATAACATATGTTCATATAAAATTTTATTAGTGTTTTAAATATTTTCTATTCAAATTAAAATTTTATATAAATATAACTATATAATAATAAAAATAAAATAATTTGTTTATATGATGTATTTTGTATCTTCAAGTTTGTTTATAATAATCAAAATAGAATAATGCATCTCGATAATATTTACAAACCGAAAAATCAATTCTGAAACGAACCAAACTGAAGTTTTGATCAGAGTTTAATTCAGTAGCTTTTTATTCTTAAATAATCAAAGAATAGAAATACCCAAACCGAAGTAACCAATATAACATATAACTCGCAAGGCTAATAGATTGTCTGGGGTCCAATTGGGATTTTAACTTTGATGGCTTTAGAGACTTTGACTTATTTCTAAAGTTTTTAAAGTCTGTTTTTTACCAATCAGATTTTAAACTTTCTAAAGTTCTAAAAATCTTACTAAAAATTCTCAAAGCGAAAATAACTAATTTTACACTTAGAGCATGAGCATTGAAGTATCATAACAAAAGTTCACACGATTCCTGAAAAGAAATGATGTAGTGAGCAGCATATTGATCACTGGATAAAGGTAATAAAGATAGCTAAAAGATGAGAAAAGAAGTTCTCATAGAACAGCGTTGTTCCTAAGCTGTTCATGGATTGAAGCAAGAGAAGCTGCATATAATAGACTAAGTAATACTTAGTAAAGATGTTCTATAAGAACAATCCAAGTCAGTCCATACTTCATTATGAAAAGAAATTCCTTGTGTTTGTAAATAAACCGACCTAAAGGAAGGATAATCAGTTTCGATTGATCCTTAGACAAGACATGATGGGACTACAATGATTTGCAGTAAAGATCATGGTCATGGAATATGTGTTGAGATCCATAATCCAACATATCAAGAGTGGAACGTTAGAAAGTCATAGAAGGGAGAATGGATCAGATTCAGGTCTAAAAGGTCCATATCGACCAAGACCATGTCCGGCCCCGTTCCGTCTCAATCCCCTCGGTCTTGTTCCGGCCCAAATCATCCAGGTGGGACGACCAACATGTCGACTCAAAACGTGGCTTGGTTTTGAGAAACAACAAACTAATATGATAGTTATTCATGAACAAATTGTGGGCACATACTAAAGAAGGTTCATGAAGAGTTTTTGGTCAAAAGCCATGAAAACAAAACGCACGATGGTAGACATGATGATAAGTTACATCCACATGGACCATGAGACAATCCATAAGCGTTTATGTTCGAAATCTATCCAAGATAGATGGACGATGACAAAAGAGACATTTCCATATATAGAGTGTCTATGTTCTGGTCAAGAACCATAGAACATGTCCGAACAAGTACAAAGAAGCACAAGTACTCCAAATTCACTGAAGCACCATTCAGAAGTCTATGCAAGAAGATCTTCAGTGATGCCTTCATCAGGGGGAGTAGTGTGTGTTGTACTCTTTTTCCTTCACCAAGGTTTTGTTCCACTGGGTTTTCCTGGTAAGGTTTTAATGAGGCAACATGAAGCACACTACGAACTCTGAACGGTTATGACGTCCAAGGGGGAATGTTATAAACCATTGAAGTGGACGGTCTATAACCGGACGAACCGGCCCGTACCAACCAGGGACGGCCCAAACCGAACCAAACCAGAGGCGGCTACAAGTTCCCTTGTATTTATTTCTATTTCCTATTCCTTGTTGTAGTAGGTTTTTCTTTTCCTAGATAAACTAGAAAATATGTACTTTTCCCTTTTCTTATGGGATTAGGTTTTTCCATTTATCCCTTATGTAACTTGTATATATAACGAACCTGTGGTCCATAATAAAAATATACTTTTCTAGAACTGTTGTTTCACAACAAAAAGTTAGATGTCGAGCCAAAAACAAAGTAACCAATGTAACAGAACTCCCAAGGCTATATAGATTGTTCGTTTATTCACACTCCACAATTAACTCGAAAATTTGACAAAAACCGTCTTCAAAAGAAAACAATAAGAAGTAATCATTTTCTAACAAACTCAGATAATCAAGACCACAATCAAATTGAATGGAAGAAGTTAATAAAACATGACCAATAATTACAATAATTAGCTCACAAGAACCTAATATTCTCAATGTGACCTGGACGGCATGACGTGTGACCAGTTAGCTCGCCGAACCCATCGACTCTAAGATCACCATCCTCTATTCCTCGGATCCTGACTACACTTATACAATCCATATCAAAATCATAATAAAAAACACTAAATGGTGGACAAAACACCATATGGCTCCCATGAATTTCTCCATCAGTCACTCCATACCCAAGTGTAGCGTCCCAATGATAAGGTAAGTCATAAGTAATGCTCGACCATTCTTGTTTCTCAGCATCCTCAAGAACCCACAATGTCATCAGATTTCCTTCACACGAACGTTCTAAACCACCTAATTTACCATTGTAATTAATAAGAGTGGAATTGTATGATCCCGAGATATATGACTCTTCGGGTGTTTTAATATACTCAACCTTCTCTGATCTAACGTCGAATTTAACAATTCCTGACTCACCAACTCCGTAGTATAGAGCACCATCGATGCATATCTGTCCGAAGAAGACACTGGTGTAACTATCTCCGGTCGGGTTCTCAATCTTTCTCCACTCTTGTTTCTGAGATGAACTCAGAGTGCAAACGAAATGCTCCTGTTGGATATCATCTTGGCTTTCATCAGGGGCGCCGAACATCATCAACATCATCACACACAACACCTTGTACTGATCTTCGACCGGATCGTAGCCAAGAAGTGCCTCCACGTATCTTCCGTTGGGTGTAAAGTCTGGCAACTTCACAATCTGTCTAGTGGTGGGATTATAAACGGTGATCGAGTTAAAAAGGGGTGTCCCATCGTAAAATCTCTTCGGAACAGCACTTGTAAAGCAGATGAAACCTTGGACAGAATCACGGAACGTGCAGTAGTCGGGATCCGAGATCGTCATGTCGTATCTTGCCATGGCACTGAAGACATATCTATCATCGTCGCTGCAGTATTCGTATTGAGGAGCCGAGAAGATGAAATTCCTCCGGGACTCTCTGTGATCAAACCTGAAAAGGAAACGAGGCCGAGTCATTGACCTAGTATAGAAAGAGTCGACAAAAGTTCTGCTGCGGATGGTAGAAAACCACAGCTTCGACACGGATTGGAACCGGATGAGCGATTTCGCAGGCAGTCGAGAGAGTATCTCGATGATGAGATCGAAAGGAATGGTTGTTGTGCAGTTTTCGGCATGATCTAGATCAAGTTGCAAATCTTCCATGGCTTCTTGCTCTTGGTGGGTAATTCCACAACTTAATTAAGAAAAGTAATATCTATATATATAGTACTAGTCATGGAACAAATATACATAAAATGGAAATATGCACCGCCTACTTGGCTAATGCAGTATTTGTATTTCCTTTTTACTAATTTTTTTTTTATCACAAGAATTTCTCTTTTACTAATTAAATAAAGTATTTCGTTGATAAAAAATAGAAATATGCACAAAATCCCAATTTGTACTTTTAATTATGTTTCCCCCCAATAACCAATCACATTTCCGTTTGTAATAACTAAAATAATTGATTTGATTATTTACTTTTTTTTTATCAGAGTGCATTACTTTTGATTAAAATTATGTAATCAAACATACTTGAATCATAAAATATCGTAATAGATATAATTGTAATTTTTGATACCATATATACCAGTGATCGACCATAAAGTTATCATACGAATGAAGACAAATACGGAAGCCAGCACGTAGTGATTAGAAGATCAATAAACAAATCATTTGAAACTCTAACCGGCCTAGAGTGTATGTGGAAAACGTTGGTTGGGGCGTTACACTATGTTATGTATCTGTTGTGCCTTCGATAACTCTCGCGAGGGAGTTTTAGCTTTGTCGCTTGGTGCATCACTAAAACAACTAGAGGAGATTAATTATTGTTGTGCAATAAGAGAAACGGCCAAGTCCAACCCATGGAAATTGATGCAATACATGAACCTTGTTTCTGGATTTCAAAGAATTAACCAGTTAAGGATATAGATATAAATATTACCAAATATCGTCAACTGAATTGCAAACAAACATAGGCAAATTCTAGAAGCTTCGTAACCGATTGACGTTTGAGATGAAACTAATATTAAATGTTTTGGTTTCGGGTTTGAGGAGATTAGGGGATTCGGCACTGAACATACTTCCAGAAAAAAAAAAAAAAAGATATGAAGATTGAGAAGTTACCCAATGGCTTTCAGTTTCCTTCTCCTATCGCATATGTTTTGTTATCCTTTACCTACTTGACGATCCACTGCTAGTTCTCTAGAAGCTACACAGGTTAAAGATTGGTAATCTAGAACTCCATTATTTCACCGTGAGGAAAATGGTATGCTCGAAAAAAGTCGGGTTCCCTAATTTGCATACTGTAGACTCTAGAGTTCTCCATACTCGGTAACCTTGAGGAATGAATCGTAGAAGAAGACTCTATGCTGTCTTTGTCATTTGGAGATCAATGAGTGCAGGAACTTGAAGAATGCATTCAAGAATAACTAAATCCAAGGTGGAGAAGATTACTACAAAATACAACATCTCTTATGTTGTGTTTTACAGTATCGGGGACAAATAAGAAAGAATTACATGAATATAATGATCAATCTTATAACTATGCCAATACTGTTAACATTTTTTTTATGTTTTTTTTGTTTTGTTTTCAGGATAGAAAAGAAAACTAAAATTTGCTGATAAAAAGATAGAAGCTTAGTTTTCTGCTAATTTATTAAAGACAAACTGAAAAGCTAAATTGAATAGGTAAGTTCTCTGCATTGATTAAAAGATAGAAACGTGTATTTGATTTGCTAAGAAAATATGTCAGCGGACTAAATCTCTTAAAGTTACATGTGCTTTTGTTTTCCCCCATACATGTTTCTGACATGGTTTCAAACAAATCTTCAAATGCTCTACTTGTCGTTATAAATTATTTATTAATTTAGTAAATGAATAGATTGGAATGACTTTGCTTGTTTTACTTATTTCAAATATATCAAATTGTATTGATTTTAAAATAACTTAATTGAACTAATAATATATATATATATATTTAATTAAAATCAATATACTTGTATTTTGATCATAACATATACATATTCTTAGTATCATCAGCAAGGGAATATAGTCATATGCAATCAACGTTTGTGTAATATGAGAACTTCCTCAAAACCAAAGGTAAGCAGTTTTATATTACAATATGAGTTATAAACTGTGATATTTTTACTTTTATAAGATGAATTGCGTGTGTTTAGTACCTAGTTAAATATATACCAAATCCGAGAAAAGCTATATGAGTCTGGATTACGTAACCACTTGGTGTTTATACTGATCTTTTTTTTTTTAACTGATGTTCATACTGATCTTATTATGAACTTTTTAGTTTTTTTTTTTAGAGAAACAAAACAAAACAAAAGCTATGAGTTTTTAGTTATTATTTAGAGAAACAAAACAAATTTAATTTCCCGACAAGTAATTTCTTCATGATAATCAGAGTCATTATGAGTATATGTCTGTGTTAAAGCACTTGAGCTAACCGACGAGGACGCTGAAGCAGAACAACAACAACACGTCGGTGCCAAATTCAAATCGCAGCATCTTCTTTTCTTCTTGTCTTTTCTCAAAAAGTCATAGAATATCGGACAAGCACTCTTGTTGTCGTCTTCGTCACTTTCTTTCTCTTCCTTCCTCTCTTTCTCATCTTCTTTCCTCTTATTACTATTAGCATTGCTCGTCTTTTTCAAAAACACTCTGCACAGAACCCAGTTCGTGTTCTCTCCCTTAAAAACAAACAAAAGAACAAAACTTATGCCAAGTTTCAATCAAACCGAAGAATATTCATGATCAGAGTTTGTAAACCTTACGTGTGATTCTTGTTGGGAATCAAGAATACGATACTCATGAAGAACCCAATTGGTTCTTGTCCCGTTTGGTGGTTTCCCTTTATAGAAAACAAGAGTTTTCTTCATCCCAACGAGCTTCTTCCCCCCTATTTGCTTATCGATTCCAGTCGCTTTCCAGTAACCCGAACCGGTTGATCGGTTCGACCGGTTTCCGTTTGGGTATTTAGCTTCCCTCGTGCTAAAAAAGTACCTCTCTGACTCACAATCACCTTGATCGTACAATATACATGCAAAACCATCAAATAAATGAATTGAATGGAACTCAAAAATGTACTTTTGTATTTCATTACCTGGCAAATCCCATGGATCGGCTTTACATATATCAATTTCCGGTATAACAAAAGCTGGTAAGGGTAAACCGGTCACTTTTCGAAGTAGATACTGAACCACTAGCTCTTCGTCCGTCGGGTGAAATCTGAACCCGGGTGGTAATTTTAGTCCTCTGTTCTTCTTAATATAGCTTAGCTTTTCCATCGTTTTAAGGACTTGTTTTGAGCCTTAGAATTACAGAGACAAAAGAAGCTGAGAGAGATTGTTGAAATGGAGAGGGAAAGTTGGGTTTATTTTATAGCTGAGGGATGGGGATGAGTATGGTGCTATTCTCCTACCACTTTCACATTCTGAGTCATGTCGTAATGAAATGAACTTAGTACCATTATTATTTCTTAGTTTTGGTCTTTTGAACTAAAATACGCTGACCACAACGATCAACCATATTGGTTTGTACTCAGATTCAAACTCCTTTGCCCAAAAATCTTATTTTATTTAAATAACAATGTTAAAATATATTGGAATTCTTTAGATTTGGTTTGACTAGAGATATATTAAAATCTGGTATTACCGATGCTGCGAATGGGGTAAGTTAAATTTAGGAACGTCCTTTTTGAAATGTTTTTTTTTTTTGTTTTGTTTTGGTAAAAGCCTTTTTGAAATGTTTTCATAACTCGATCTTTAGATAATGCGGAAAGAAAAATAGAAAATGTATGTCCCTAGCACGTAGCAGCCACCATCAATCGTGTCCATTCCATGCATGATAAAGCGATCGTCCAGTATGTGGTGCCTTTTACGGAAGACCCTCTAGAGCAAACCCTCCGTTACAAACTTTCTATAAATACTTCTCTCTTTTTTTTTTGCTAATTTGAACTTTCTATAAAATACTCCTTTTGCTTATAGGAACTTTCTATAAATACTTTCTCATCTATATAAATGGAGTGGGTTCAAAACATCTCTCGAAACTTCTGCTTGTTTATTTACTCGCCTTACGTATATCACAATAACTTCAAATCACGTGAGACGGTGAGAATAAAACGAAAAATCTATAGATTTAACGACTATTAATTTCGTATATGTGTTTGGAGCAATCGTAGATACATAGAGATGCGTATGCAACTGAGTTTCAATAATCTAATTTAAGGAGATGTGATTTCGTGGGGGTCCATGAAAGTAACAAGTGCCCTCGAGATTCCTCCACTCAGAATGTCCAATTATCTTTACCTAATCCAGATAATAAACTACATATCCCAGAAAGTTTTCACAAACACATTAGCGTCTATATATTTCATTAATATGAGTTTTTAATCTTTCTTATTATGTCAACCATTAACATTTGGTTTTTTAAACCAACACGTTACTGAAACAATACTCTTACGTAAAACGGAGAAAAGATTCCAAAGCGGTTGGCTATGTTATGTATACAACAATAAATTAAAAGGAGATGAAATTGAATTGATGTTTATTCAATAAAATATTTCCACTCAGACGGAATAACGTTCTATATACATGTTGTCGATGTATAATATAATTTGTGTTGTATTGATTGGTTATGTTATCTGAATATCTGATCAGGGGCGGTTCTGAGCAATGAGCATAGACGATGACTGTTTGCTGAGTTTGAAATGGCACGGGCGAGTTTTGTTATGCCACTTCAATATTCATATTTGTAATGATTCGATTAGGTAATGCATTCAAAATAAAAAAGATTGCTCGTGTAGTCGCATTACGTGTGTTTATGATATATAATTAGATCAGGAGCTTAAACAAGCCGAATATAGTTGCCATTTTGCCAACTTGCCAGAAGTTAAGAGAACAAAAGTGGTAATGTTGTCAAAGGAACATAAGCTAAACAAGTAAGAGATGCAATTAGGAAAATGCGTAAATCGCACGGATAAAATGGAAAAGTCAAGAGGGCCGACCCACTTTAGTTGCTTCTAAAACGATGGAGATTACCGCCCTTAATTGCCTTGCCCCACAATAGATCTCCTTCTCTATTAACTTATTTTGTCTCACACCGTCGTCCGTACACACCTCACAATCTCCCAGAATGTTGCTCTTAGAAAACTCAAAATAATTATATTTGAACCCAAAATTCAAACCAAACGCTAACAAAAAATAATTCGAACCCATATCCAATTCGTTCTGTAAAAATATCTGAATTGATTCAGTAATGTGGTATTCAGGTTATGGGTATTATCTATAAACTGATGGAGACCTGAAAAATTAAAAAAAAAAAACCCAGAGTTCTGACATTTAAGTTATTATTTGAAAATAGCATTCGGAACCTAAATAAATAACTTAAGCACTCATTTTAATTTTAATTTTAATTTTAATATTATATTTAAATGAATCCAAAATATTATTATCCCAAATAAATCCAGATGTAATCTTACATTGAGTTATAAATTTTATCAAAACATAAAGTATTGTTAATCTAACCCAATATAAACATATATAAAATCCGAATAGAGTCTAGGAGACTAAATCTAAAAATCTGAAAATCGGATTCGAACATGTACATGAATATTAAACCTAACTCAAAAGGCTAAATGAGTGAAACAAATCCGAGATGAGTGGATTAACTAAAACAACCATGGAGACAGTCGTGTATCTTTATATATAAACTTGAGTTTGGATCCCTCCCAGCTATGCCACATGTGCAGCCACATCATCAACTGTGACTCAGCACAGCATTTGGGCTTCACTCAAAATTTCTTTGTGGCATAGGCCCATCAGTTGACCCGGCTTCACTCATATCCCGTTGTGACATTAGGCCCATGATTTCTATAACCCTATTTCTTTCGTGATGGTTCGCGATCTCCGTCACTCCGCCGCAAGAGAGAAATCGATTCAATTCACTTCGTGGTGATGCAGTTTCTTACGTTTTACACCACCACCTCTGGTCAATCAAGGCGTAATGATTTGGGGTGCATTCAATCTACTTAGTTACGCTTCTGTTCCTTACCTCCGTAGCCGGAAAGCTTCTGCGAGGGATCGAGACCTGATCTGCGTTTTCTGTGTCAAGCAGCAGTGGAAACAGCGTTCTCCACTTCCGTCTACAAACGGGTTCTCAGTGCTCCAGATCCAATCAAGCTTACCTTCTCTTCAGCCTACAAAAGGTTTCTCAGCTCTCTTGATTTAGATGGATTGGTAAGAACATCAAGCATACTATGTTTTTGCTGATAAATACTTTTCATTCTGTTTATTGTATTGTGCTAATGTAAAGAAGGAGACTTTATGAAACGATTTTATCTGCAAGAGATGGTAGAGACACTAAAGGAAACAAATGGATCAAGCAGAGGAGCTAAGGCACACGTAGTAGAAGTAATCGTTTTGTCTGAGTACAATGGTCAGATAAGAAACACTGATGGACTATCAGTATATAATATTAAAACACTATGAATCTAGGAGGAATCAGTGTTGATGATTATTTTGTTGAAAGAAGAGGAGATCTTTCCAAAGTGTATATATAGGGGAGTAAACCCGAGGACTATATTTGATAGAGTCGAGAGCCAAGAAGTTGTTAAATCATTGGTTTGGTTAAGGGAAACGATGTAAAGAAAAATGCTTTGTCTGGATAACAGTTATTAAGTATCTACATCGTTTTCTGTCTATGGAGCATCATCTCTCTCGCCTTCCTGCAACTGAAGGTATTAACTTTAATCTTTTTCAAGTTTGTGTTGTGTTTTGTGTTTCAATTCTTGCTGGTGAGTTACGAATATATTGTTTTATATAAGATCATAAGATAATTAATTACAGAAAAAGTTAATGTTCAAGTCTTCATCTGCAGTGTAAATATGCTTCCACATATAAGTTCAAGGTATCTTTGGCAATGGTTAATAGGAGGATGAGAAGCTTATGGCGTAAGGCAAGACAGCTGAATGATTTCCAAAGTGGCTAGAGTCAAAGTATTGAAGCAGGAGTAGTATGTTCTCTCCGAGTCAATAGAGTGACTACATATTATATTTACCTAAGTAACGTTGGATTACTTTGTTGAGGCATTGCCGTTTTATCTTTGACGTTATCAAACATTCTATAATAAAAACATACATCTTCTTCAATCTTCTTTTTTATTCTTTTCTTTCTCCATTTTCTGGTTACAGGTTACAGAGTTGATAAGTTGAGACTTATCAAGTAGATTATAAAGTTTCTATATGTTTGTCTATATTTTCCTAAGGAGCCAAGATGCTAATAATACACAAGAGGCAATGACTCCTCTGTTAGTAAAAAAAAAACGTGTAGCTAACCAGCTTAGCCAGTATGTGAGCTTCTTCTTCTTCCAACAGCTGGACACTTTCAATATCAGTGTTAAGAACACATTGCATTTTAGCAACAAAAAAGTAGATTATAAAGTTTCTATATGTTTGCCTAAACCATATTAATCTTAGCGAAAATAAATTCTCTCAATTGTCCATTACAAATTTTCAGTTGCTCTTAAGGCCATGGACTTGATCCAGTCTTTTTCTTTACAATTTATAGCATTACCAAAGCTCTGTAGTGCACATAGTGACTTTTATTAGATGAGATAGGTCTGAACAATGCTCAAGTATCTGAGGACAATTTCAGAAGCTTCTCTGCACCTAGACATCGAGAATCACCAGTCTTCCGGTTAAAGAACACTTAACATTAAGTGGTAAAACATAACACCAGATATGCCGTGGAAAGAAACTGGTGACAACAGAAAATAATATAAGTCTTTGCTTTCTAGAGTCATTTGTTCATACAGTATTTCCAATATATGATAGTGGAGGAAGAAGCTACCTGAAATATACATTTTCCTTAAGAATGGAAACTACAAGACAGAGACACAGAAATAAATAAAAGGAGAAATAAGATCATTTGTCATTTTAATATCAAATGAAAATTTATCCAACATAATTTATAACTCCCATACAGAAAGGAACCTTGGATTCTTACGACCTGAAATATAAAATATTATACTAAAATATTGTACTATTTAATATGTTAAGATAAAAATCTTATTTCTTACAAATATATAAATCAGCAAGTGGAAATCATCATCATCTATATGTATGTCGAATAATTTTAATATTATTTTTAACAATTGAGTTACATAAAATTAAATTAGAAATAATTTTTTTTTAACAAAATTAAATAATTTCAGTGTAGATGAAGCTAATTTACAAGAATATGAAAGATCATATGTCATTTAATAACATTTTAAATTATAATAAAATTTAATTATTCAGTAATATACTTTTTAAATAGGAGTAACTAATATATATTTTTTTTTCATTATGTTACACAACTATAAAATAATTGTCTATTACAATTATTTAATATTACCATTGCATTATTTAAATTAATTTATAAAATGTTACAATTAAAGAAAATAAAAATACCAAGGAATTCAAACAATAGTTTGCATGCAAGACTTCACGGACCAATGAGGAATATAAAACTATTTTCGTAATAGCAAAACTGATGAAAGTTTACAATATCTATACACAAATAAAGAATATCCCGCCCGTAGGGCGGTCCCATCCTAGTGTAAAATATTTTTAATTGACACCATATACCTTTTTGTGCAATTAGTGACATACGGTTAATGTTTTGTTGAATCATATCGTATTAGTTTGCAACTATACTGAAGGGATGGAGGATACAAGTGGGTTAGTCCTAGTTTGGGAATTAAATGTGGGGCCCAATGAGAGACAGTGGATACTTCAACAATGCCGGTTGCGTGAGGAGAAGGTAAAGGTCATGTCCAAATAATACAATGTGGATTTGTCGTCAACGAAATTCATGATATCGACTTCCTTTCTTATAAAGAACATTAGAGTTTATCTTGGATGTTCTTCCTGTATATATAACATTATTGTTTTTCAAGTTAAGACAATTAATACTTACGTTTATATTTTGATGATCTTCTTGTATATATTGTTTTTATTTAACTTAAAAATAGTTTTAGCTATGATTTTTTAGAAAAGAATTGGTGTTCCTAACTTTAAATCTTATAAGGAACATAACAAAAAAGTTAGTGTTTAGTTTTTTAAATACCTGCAATGGTTAATTAAATACTTAAATATTATATGCGTATATCAACTAATCATTGATTTCAAAAAGTTCTGATTAAATTAATCAACCATTAAAAAATTGATCAAACCATTATTTTCTGTTAACCGGTTAATGGTTGACTATTTACCGGTTAATGGTTGACTATTTTATTTTCAATTTTGAACAGTCAGCTGTTAATTAAAGAATTGTTAATTAAAGAATAATTTTCCAAAAACGATACTTGAATATTAACACTGACGGTTGTGTTACAAAAAAAAAACACGGCCGGTTACAAAATAATTAGGAATAAAATGCCAATTTTTCTTAGTATAAGTGTTCCAAAAAAGTATAACTCAAGGAATGAGAAAGTACAGCAAATCTTTTCTTCAGTTATCTCACATTCTTGACATCCTATTATTATAGACCTATTTGAAATTGTGTCCTGAGTCTTCAATACTTTTTGTCAGGCTACTTGCCTTAATTTTGTTCGTGTTTTGAGATCTAGTATTATTCAGACTTCTAGGAAAAATGCAAAACATATAAAGCAAGAATTCTTTCAGCTTCTGCCATTAACTACACCTGTTATCCCAGCTCCAGTTAACTGCATTCATATTAGCAATAGTCTACCTTCATATAGGTGAATTCACAAGAAAAGTTGCAGCAGCAAGCGACCCATAGGTAAGTAAGGTTGCTTCAACTTCAAGGCAAAGTATAATGACTAGAGCCATGTCTTGTTCCTAAAATAAATAAATAAAAACATATCCCGACCAGCCAGAAGAGAGTAACTGACGCCAAACGTTATTAAACTGCGCGTTTTCGTCTTCACATATGAAATTGGACGTAATTGACAAATAAATAAATCTTAGGGCTATTATCAGAAACTTCCGTAACCTCAGGGGTATAACAGAATCATTTGAAATTTATAACTCTATAGAGCGAAGAAGAAGAACCTCTCTCACACTATCAGAATCTGATCCCACCCTTCTTCGATTCTCAGGCCCAAAGGTACGATTTTTCTCCTTCCCCGTTATAGATCGGCCCTAATATTCGTCTTTCTCGTCTATTGAATCGGTAGATCTCGAACAAATTTTTGGTGTATTCTCACGTTGGTGTGATGCTATGTTTGATCCATGGATCGGATTGATTTTAGATCTGTTTTCTCGATCTGATTGATGAAAGTCTCCATTTTTATGATGTGGGTCTCAAGCTTGGTCTGAGTTTGGACTGTAGTGGAGCTGATTTGAGCAGTTCTGTATCTGTGCATGTGTAGAGATTGTTAGCTGTTTCAGTTGGTAAAGGGTTGAATCAGTTCATAAACTTTGTTGCATTTCCTTCTCGTTTGTTTGATTAAATGTGTTTCTCAGTGGTGTTCATGTGGTTGCTGACATTAGTTTCAGATCCTTTAGTGAATTGTTTATTAGATTTGGGTTTTGTTTTGATGTTGACTGTCTTCATTGTTAACTTTTGAGGAAGATAAATGATAGGTCACTGGATCATCGACTCTTCATTGTGTCATGTGGATATGTTTGTGTCTAAACAGAGAATTGTAATATCTGAGTTTTCCTCTTTTGTTGTTGTTGTTGTCAGTTAAGTCAAGAGTTGAAAATGGAAGGGACTGTATTCACGCCTTGTCTGGAAGGAATGAAGAATGTCAAGTCTGAACAAGGGGAGATGCTCTCTAAGCCTTTTCTAGACCTCTGCAAGACCATCTTGCCTGTTATAGGTACCAATAAAAAGGAGAAACCTTTTCTCTCTACATGCTTTTGAGTGGAGCTTCTGATATTTTCTGGGGTGATATAACAATATAAGCTCAAGTATATATCTTGTGATTGTCTGTTGTCGTTATATGCAATAACAAGTTTCTTTACCTTAAATAGACAAGTGCTGTGTTTCCTGTTTAGTAACTTCATTTTCTTTTGGTTTCTGTTTTTCTAGATAAGTTTGGAGCCGCTATGACTCTCGTGAAAGCTGATATTGGTGGCAACATATCGGTAACATTCTCTTGTATTGTTTTAGATCACAAATCCATTTAGCATTCATAGTAAATAGCACTGATAGAAGTGCATTTTTTTGGCTCTGATCTTGCTCTTACCTAGTAATGTATAAAACATGTTGTGTATCTGCGTCATGACTTCTATGCGTTGGATTGTTGTTTTACAATATAAAATTGTTGGTTCGGTCTCTTGTGTAGAGGTTGGAGAAGAACTACTTGTCTGATCCCGACAAGTACAAGTACTTGTACACCTTTGTTCAAGGTGAAATTGAGTCTAAGACAGCAAAAGGATCGTCTAGTTGTACCAACGGTCTTCTCTGGTTAACCAGGTAAACGATATCACCATGTAAACACAATACACACCTCTGTTACCGCGAGAGCTGCTTCTAAGAAACAGATATATATATTGATTCTTTCAGAGCAATGGATTTCTTAGTAGAGCTGTTCCGCAACTTGGTGGCACATCAAGACTGGTCAATGTCACAAGCTTGTGGTGAATCTTACCAAAAAACACTCAAGAAATGGCATGGATGGCTCGCCAGCTCTACCTTTTCTGTATGAACCTACTTGTGACTGACTTTATCTTCTTTACCTGTTCGATTCGATCCTGATAAAGAGTAAACTTTTCTTTTTATTAGATGGCTTTAAAGCTTGCTCCAGACAGAAAGAAGTTCATGGATGTTATTTCTGGTTCTGGTGACATATACGCTGACATGGAAAGGTTTTGCACTGAGTTTGGTCCATTCCTTCAAGAGAATCATAAGTTTCTGGTAAACAAGACTTTATAAACCTTTAAATCATCGTAAGGTCTTCAGATTTTATGACTAGCTTTTAATCCTATTCTTCTTGTTTTTCATTTTTTTGCAGGCTAGCGTTGGTATGGATGACATGAAAGCTTCTTGAGCATCATATGATTATCACCTGTATCCAAATCTGCTTGTGTCAGAATATTTGTCTTGTTTTAACGTTTCTCATTTGGATTCTAAAACTTTTAGACTATCCAAAGAAACAGAATAATGTATCAATTAATATCTGAATGCTCGTTTTTATATTAAAAGTTTATATTAAAAAAACCAAATACATGTTTAGACATGCATGTGTTTATTAATAATAGTATAGATGTTCTGTTGTGGTCTTTTGTCTAATTCCTTATGACCCGGAATATCCTCATGACAACTTGTTTCCTGTGGGGGGTTTGATTGACTCTACTTTGCCTCCATTACCATCAGCATTCTAAATATAAAACTACAAATTACCTGTAAATTACAGCTTTGATAAGAAAAGGAAAAAAAAATTCAATGGTAAAAAAAAAACTTAGTGCTCTCCCTCTTCTTCTTCTTTCTCTTGGTTGAGATTACAACCAATAACATCTGAGGGATCTCTTGATCCCTTCTCTCTCTCCCTCTCCCTCTCTTCGTCAGAAAATCTTCAAACATTTTTTCTTGTCAAGAGAAAAAAGAATCCATGCGTTCAAGGTTATAGCCTTTCAGATTTTGTTCATCTTTTGGTTTGTGCCTTTGTTGATTTTGTTTCTTGGTTTGCTTTTCCTGCAAGTTTAGGTTTACGGAAGTTACAAAGCTGTAACGATCGTTAAATCTTGAACGCATAAAGATTGTCTCCGGCGTGTGGGTGGTTTGCTTGCACAAACTAACCGGAATCAAAACCGAGCAATGGCGACGACTATGAAAGGCCTTCTTAAGGGTCTTCGTTACATTACTCAGATTTTTGGTGAGTCTCATCAACATTTTTTCCATAAATAATAACAGCAAAAACTCTCGGTATTTATTGTTGTCACAAGTCATGTTAACCGTTGTGTTATTACAGACGAAGAGAAAGAAGAGGAGATGCAGATAGGGTTTCCGACCGATGTAAAGCATGTTGCCCATATCGGCTCTGATGGTCCAGCCGCCAATACGCCAAGCTGGGTACGTACGCTCATTCATTTATGTATCCTCTTATACAAATGTAAACTCATCATCTTCCTTGCTCTCTACACAGATGAATGACTTCAAACCCCAAGAACATGAGAATGGTCAAGTCGTTTCCAGAGGCAACTCCAACAAATACAACCCTCAAGGTAACATCTTTCCTCTCTAAGGTTTCGTTTTGTACGTTCTCTTTAACCATTATCTCAACAGAGATGAACCAAGGTGGAGCCGGGCTAAAAGAACTACTTCCTCCGACCAGCAACGAGAAACCGAAACACAAACACAGACGCAAACCAGGAAGCAGCGGAAGCGTTGCATCATCAGAGGAACCAGCGAAGCATTCATCAAGGCATAACCGAAGCAAACACGGGTCAATGGACTCAACATCGAGTGATCAAGAACCTTCAGTACGTAGAAGGCGTAGTGGAGGTACCAAAGACACAGAAGGTTCTACTAATCATATCCTTCCTGCTGATGGCTCAGTTCCTCCACGGAAGGCTAAACCTCGGAAACAAAAAGGGTCGATAGGTGGAGAAGGGTCGGTGAGGAGGTCATCAAAAGGAAAACCAGAGACTGAGAGTTAATAACCTGTAACGATATTCATAAAAAATTAAAACATGAAATGTATTTTTTTTTTTAACGAGTTTTGTCTATTTCTTGACTGGCTCAAGAAGGGGGAAACAAAAACAGTTTTCTGATTCAAACTCACAAAGTTTCCATTGAAGGAAATGTATTAAGAGAGAAAAGAACAGCAAGAAAATGACATATCAATCAATCATCTACTAGTTTTTTTTTTTTTTTCCTTATTTCTTGCGAAGATCGATCCCTGCTTTCTTGGCAACAGCGTCGAGTCCGTTCTTCTCAATGGTCTTCAAGGCCTTTGTTGATAAACGAAGCTTGACGAAACGTTTCCCAGCTTCCCACCAAACCTTCTTGTACTGTAAGTTGACGAACTGCAGCTTCTTTGTCTTGTGGTTAGAGAAGGAGACTTTGTTGGCTCTGTTTGCTTTCTTCCCAGTAAAAGGACAGATCCTCCCTGACACAGTAAAAAAAACAGTTTCAAAGACAAAGAAAGAGCCAAATGTTTCAGAATCAACAGAGATATATCAAGTCATAGCTTATAACAAGACGAAAAGCACAAACTTGTCGGAATCGAGACATAACTTGAGAGAATCCAACACACAAAGCCTACACGAACAATTCTAAAGACAAAGCAGTTTCAAAGATCCAAATGTTTCACAATCAGAGTGTTACAAGAAGATAAACCGCACGAGGCTGAAACGGAACTTAAGTATTAAAAGGTCTGTAACGGAACTTAAACACACTTGTCGTCGCCACGTAGACATCAATTGAGAGAATCCAAACACCAACAACTCTAAAATTCGAAATTCGACATGAATAAACTCTTCAGAGACAAGGGGGAACTTACGGGCGACGATTGGCTGAAGACCGGGAAAGGAAGGAAGGGAGATACGGTTGATGACGTCAGTGGAGGGAACCTGCGAGATTCTTAAGCCGCTGAGCTGGGAGCTGAGGAAGCCGAGCTCCGTTGGCTTAGCGACGGACTTTGAGGATGAGGTCGTTCTTAATCGCAGAAAAGCCCCTTGCGTCGCCATTGTCGTCATTTTTTTGTCTTCACTCTTGTTACTCTGCTTCGAGAGGATTTTGGTTGGATAAAGAAGAAGATTGGCTTCTTTCTTTTCATTTATTTATTTTGCAAACAAACCCTCTGACTCGTCCAGAAGGCTACGTTCCCTAAACCGTGGGCTCTAATGAGAACCAGATAGCATTTATTTTTGAAGGCTGTCAATTCCGGTTATCGGATCATCTCAGTTCCCAGGGCAAGCCGGTTAAACCAAAACCATAACAAAGATCCCAGACATTAGCCACCAAAACAAACGTACAGTTTCAACTTTCAACTTTTACTTCTTAAGATTCTTGAATGCACAAAAGTAACGAGACACAGGTGGTGATTACGAACCAACCTGATCCCTCCCAACGATTACAAATGGATTCTTTAAAAAGGTTCTTCGATGCTAATGTATCTCTGAATCCGGTTTGAACCGGTATGTGTGTGGTCAAAATAAGATTACGCGCTCTTCACGCCACAGTTTCTCGGATCCATCATACCCTTTTTCAGGCACATGATAGTCATGAACCTTCACAACTAGATCGTTACTGAGTACCTGAGATACTCCCACAGGGTCCTCTTTCATCCGTTTATGATAGTCAGCAGGCTTCTCAACAAGATCGTTACCAAGTAACTGAGCTGCTTCTAGCGTTTCGCCCTTCAACCTTTGCCAAGGACTCTTTCCTCTTCCTCGCCCTTCAGCGCTTGCAGGTCTTGTTGAGCAGCAGATCCTTCATTTACAAGCTGTTCATGCCCATCCAGATTTTCATTTTGCTTACTAACTTCGTTCATCATGTTCGCTCAAAGAGGAGGCAAATCGTTGCAGATAATAAGCAATCATCAGCAGACACAGCTCATAAACGAAAAGACAGAGAAGATAGAACATAAACCAATGCAAAATGAATTTCTCTAACAATTTCCAATATCCCATAACCGGAATTTCAAATATTACTAAAGCGGAAGCCAAGTGTCGCACCTCCGGCAAGTGAAACAGCCAATATTTGATGCCTAAATATCCCCAATGTCTTCTCTAAACCAGTAAGAGTAAACCTCAATTTACATTATTACAATAAAAATGTTACATTTTACCGAAACTAAGCATTTCAACAATATCCAACAATGTTGGGTTCATTAGCTGCAACGGACTGGAACATGGAACCTTCGCCTGCCAGCAGCAACTTCATCACCACTATCGTACTCACTTTCAATTTGATATAAGAGACAGTGTATTTGTATCTTCTTCAGACGCAGCTCAACGTGTGTTTTCTCTGCGGCGAGAGTAACGAGTTCTGTCATTGTATCTCGGTCTATCTTGTGCTCTCTGAGGCTGCGGCTCAACTCTCCTCTGTCTCTCCGGTGATCGTTGCACTATCTCTCCGTTAACAAACAGCTCCGCTGCAAAGTCAATTAAGAAGATACAATCAGGAAATTACAACATCTTTGTGACTGTATCTCTCATACTTGAGTATATGCTTATATGAAGCTCACAGAACAAGAAAGAGAGAATATGGTCTTGTGAGTCCATTAACAATTTAACATTCAAATCTTATCATCGCCAAAAAAAAAGACTCGTCAACTTTGCCAAGATGGACTTTAAGCAAAAAATTTCATGGTTAGGAAGAGACACAATGTTAGTGGCTCTGTATGTTCTTTTTACATCTCAGACCAGTCAGCACTTTACTACATTAGCAAACAAAACTAATCACACTTCAAAACCTCACTAAGTTCGGTAAGATGGACTAACTAAAGCACAAAGCAAACAAGGGTTGCAACATAAGTTTCACCTCATCCGGCCTGCAGTTAAGTTATAATAATAACTATTTGTAAAAATCGGCCAAGAGAAGGAGTTTGATGTCAGTCCATTAGCATTCAAAGCTAATCATAGCTCAAAGACTCATTAGCTTCGCCAAGATGGACTTCTAATCAAAACTATGTATGTTAGGAAGAGAGACAATCAAGACAACAACATATATTTTTCATGGTTAGAAAGAGAGACAATCTTAGTGTGTTAGTGGCTATGTATGTTTTTCATCTCAGACCAGTCTGCACTTAATACATTAGCAATCAAAACTAATCACACTCAAAAGATTCACTAACTTCAGTAAGATAACTGAAGCACGAAGCAAACAAGGGTTGCAATATATGTTTCATCTCAACCGGCATACAGCTAGATATAATAATAACACCTATCTGCAAAAATCGGCTAAGAGAAAAATAATTTCATGTCAGTCCATTAGCATTCAAAGCTAATCATAGCCAAAAGACTCATTAGCTTCGCCAAGATGGACTTACAACCAAAATTTTCTTTTAATGTTTCAAGAGAAAAGCACTCACGAGTTATATGCAGTTAGATATACTACTATCTACGGATATTAGTTAAAATTTGTTAATCCATTAGCACTAAAGCTAATCATAGGCAAAAGACTAACTCAAAACATATCTTTCATGTATCAAGAGAGATGCACTGAGACTAGCTGACTACCAAAGATTTCATTTTGAGATTTAGAGAAAAAAAACTACCTCCATAATCTTTGTTTTCAGGATCCACATAGGAATCTGGAAGCACAAACAGAACACCAGGCAAACCTGTCGTAAACAAAGCAACACTCTTTATTATTACTCAACACTAAGCTAACATAAGAGACGAGTGCAAGTAAAGACAAGACCTTCAAGCTTAGTAGATGTCTCTTCATCAATCTCACACCCAAACCCCAAATACCTCTCGCACGAAACATTGTAGATCCTCTTCTTCGCCTCTTCCTCACTACACAAAAACGAAACAAAACACACACAACAGATTAAGCACAAAGAAGAATCATCAGAACACAAAGAACATATTATATATTACCTTCCAACGACTTTAGCTAAGGTTTGGATGTAGCAATCAATCATCTCCTGCTTCGTCGCTCCCTCGCCGCCAGGCTTATCCATAACAATCAGCCAGTGCTCGTAATCGCATCCCGGAAACAGAGGCGCCATCTCAGTCGGAGGTCGGTCGCTGAAGTTGGAGCCGGAGTTAAGCGGCGAGTAAGCGGAGCCTGACCGGTTAGCTCGGCATCGGATTGAGGTGAACCGGGTCGAGCAAGCTAACCGATATCCACCCGCATCGTGACCGGAGCTGAATCCGCCGCAGCGAACGGAGGAAGGGAAATTAGGAGGCGCGACTACGGTAGTACTGGACAAGAGGGAGCGCGTGAGGTGGCGCGTGCCGGAGATAGGCAAGGCCATTGTTGGCGATTGAGGGAGGAGGAGAGCTGAGAGTGAAGGGGTTTGGAGGTTTAGAGTGGATAGGGTTTTGGCAGATTATTTATTTTTGCTTTCCTTATATTATTATGATGGGCTTCACATAACTTGGGCTTATAGCCCATAAAGTTTATGTAGTATTTGTTAGTTATGGACAAAAAAAATATGAAATCCGAGATATTTGATCTGATCTGTAAATATATTTGAATAGATTCTGAAATGTAGTTATTGTGAATGCAAACAAACGTTTATATTGAAAGTTTAGACAAATAATTGATATCAGGAGATTTTTTTGGGAAAAAGTCTAAAACCAAACTCCATGCTGATTTTGCTTATTAATTTTCAAATATACAATATTGTACTAATCGTTCGCGGAAAAGTTGAACATAAATTTGAATAAGCTTAACAATTGGTATCAGTTCTAAGATGACAAAATTCTGTAGTAAAACCCCTGTTTAAAAACTTGGCGCCTAGAACTGGATATTCGCCGAAAAAATGTTTCATGGCCACTAAACGTGTCGATTTGACGTTGTTCGGTAAAAGAATCGGTGAAAAAAAATTTATTCGTTTTGTATATTTAGAGCTTGCAATCACATATTTTTTTGTAGATCTGTTATATTTCCATTGAAATTTATATAATTAAAGAGAAGAAACAGGGAAATCGTAAAAAAAATGAAAAACAGCTCTCAGATTTGCAGATCATCTGGTGAAGACGAGTACATTGTTGTCTTTTTAGCCTCATTAAACCTAAAAAGGAAAAATAGATCCCAAAATGAACTCTACTGCCGTCAACCCTGATCCCCCTTCATTAGAAAGTTGTTACCAACCACTAGACTAAGCATAAACAATGTGGATGTTACACATATTTTGTGTATAACAACTAAATTTATATAAGAACCTTAAAATTAGATCCCAATTAATTCCCGTATAATCTCCACTTAATAGATCTGGCGCTAGGCGGCACCATAGCGCACGTGTTATGCCTAGCGTAGTTTTAAACATTAAGGAAAATTAAAGCACCTTCAAGTTTGAAATTGTGCCACTTTTAATATTAGGTAGATATTCCTATTAGTATTAAATTGATTAGACGGTGAATGTCCTAATAGTGTAGTAAGGATTATGTGAAGAATTATGTTGGTGATTAGACGGTACAAGATGTGTACCCAATTTTGCTAGAGACTAGAAGCCAAAAATTTGTGTGGTATTTGATTTGAGAAAAGGTTTATTATGAATGCAAATAAAATTTTATATTGGAAGTTTAGACAAATAATATCTAGTATATAAAGAGACAACCAATTCTGATCAGTACAATGAATTTTAGGAAAAAGTTCAAATCAAATCTATGTAGATTTTGTTTGTTGAGTACAAAATAAAAGTATCAAACATGCTCTTATATTTAGGCAAAACACTTCAGTAGAATGCACTGAGCAAACTCTATTTGGTGAAAGCTATCATGAGGATATTTTGAGATGTAGCTTTTAAACTTTTCTCATACTTCTCCAAAACTCTTAGGATTTCTTTATTGGAATCCTGACATTTCATTTCTAATCCTTGAAGTAGAGAAGAACTTTACGAAGAAGACTCTCTCGCAATCATCCCATGTAGTAATGGATCTCTCTAGAAAATTCTTCTTCTATTCATGAGCTTTGTTTTCCAAAGAGAATGAAAATAATCTTATTTTTGAATACATCTTCAGTGATATCATTGATCTTCACAGTATCACATAACTTGTCAAAATTATCCAAATGATATCTTCCAAAGCAACACTATGATACTTGTTGCTTTGGATCATGTTTATCAAGCTTGACGTTTGATCTCAAAATTATTGTTCTCCACAGTTAATGCTCTAATATTCGTCATATTTCCATGGATATTGGACTGATCAAAGGTACCAATGACTCTAGGTTAGCGTTATGGATATTGTGGTCTAAGATTGACAGCTTTTTGACCAATGCCCGCAAACAATATCATTCTAATCTTTCGTGAAAACATTAAACATAAGTTTGAATAAGCCTAACAGTAGTATATTACCAAATCTGAATAAGTACTCCAAGCCTAAAAAACTAACTCAAAAATCAGAAATAAAAATTTGAAACTTAATAAATATATTATATATTCAACTTCGTGTTTATCTTGATATGAAAATCCGAATAAAACCTAGGGAGCAAATTTAAAAATTTTAAAATTCGATCTGAATCAGACATATACTGCCTATGTATAGTATTTATGAACACATATCTAATAAAAAATGTAACAAATATTTATCGAAAATAACACACAAACTCTCTTTACTCTTCAACTTCTGTAACAATAAGAAAACAAAAATATATAAATTATTACAAATCAGCTGAAAAATCACATTTTGAATAGCTTGACACAACAAATCAAGTTCACGTCTCTCACCAACACAAACGTTTTTGTTTTTTAAGAGTTGAATTCTTTTCTTCTTTTTTGCTTTCTCCTTCTCGAGTTCTCACCTCCTTTTAGGCAACTGAAACGACTTCTTAAGGAACTGATTAGCAACACGGTCGTTTCTATGACAAAGAACCCTTAAGATAGTGTTCGGATCCGACCGGTTCCACCTCCCAGTGGTCGGAGGCATCGGTAGCTTTTGTCTTGATCCAACCATCCCCATTCCACTTGTTTCACACGTCACGATGCTAAAATCTTCCATAAGTTGTTCTGTTGGTTGGCTCATCAGCTGAATCACTCCTTCCACACTCTCCGCATCTCTGTCAACAATATCCTCAGGTATCAACCCGTCGCCACAAGTACAGAAAACCCTCTTCAAGCTCTCGAAATCCTCCTCGATCAAACTATGATCCGACCTGTAAAACACTCTCGGATACCCTCCCGCGAGCAAGACCATCAAGAACGCTTCGAAAGACGCCTTCATAACCTCACGCATCGCTAGCGCTTGAGCACGATCCGCGAGAATCGCTGACATCAACGTGAAGTTCTGTTTCATGATCCGTAAAGCCGGTCTGATCCTCGTGTTCGACACTTCTCCTACGTAAAGACTTTCGTAGAAAACAGAGTTCGAGTCGAGGAAGATTAGTCTGTAAGCCGCGACTTCTGAGACGTGCTGGCAGGCGGATTCGATGCCCGCGTAGGTGAAGTCGAAGTAAGATGAGGAGTTGTTGTTTCGGTGGCGGTAACGTTTTCGGGTTGCGGGAAGTACCCTCGGGTTTAGGGAGAGTGTTTTGTTTAGGGAATGGATATGAGAGCTTAGGAAATGTAGTGTGTTGAGACGAATGTAAAGACGTTGCGTCCCGCGGCTTGTGGATGGTCGTGGATGGTGGCCGTCGGATAACGCGGGTGCGGTGTGGCCAAAATCTTCTCTGACGGCGGTACAGGGTGTAGCTCTCCTCCATAGTTTAAGGAATCCTGAATCTCTGTTGCATCTTGTAAGAGGAGGTAATGTAGGAATGTAACTCTGTCTTGAACCTGACATAACCAAACATTATAGATTAGCCCTGACATTTATACCCGAACAGAACCAAAATTTTCGGTCTTCATTTATGAATTTGGTTTAGTTTGGTAAGCTTCTTTAAAAAGAAAAAATCTGTTTTCAGTTCAGTTCAATAGTTGGTTAACTTCGGTTTTCCAAACTAAAAAAATTGAACCGAAACTAAACGGAAAAACTGAAAACCAAAAATGAGAAAAATGAAAGAAATTTAAACAATTTTTTTGAGATTCCAATGAATTTAAACCAAAATTTAACCGAAACAAAAATAAGGTTTATTTGGTTATAATTTTTAAGAACCAGAATAACCGAGACCCAACCAATTTTTTCGATTCAGTTTGATGAGATTGTGGCCGAACCGAACTAATCGAAAACCAAATTACCCGACCGAATAAACCAAAATCGCATGACTAAATAGATAATCAAATTAGATTGTCGCTGTGTTTTTTTTTTCTTGAATACGAAAGACGATACTTTAATATAAGCTTACCACAGGACGCAACAAAGGTAGTGTATTCTTGGAAAAATTGTTCCAGTCCTTCAACAAGATCATGAACTAGATCCTCTGTAATCCCAATAGGGATTTCAAAGAACTCATCGATTATTTCCTTAGCTAGCTTCATCAACTCTCCTGCAGATTGTGCATAAGGTTCTGATTTGGACTTGGGATTCCATGTCTACAAAAAAAAATGCAAACACCCAATATAAGTTACCAAAAGACATAAACGTTTTGAAGTGTTGCAAGTAATATCTCTATAACTTACTTCAGTTTCTTTTGCTCTAAACAAACATTCCTGAACTCTCTTTAGATTCTCTTCGATCCATTGCCTCAAAAGCCGCAATATAATCGAATCAACTTCATAAGGAACCATCTCTTGAACCAGCCTTTTTCCACCGTCATCGCATTCTTCTGTATCTTCAGCCACCATCTGCACCAAAATCTTCTCCAGCTTCCCTGCCGTTTGCAAAACCTCAACAGTATCTCTCGAGATAAACGATCTCCCTGCCAAATACTGCATCAAGATCGAACCATAACATTGGTGAAGCGACACCGAGGCAACACCAGCAGCAACTGAGTGCCATCTCTTGAGTATAGGACTGAAACATTCACGTTCTCTTAACGCTAACTCCTCTGTTTCCTTAGCTAGATGTAGTAGTGTCGCAGCCGCTTCTTCTCCTTCCTCTGTAGCTAAGATTTTAGCTCTTGTGTTCTCTATCACCTACAAAGAAAAAGATTTCACAATTTGAATATTAATAATCGTGTTTATTAGTTTATCGAGTATTAATTTATAGTATTTTTACTGTACCTTAGAAAATGCGGTTTTAATAGATGCTCTTATGTAATAATCAACACGATCTCCTGAATAATCAATTAACTTAACGTCGCCTTTCCCTTGAGAGATTGTCACATCTTCTCCCAAGATTCTTGAAGATGATAACGCCAATGGGAGAAGATTCTCTATCAACCCCACATTGCCTCTTTGGAAATAGTCATGATAGCTTAACAATCTACAAAGAAAACCACAACCACATTTAGGTTTCAAACATTTTAAATCAGTAACTTATACAGCAAGAAATAAATCAAATACCTTTTCTCGGTCCATCCTTGCATAGAGGCTAATACTGAGGTCAGTAGTTTTACATAGAGAGCTTCACGGTCAAGTTTCTTAGCGTCGTTAGCAACTTCAGCCAGCATCGCGTGGGATGCGCCTAGCAAGTCTGGTTCCATCTGTGACGTTACTACGTATTGATGAAACAAAACCCAAGTGAAACATAGGTTATGCACCGGTCTCGTGATCCCTAGTGTTGACCAAGTCTTCTTCATTAGCTCCAGAAGTTCATCGATCTCATCGAGCACCAACGTCTCATCCCTAACATCGAATATCGACTGCAATAGTGCTACGTAGAGATGGATGTTGAGAGGGTAGCCATCAGCCCAGTGGCAAACATCGGATGGGTTTCCATTAGTGCTGCGCCAAGATAAAGACACGACTACGTTGCATAGCGTTCTCATTGCGTCTGAGGTTTTGCTTGTGTCGATGGGTTTGTTCTCGCTTTGTCTAACGATTTCTCTTAAACGCATTGCGTAGTTGTTGGTTTTGTCTAGAGGAATCGATGGGTGTAGGAGAAGACCAGCTTCAAGGACTTTGAGTTGTCTTCGTTGCCAGAGCTGGTACTCTTGTCCATCGCCGAACTCTGATGTTTTCAAGTGTCGGAGAAGCTCTAACGGTAAGATTATTGTCTCTGCTCTTCTACCTGTCTGAAAATAAAAACCATTTTAAGTTACTATTATGGCATTGATTGCTAAACATTGATTAATTGAATCACAGAAAAAATTACTAATCCATAGAAAAATTTTAATTATGCGGAATGAAAATTGTGAAATAAGTTTTGCCAAAAAATGAAATACAAATTATATTGATTAAATATTTTTGTCAAAGAAAACACAAATGCAAATCTGCATTTTCGTTCATTTATTTTGCAAATTTTGTTACTTGGCAAAATATTTACGGAATCGCATCTCTAAGCACAGCTCTGCAGAATACCAATCAGGGTCCATAGCATTTCAAACTTTTGTATTAACTTGTA
This sequence comes from Brassica juncea, assembly GCA_018703725.1. Lineage (NCBI taxonomy): Eukaryota > Viridiplantae > Streptophyta > Magnoliopsida > Brassicales > Brassicaceae > Brassica > Brassica juncea. The sequence continues at coordinate 51,665,991 of CM031935.1, read as the reverse complement.
GAAGAAGCAACCAGATGGATCAACTTACTTGACCAACAAGCGTTCTCAATAAGGTTTTTCTAAGCCGGCTATCACTCTGTTCTGTCACCCTCATTTGTTGCCTCATGATCTCCGCCGAAGTTAACGGTCTTCTAGGCCGAGTAGGCTGTACCGTCGAGAACCCGGCTCCGGGACTAATATGTCCTGAGCCACTTCCACCACCGGGTGACAATGAGTTTGTCCCTGCTCCTCCAGCCACTCCTATCGTAGACATTCGCCTAGACGGAGACCGTTTAAGCATCTTCAACCCTAAAGCCCGTTTCACTCGGCTTGTAGGGGTTGTCACCACCTCTTTCCTCCCTGAAAACCCAAACCCTGAACCAGAGCCACCACCATTTGATCCTCCTCCTCCTCCTTCTCCATGATTGTCGTTGTTGTTGTGCGAAGAGTAGAACGTGAGAGCAGTCCTACCTCCAAACCCCGGTGATGACCGACAAGCCGTGAAGAAGATTTCGTAAGCCGTCTCACGGATATCATCATGTGCAAGACCGTTGAGCTTCCCAAATGGCCAGAGAAGGTCGGTGTTAGGACAAACCACCGTGGAACCACTTCCCATGTTAGAGATAGTCACCGAGAAGGACTCACGTCGGTGGTTCATGGTGGAGGAGGAGAGGGGGTGGAGGGAGAGCTTTGGACAGGATTTATGTAATTAGATTGTTCAAAATGAGAGGAAAGAGGGAGAGAGTAATGACATTTCTTTGTTTTTAAAAATAAGGCAAACGCGTAAGAAACCAAAAACAAGAGGAACAGGGAAGGAAGTGGTAGAGGAAGGAGACAAGTTGGAAAAAGGTAATCTCCAGCAAATTTTTCTGAGAGAGGATGTGAGTAAAAATAGGAATATACACAAAATATTTACTATAATTAGCAAATCTTCTATTTATATTAAGACTTGTCCATCCAAATCTCATCTGTAAAATCATATATTTGTGTAGTAGATAGTTGACAGCATGACACAAGGTTGTTGAATCTCTGACATTATCCTTTTTGTTGAGTTGTTTGGTGATCAGACAAGGTACGATTGCAGCACTCTGCTTGAGATCAAGAGCTGGCTGGTTTGTAGATGCACTCAGAATTAATCACCTCTTTTAACGTTCTTACTTCTTAACTCCTAGAATCTTGCAACCGCACACGTCCATCTAACAAGAAGGGCGAGAGAAAAAGATTTAGAGCTAAGAGAGAAGAAACAGGTTGGATTAGAGAATCTGGACTTGAAAATCTGATGAACCATTGACAATATGTCTTGAGAAGCTTTAACAGATTAGTTACATGATTGCTCTTCCGAGTACATGGATAGGAAAAGATATGTGTAAACGTAAGTATCTCGTTGGCAGACCTGGAGAGACTAGTTAATCTCAAAGTGGTTAATTACAGCTACGGTTGCTGAAGCTCTCGTTCTAACAAACACCAAGCAGAAATGTTCACCTTTAACAGAAGAGATTCAAAGCAAGAATCTTGAAAGGAATATTCAGAAAAATGAATGCAACAAAGAAATAAAGATGAATAGTGATAAGTTATTGTTAAACACAAACACTAGCATAGAGAAACAAAACCATTCCAAAGCAACAAATATAAATAAGCACGCAAACATTAAAAAAAAAAAAACTACAACTTCATACGACTCAGCAGCATCAAGGGGTGCCTGAACAACTTATTAAGAAACTAACACTGTAGTAGTCTTTCTAGTTTCTTCCTCCAATCACTGTTGTAGAGCTTGATTCCCGCTTCCATAACCACCGCCATAACCAGCTTGCCCGTTCCCTTGGTGATTCCCATATCCTCCAGAGCCATCTGAACCATCAGCATAGCCACCGCCATGGCTGTTAGGCCTCCCACCAACTGCACCATAACCAGCTGGAGTTCCATAAGAGGAATCATTCCCACCATATCCATAACCTTGACCGCCATAACCTGCAGATGCACCTCCTTGACCCATCACTGCTGAACCAGGACCAGAACCGCCCCACGGAGCAGCAGCAGCAGCAGCATTTCCATATCCCACGTTACCGTAACCCGATGGTGCTTGACCTCCCCACGAGCTTCTTGGACCACTTCCAAACCCAGCTCCAGGGACACCAGGATTCCCATACGGCGTAGCACCAGATGGATTTCCATACCCTCCGAAACCCCCATAACCAACACCGTTGCTGCCATAACCATAACCAGAACCATATCCAGAAGCACCATAAGGAGGATAACCGCTTCCAGCGTTTTGAGGCGGCATGTATCTACTCGAATCAACACGACCACCCTCGTATCCACTTCCACCAGAGCCACCATACCCCGGGAAACCACCACCCCCACGACCACCACCACCACCCCCGGCTACTCCAGGATTAGCATCTTTAGGAAGAGCTCGTTTAACTTCTACTTGTTTACCATTCAAATCGTGGAAAGTCTTGTGCAAAACAAGGTCAACAGAATCCTCAGAATCAAACGAAACAAACCCAAACCCTCTAGGCCGTTGTGTGGCCTGGTCAATCATAATCACCGCATCGCTCACAGGGCCGTAAGTCTCGAAGTAGGCCCTGAACTCATCTGACGTCAAAGCAGGAGGCAAACCTCCCACGAATATCTTCTTGGTCCTAACGTTCGCAGCGCCGCTATCAAAACTCCTAGAAGCGTTAAAACTCCCTGGTCTACCACCACCACCAGGACTCTGCTCTTCTCTAGACATTGCTCTCTTCACATCAACCTAATATAAGATTTAATTAAAAAGCTTAGATTTTTATGACGAGATTCAAAAAACCCAATTCGGAAACAAGTGTTACATTCGAGACAAATTTAAAGAAAGTTTTGAACTTTTACATCTCTGTTATCGATATGGTGCTTGGTCTGAAGAACCCTGTCAATGACGGCGGGATCGGAGAAGGAGACGAATCCGAATCCTCTGGGACGAGCTGTAGCTTTCTCTCGCATGACGGTCACCTGCGAGACCTCGCCGTAACTGCTGAAGTACTCTCTCAGAAGATTCTCGTCGGTGTCCCATGAAATCCCGCCGATGAAGAGCTTTCCCTGATCTGATTCCATTGATTCGTCCGTCTCGTTATATACCCAGAGAACCCTCGACGAATCTCACCCGGTGAAGAAGAGGTTCCGAGAAAATTAGGGTTTGGGTTTGTGAAATCGAGTTAGAGAGAGAGAGAAGATGGAGAGAGAGAGAGAGAAAAAACAGACTTGGGAAGTAGCTAGCCAATGGGGTTAAAGAGAGTGAAAGAGATTCGTTCAAAAAAAAAGTATTTTTATTACTAAAAAAGCTTCAAATGTAAAGTAAATATTTAATAATTTTACAGAAGAAGAAAGTAGTGGATTCGTGAAAAAAAAAAAAAAAAAAAAAAAGTAGTGGATATTTAAAAAAAAAAAATTACAAAAAAAGGAAGTTGTATTTTTTTTAATTGGTTTGGTGATGCGGTAAACTGAGCCAAGAACATCGGACGGTGTAACGGTTGTGTAGTGGTGAACATCGGATGGTCAAGATCTCATGCCAGAGATGGTTCAAACTTCGAACTAAACAGTACGTTTGACAGACTGCACTGACGAGTGGCGACTTTGTTAGAAAAGAGAATGTGGATCTCACGTGATGTGTTTAAAGTAACACATCAGTGAAAAGAAGAATATCGATCATTGACCTCGTTGTTTGTATTCGTTGCAGATCAATGATGATCTATCAACATTAGACAAAAAAGCAGCACCAAAGTCATGAGAAATAGTATAATGTTACTGTTGATGATTTAACGTGGTAGTAGACTGTGAATTTTCTATAGATAATATACATTTTTGCCCAAAAAATTACGGACAGTTGTGTGTAATTGTGTAAAATGCAACCATCTCAAACTATATAAGGTTTTGTATCTAATTTTTACTAAATCTATGTGATGTGTTTTTAAGTTTATAGATATTATACTTTATAGAAGCAGGCTCAAAATACACTTTAATAATCACACAAGCTTTAGATGAAATCATTGTGATTATTAATGCTCCACATGATATCCAAAAGCTTAACCAAATCTATTTTCTTTAAAATTAAAAAATATAACTGAGACCGGATAAGTTTTACAGAATTTAAGATTTTGTTATAATACACTACTCACATGTAGATACAAAGTCGATTTTAAGCAAAACAAATCTTCGTTTGGATCCTCAAAAATTTAATGGCTAATATGTGTAGATCATTATACTTTCGGATTGCTTATAATATCTGTAATGATTTTTTAGTAGATGTTTCAAATTCCATAAATCTCAAGACAACACTACTATATACAACACTAGTAAGCCATATACATAACTGGTTACCTATTGCAATAGAAAGTTTATGGACCTGAGTAAATAAGTCATGAGTTAGGCATGTATGTCAATCGAATAAAAGACAGAGACTTGGTTAAGCTTTTGTATATTACTTTCCCAAAACTACTTAAATGGGCCACAAGCCCATAACTCACAAGACAACCCAATGAATCTTGATTAGGAAAAAGAAAAACGATTCTAGTCACTATACGTAGTCTTTAATTTCACTTCAACAAATTGCCAGAAAAAAAAAAAATTATGTTTTGAACTTTGGTAATGCATAGCAGAAACAAATAAATACACTTGGTTATGCACACTTAGCACAAACTGAATAGTTGAAGAAAGTTTCTTAAAAAACGAAACTTGGTTTGGAGGAATATTAAAACAAATAGGTGCATTAGCTGTTTTTGTCTTTTCTTCTTAAATAGAATTTTTTTTTTATCAAACTTAAATAGAAATTTATAAAAACAATAAACGGCGGCATAAGCGCCGTGAGTCTACCGTCAATTTCATCTTTTTGAAACCCCTTCCAACGTTCCTATTTCTATTCAAACACACATCAACGAGGCGAAAAATAAATAAATAAACAAACAAAACCATCTCTCTTGTTCGTCTTCTTCCCAAGAATCGAAACCGAAACAGAGGAAACATCACCCACCACCACCAATGGGATGTTTTACTGGTTGTTTCGGTCTCTCTTCCAACACAAAACGCAGAAACTCCACCAGGAAGATCCTTCCTCGACATCAAGTAACCTTTTTCTTTCTTTCTTCAAAGATCACTCTTTCTTGTCTCTCTTTCTAACATATGTTTCTTGCAGAGAATCTGTAGCTATGAGCCTCTACTTTCTTCAGATCCGTCAGATTCCATCACTAATTCAGATAGCCCTGAAAAGATCTCGAGTTCGAACCTCAGGTCAGTGTTGTTTCTTCCCGTTTACTCTGTTTTATATATTTAGATTTACTCAAAAAAAAAAAAAGATGATACCTTTTTGCTCTGAGATTCCCTATCTGATGATAACCGGTTATGAAGACCAAACCCTAAACCGGTTTAAGCAGTTCATAACATGTGCAGAGGTGGTTTTTTAACAATGGTCAATGCTCTGGTTTTTTTTTCTGGTATTGTGTTAGGTGTGAGGTAGAGGCAGAGGAAAAGAAGGAAGGAACAAAGAAGACAAGGAAGAGAGTTAGGTTTAACTTGAATGTACAAACCTTTGAACCAACTCTACCATCAAAATATGAGAACTATTGCAGCGATGATGATGAAGAGGCAAAAGGAGAAATGAAGAAGCCACAGGATCCGAGCAGTAGATCTGTGTATCCTGCAAACTACAGATACCATAATTGCTTAGATAGTTTAGAAGATGAAGATGAAATGGGAAATGGAGAGAGTGATTTGGAGGATGAAGACTATTACACAGATGATGAAAACGACTATGAAGATGATGCTGATGATCAAGAAGATGAAAACCAGGACGCGACTCCTCTATTGAATCCAGTTGAGAATATTACGCAGTGGAAAGCGGTTAAAGCAAAGCCAGTAAGAGTTAAACAGCTAATGAAGGAGAATGTTGAAGCTGATAGTGATGATCAAGCAAGACCATTACTAAAGGAGATCATCGTCAATACTAGCCTTGCTGACTGGTTGGCCTCGCCAAAGACTTTTCATGAGAATGGTTCAACTAAGAGATCCCCAATTGTTGATATCACCAACATGGAAAACAGGTCAAAGGTTTCATAGTGATTCCCCATTGTGAAGGAGGAGGAGAAACCGTGTGTTTTGTTGTTTTCTTTGTAGCATTTCTGATTCTTTTTTTTTTTTGTGTGTGTGGAAGGGATCTAGAGGTTTGTATCGATCTTTCAATGTTTTTGCATCTCTGCTTATGATTTGGTGAGGAGAAAAACTACTGGAAGCAGAGGAATTAATGGCTGCACATGCTCTTACAATTGAATCAGCTTGTGTGTTGCAGTAAAGACATACATAGTTTACTGTCAAAACCTGTCATCAAATCAAACAGCACTCGCAAAAAAAGTTTGGTTTGAAGTGTCAGCCTCTATTGGACAATACAGCAGTAATCTATAATCTATATACTCTCTCCTGTAACTGAAATGTGACGATCTGGTATAAGCTTATATAAGTCTACATCCCTCGTTTGAACTGGTCCTGAAAACAAAATCAGACACCTGCCTGATTGTGATTGATGTCCAGGCGCTTAAGTTGGTTCGTCTTGCTGAAAAGAAGCCAGATACAAAGACGAGCTCATTGTTAATCTATCTCCATGTTACTGTTGGTTGATTGCGGGATCTGAGGGCTACATAATTGTGCAGATGCAGGAATCTGAATCATCGTCATCTGTATCGCTTACTTCACTGCAAGCAGATAATGGAGGCAGAAGTGAGAAATATAATATAACTGTTCTCAGTTTCCAAGCAAAAACACAACGATGGAAGAGAAAGTAAATTCTTGAATGGAAGGAAACTACTCTATTGGTCCTATAGCAGAGGAACATCAAAAGAAGCCACCAAACTTGCACAGTAGTTCATCAAGTGAAAAAGGTGTAGTTAATTCATTATCTCTTGGTATTTTTGCTAAGTTCAGTTTCCACAAGCACCAGAACTATTTGAAAATGAAAGAAACGTGCTAAATTACAACATACAGAGGCAAAACTAAGTGTTTCTCATAGACTCATCAGCAATAACACAATGTGGTCCAGGTAGACGCTGACAAATCATTAGAAACAGATTCAAGAATTTATCTACTGAAACCATTAAACAAAAAGGGCACTAGTCAAAGATTAAAGAAGACCATTCCAAACTCCACAGTCTCAGCCAAATCAATACGAACCTAACTTTAGTGATATTGATCCTGCCTTTGAAAAACTACTAGCATTTAAGTAGCTGAGGCAGGCCAAATAAATGAGAACACAATCATAAAACAGTTCACAAATTAAAGTGAAAAAGTTAAAAGGAAACAAAAACAGAGACTTTTGTTCCTTACCTTGGTTCATATACCAAAACCTCAGCAAGATTGTCTCCTTTGTTGTCATTCCACTGGACAGTCTTCTTAATCTTGTCACTACTTCTAGACATCCCTCCTTTCCTAGGAGGCGGCAATAAACACTGTGACTCACTTTCTCCTTCTTCTTCTTCCTCCTCAGAAATCTGATCCTTTAGACTAACAACAACAACAGCCTTATTATTACTACTACTCTCACATCCATTGGCTTCCTTAGCCTCTCCACGAGTCGTATCCATCAAAACAGCAAAGATATGGAAAGAAGTAGAACCCAAATCCAAAAAATAATCTGGAGAAGATTGAAAGCTTCTTCCTTTTTCTTTCCTAATTCATGTCAAATGCAATCCACCATGAATCCCGCAATCAAGCTAGAGGAAGCAGCACGATTTGGATCATTTAAAGGTTTGAGCTTTAACCCTTCCTGGTGCAAAACAAAACAAGGATAACAAACCCTAATCAATAAATCGAAAGTAAGCCCAGATCAAGAATCGAGATCGAGATCCGGAATTTGATACCAAAAACCGAAATTGAGAAGGCATTGCTTACCTACTCAGTGTCGGCGTTATGGAGAAAAGACTCGAATTTTCTCGGGAAAGATTTGAAATTTGAGAAGGATTAACATAAACAGCAGATCATGTAACCGTAATCAACAAGTAATTTCAGAACCCATCAATGGCTCTGATCCGATAACGAGAAGAAGAAGAAGAAAAATCTGAGAGACGCGTTTCTCTCTGGTTGTGTTGTAATTGGATGCTTGATAGAATCAACGGTCAAGATCTGACGTGAGGGTTTTGCAGATCAGATTACGAGTTTACATACTTGTGGCCCGTTGACTAGTCATTTTTAATTACCAAACTTGCAATATTTTAAGGAACATATTTTAATTTAGTGTTTTTTTTTTCATTTACTTTACAACTAGTATTGTTGAGCTATAATTTAATATGCTTTGAATTTGTCATAAAAGGTTGGCAAATAATTAAGTTATAGAAATATGATTTTATTGTGACTAACACTATCTTTCTTTTAAAATAATCAAAAAAGAAATCAGTGTTACTACTTCAAGGGTTTGTATCTTACACGTTGTATCATCAAAATCAATTTTAAAGTTTTAATATTAATGATCATCTTAACAGAGATAGTGGATAAAGTTTACTATTTTTATTTTGTGCACAATTTTAGCTAATAAACGGTCTTTAGTCAGTGATCATTCTTCTAACTTAAGCAACCCACCATCAAAGATAAAGAAGGCTGTTGAATCAGTACCTGGGGTTATGAACATTAACGAGGTCAAAAGCTTGCGGTTCATGTGAAACCGACGCTTATTCACACCACCAATCTTATATTTCTTTATTTTTTTATTGTAAATTAACTTGTATTTCGAGTATTGCTTTTTAGTTTTTACTGATGGTAACGTCCACATGAAATAAAACAGTCATTGTAGTTCTTTGATATAATGATATCAGTAGGAATTTGACTTTTAGAGTAATTTATTTTTTGGACGAAGACTTTTGAGGTTTATAAAAAACACAATCTAGCTCAACTACACAAGACTCGTGGATATGAATATAGTTACCGTATGTCCGTATCAGACATATAATCTAGGCTTTCATATTTGGATGAGAACTATTTCGTTAGATTCATTTTCAAAAAAAAAAAAAACTATTTCGTTAGATTTTGTTTTACAATCCCTATTCAGATTCCTTCTTTGTCATTATATGTGACCGTGCGAATCGTAGTCCTATCAGATTCCACAGATTTAATCTAACGGCCGAGAGAAAGTTAAAACTACTTATTTACTGACGCAGTGACACAAGTCCTCTTTAAGTGGGCCTGCCTACATTCGATTGGGAATTTGGGATGCCAGAGTAAACATATAGGTCTTCGAATGACACTTGTTAGCTTGTATGCTCGCTTAAAAAACAGATTAGAATGATTGCAAATTTAGAACTTGCATTTTACTCAACCTCAAATAACTCACCTAGGCACACAAAGAAACAAAACGCACTTAGAGTCACATTTATATGCGTAAAGATCACACACGTATTATAAATTATATAAATAAGTGACAAGCAACAAGTTATAAAATCAGTTATTCTGTCCTCAAGTTTCTTCCGAGCTCTTTCAAGAATGGCATATCTCAAAAGATCATCTCCAACACTGAGAGAAACACTCCTCAAGATATACTGGTAAGCATACTCTGTCTCAATCCTCCTCTCTTTAATCATCACTTAGAATCCGGTCCGATTTCATTCCCGGTACATCCCCTTCAACGTAACAATCTTTTCCGGTTTAGCCTAAGTTGAGATGAATTTTTTTATTTGCATTGTACTAAATTCATGCCAGTGCTGCAAAACCTATTGAGATCGATCAACATTTCGACGAGTTTGGTTCGATTCAATATCACATCTCTAGAATCACACAATCACTCTTAATAAGAAGTCCTTCTCTTATTATTCAATCTCAAACTCAATCACAAACTCAATAGATCAATCACACAACCCGTGATTTGATTCATTCGACATATGCCTCTTTATATAGGGCTCAACAATTCCCAATCTCATTAGACATTACACTTTCATTATTTCCTAATCCTATTTTAGATAACTACAACTTATTAGGACCAGGATAAGGTTAGCTTGTAACTCAAGCTAACTCCAAACTTAAACTAACATTCTCCCCCTTAAGCTTGGCTTCACTTTCACTCACATCTTGCATCCCAATCAACTTTCTCATCTCTTTGAATCGTATCCGACTTAGCGACTTAGTAAGTATATCGGCCTTTTGTTCAGCTCCAGGAACATGTTCTACTTCAACTTGACCCTTCTCAACACATTCTCGTATAAAATGAAATCTTCTATGAATGTGTTTGCTTCGACCATGAAATACGGGATTCTTAGTAAACGCGATTGCAGATTTATTGTCAACTCGTATAACTACCTTCTTGCATTCAATCCCAACGACTTCACTTAAGAGTTCTTGAAGCCATATTGCTTGCTTTGCTGCTTCTGTGGCTGCCATAAACTCTGCTTCACATGAAGATAGTGCAACTATCTCTTGTTTCTGTGAACACCAAGTTATCGGACTATCCCCAAGATAGAAAATATGTCCAGTAGTACTCTTGTCGTCATCATCGTCAACATTATGTGAGCTGTCACTAAATCCCATCAACACTTGATTATTAGATCGTGTGAAGCGTAGACCAAGAGAGATAGTTCCACGCAGATACCGTAACACCTGTTTTAGAGCTGCTCCGTGGGACTCCTTGGGTTCCTGCATATATCTACTAAGCACACCGACACTAAACGAGAGGTCAGGTCGTGTGTGCAATAGATAACGAAGACATCCAATGCTTCTCCTATACTCTTTCTCGTCAACTCCCTTTTCTTTTGGTGCCTTGGAGAGTTTAACGTTCACGTCCATAGGTATGTGAACTGGATTACAATTTTGCATACCAAGTTCCTCGAGGATCTTTAACGCATACCTATCCTGTGTTAACGTGATGCCTTCGCTTCTCTGACACACTTCAATTCCGAGATAGTAAGTAAGCATACCAAGGTCGGTCATCTCAAACTTCTGAGCCATCTTCCCCTTGAACTCTGAAATTAATGTTGACGATGATCCTGTAATCAATAAGTCGTCAACATAAACGCATATGAGAAGAAGACCTTCCTTTGTTTCCTTCTTGTAAAGTGACAGCTCCTTAGAACAGCGGATGAAACCAAGTTCCTTCAATCTTTGATTTAGTTTGATATTCCAGGCCCTAGGAGCCTGTCTTAAACCATAAAGGGCTTTCTTCAACTTGTAGACCTTTTCTTCTTTACCCTTGATCACAAATCCTTCAGGCTGAGTAACATAAACTTCCTCCATCAGGTCTCCATGTAAGAATGCCGTCTTCACATCTAGATGATGAATCTCCCACTTGTTTGACGCTGCTACCGCAATCACCATTCGAACTGTCTCTATACGAGCCACGGGTGCAAAGACTTCATCATAATCAATCCCATGCCGTTGCACATATCCCTTTGCTACCAACCGAGCCTTGTATTTGCTTATACTACCATCTGCGTTTCTCTTTATTTTAAAGACCCACTTTAGTCCAATAGGTTTGAACCCTTTAGGTAGATCAACTAGGATCCAAGTGTTGTTTCTTTCGATCGAAGATAGCTCTTCCTCGCATGCTTCAACCCAAACCTTAAGCTCTTTAGCTTCGTTCCAGTCCCACGGTTCGTTGTTGATGATCATTAAGAGCCTTTCACATTCTATCTCTGCCAAAAGAACATAGTCGACCAGGTATGATGGTTTCTTGCTTTCTCTGGTCGACCTTCTTAACTCGGTTTGATCTTCTTCCTCGTCATCTATTTTGTCTTCGTTTGTCACGTCCTCACTGTCTTCATTATCTGCAGCAGATTGTGTCTCAAGGTAGTGATTGGAATCTCTCAAGGGTAGTAGATCAACATCAAACGATCCCTGCTCTGTTTCTTTAATTCCGAATTTATTGCTCCAATTCCATTGTGTTTCTTCTTCAAAGTGCACATCACGACTCACCACTATTTTGTTGCTTGTCGGGTCATACAATCGATATGCTTTAGAACCTGGTTCGGTTCCTAAATGTACCAACTTTCTAGACCGATCGTCAAGCTTCTTTCTCCCTGCTGTTTCGGTTCTTGCGTAACAGATACACCCGAAGACCTTAAGATGTGTAATACTTGGTTTCTTATTTCTCAAGGCTTCGTAGGGTGTCTGCTCCTGTAAAGATCTCGTAGCAACTCTGTTCAGCAAATAAGTAGAATGTCTAACTGCTTCACCCCAGAATGAATTTGGTATGCTCATGTGCTTTAACAAGGACCTTGTCATCTCTAGTAACGTGCGGTTACGTCGTTCGACAACCCCGTTTTGCTGCGGAGAATATGGTGCTGTCGTATGCCTTTGAATCCCGTTCTCCTTACAGTAGTTATTGAACTCATTAGATATGAACTCTCCTCCTCTATCTGAACGGAACGTCTTCATCAGACTTTTTGTTTCTTGTTCTGCAAGTTTCTTGAATGATTTAAATTTTTCAAACGCCTCACTCTTTTCTTCAAGCAACGCAGTCCACATATATCTTGAGAAATCGTCAATCAAAACAAATATGTAGCGTTTCCGTCCTGGTGTGGGAGGAGAGATAGGCCCACATAGGTCTCCATGAACTAATTCGAGAGGTTGTGAAGCTCTATATGATGTAGCTTGTGGGAAAGGTCTCCGAGTTTGCTTCCCGTATAGGCAAGAGACACAAGTTTCTTTCTCGACGACTATATTGGGTAAGCCTACAACCAGCTCTTTGTTTATCATCGTTTTCATTTTCTCTGTATTGATGTGTCCCAACCTTGCATGCCACCTTGAAGATTCAGACGGTGATGATGTAAGCTGTAAGCATTCTATGACGTCTGCTTGTAGCTTAACTTTGTACAAGCGGTTCTTCGATCTTGAAGTCTTTTTCATCATATGTCCTGTTCTATCAAGAATCGTTAATACTTCTCCCTTCATAATGACCTCACACCCAGCTTCAGTTGCTTGTCCTAAACTCACAATGTTGCTCCGAAGTTTAGGTATATAGTAAACATTACTCAATGTCTTCTTCCTGCCTTCTTCCAGAGTAAATCTTATTGAACCCTTTCCCATGATGTCAATACGAGAGTCGTCTCCGAAACGTACCTTTCCTGTGACCCCTTCATTCAAACTAACAAAGAATCTTCGGTTTCCACTCATATGATTGCTTGCTCCATTATCAAGATACCACACGTTATCAATATCTCCTTCGGTTTCAAATTCACTGGGTTTTACCCTTCTTTCATTAAGGTACACAACTTCATGCATCATCAGCTCATCCGCTTCTTGTGTATTCTCATCCTTCTTTTCGACAGTTTCTTGCAATTTGAGCAGCTTATCAGGACACTCGGAGGCATAGTGGCCGATCTTATCACAATTAAAACATGTAATATGACTCTTGTCTCTGTTTTGATTTTGTTTCCATGCTTCCTTTTGTGCATAGAAACCTCGACCTCTACCTCGTCCTCCTCTCCAGCTACCTCGTCCACCACGTCCTCTTCCTCTATTTGCGTAACTATCTTGTTGGGATTCACTTGCATACATTAATTTTTCCTGATCGTCATGCTGTTCTTGTTCTTCTTCTTCTTCGCTTATTCTTTCCTCATATGCTTTCAAACGACCGACAACATCTTCAAAGCTAGCAGTTTTCAAATCCAAGAGTTGTTCAAGCGATGCTACCATATGAATGAATTTCTTCCTTGGCAAGCTTTTCAAGAACTTCTTGATAAGTTTTGACTCTTCTATAATCTCCCCAAGAGAGGCAGATTTTGACGATATTTCAGACAATCGCCCGACGAAAACGTCTATGGTTTCATCCTCTTTCATCTTGAGTTTGTCGAATTCAGTCATTAAGGTTTGTAGACGCGCCTCTCGAACTCTCTCAGCTCCGACATGCCTTGTTCGAATTGCTTCCCATACTTCTTTGGCTGTAGCAAGACTTCCAACCTGCAGAGTTAATGCTTCGGGTATTGATTGGAATAACAGAGCGATGGCTAAGTTGTTCTTCTTGTCGTTCTGAATTCCAGGATCAATGGTCTCCCAAACTTCATTAACTTTGAGTGCTATCTTCATCTTCATGGCCCAGACAGTATAGTTGGAGGTATTTAACATCGGGAATTTTATGGACGAAGGTCCAGTTCCTTTGGTGGTGGTTTCGATTTCGACTACGTCTTTGTTGTCCGCCATAGTCGTCTTCTTAACCAAGCTTTCTTACTCAAGATTTTGTGATCCTTCTGAATGCTCTGATACCAATTCTAGAATCACACAATCACTCTTAATAAGAAGTCTTTCTCTTATTATTCAATCTCAAACTCAATCACAAACTCAATAGATCAATCACACAACCCGTGATTTGATTCATTCGACATATGCCTCTTTATATAGGGCTCAACAATTCCCAATCTCATTAGACATTACACTTTCATTATTTCCTAATCCTATTTTAGATAACTACAACTTATTAGGACCAGGATAAGGTTAGCTTGTAACTCAAGCTAACTCCAAGCTTAAACTAACAACATCGACGTATATTTATCAGGTCTCTTGTTAACTTTTTAAAACAACTTTCTTGATTATTTAGTTAGATAAGTATTACAGAAAAGATACGATATGTGTCATTTGGACATGCAGTGCTCGATTTCCGAAACAAATATTGTGTATGTGATAGATATTGTTGATCCACCAAGATTAGGGTTTCAATTGACTCTTAAGCTTCACCTAGATAAAATCCCACGTGGCAAAGGTAATCATATGTCTTCCTTACTTTTGTAATGAGTCAATTTATTAAATAGAATTTTTCAATAATATGAAATGAGTATTGAGTACACGAGCTATAAGTTATCTCCAGTTACATTATGTACAAGTTTTCATTATTTTTTACCTTTTCTTTTAATGCAGAAGCAATTAAAATCATTACTAGGATCTCTGAAATACAAGCGATAATATTAAGTAGCCAATTAACAGAGATGCTAAAAAGTTTGAATTTTCAAGATGATTCACAAGCGATGAACAATAACAACAACAACAACAGGAGGCCCATCAGGATTGTTTATCACCCAAGTGAACCCTTCTACGTCTTTAGACAGGTTTTACTTTGAATCCCCGCTCTTTAATCTCCTTTTTTTTTGTTAGGTTGCATCCTATTATGATTTATATACATAGACCGACGTCTAAATATTGTGTTGAATTGATTTATAGCTTTAAGGATTAGCTTTCCGTTTTTTCAGCGGGAAAAAATTACGGCAGTGTTTCCAATGAACTTTAGAGACAATTCCGATTAGGGATGTGCACAGATCGAATATCACCGTATTTTTTAGTATTTGTGATTTGCTTCGGACTTCACGGATATCTGATTTTCCGATTTGCTTTGCTTCGGAAAAATACGGATATTCGGTTTTACGGATATCCGGAAATTTTATGGATATTTGCGAATATTCACGAATATTTACGGATACCTTTTCCACTATGTTTAATACAAGTAAATATGAAATATTATACAAATTTGTTCTTATAAAAGATAAATTAAAACATTAATGAAACTGTTTATTTATAAATTCTTAAAAATTCATAAAAAATTCTTATAAATTAAATGTTTTAAGAAGAATTGTAGTTTTTTATAAAGATCTTATAATTATTTTCTTCATATTACATTTTTATAAGTAATTTTATAAATAAAATTATATAAGATTATACATTAAAACTCTATTTAACTATAGATATATAACTATTTATATAAAAGTCGGAGCGGATCGGATATTCGTCTCTAATTTTTTTAGTATTTGTGATTTGCTTCGTTTTTAACGGATAGTGACTTTTAATATTTGCTTTGCTTCGATGACTTACGGATATTTGGATTTTTCGGATCGAATAGAAACGAATAACGAATCGAATCAAATTTAACGAATAAAATGCCCAACCCTAATTCCGATGTGGTCATTGCCACGTCATTCTTCCAGGTACACATGATCACTGTGAGGTATTGGGAAAGTGTCACTCTCGGATATAAATGTCAGCGATAAATTAGCATGAAAAAGGAGTTATCCAATTAATTATAATTGTATTTAAGATTTTAATTATAATTGTATTTAAGATTTTGTAAATAGCTTTCAATCAGTGTTTCGAAAACCGGACCGGACCGGCCGGTCGAACTGGTTCGACCGTGACTCGCTGAAGAAGCCGAGTCCGGTTCGGTTTAAAATCCGGATTTGTAAAAAACCGGTGATCCGGGTCAATTTTAAAATCTGGTTCATAAAAATTAACATATAATTAAGTGTCTTCAATTATTACTAGCTAAAATTTAATATTTTATAATTAGTGTTCAACTATCACTATTTAGTTGATTTTTTCTTAAGAAACAATGTGAAAAATATATTTTTGACTTTCATATACTATCTTTATTTTACCATATTCATAAAATTTGAGATTTAGTTGCAAAAATAAATGTATACGATACTTTTAATTGTAAATCATAGTAGGATTTTATCAATTTTAGTTTACATAGTATTCACTATTCAGTTTTATTTTACTATACATACAGTTAGTTTTATGTTTATTGTTTATATTTAGTTAATTATAGAAAAGAATAGAGAATGTATTATATTTAGAAGTAAAGTTCATATAATATAAATATATAATTTATATATATATAAGTTTCATAAATAGAAAATCCGGTTCGATAGGTTGAACCGGTCCAACCAGTCAATCAGTAGCTACACCGAATCGGTATCCGGTCCGGTTTTCAAAACATTGCTTTCAATAAACCGTATTGATCAATATAAATGATTTCTTTTCTAAAAAAGAGTGAAAAGTTCAAAACAAAAAGTCAAGAAATTTGTGGAGCATATGAGGGCACGAATAGTTAGTTATATACTAATAGTAAAATGTGAAACAAATTATCTCATTCACGGCTGATTAATCACAAGAACGAAACATATCATATGCAATTTATACGATCCAGTGTTCAGATTTGGTTTTGACTATTAAGAAAAAATACATCTCCAAGAAGGAGAAACAACTTTTCAATTACAAAAACGAAATATGTCGTTTTAAAAATCGAAAGGTTTTCGTTCAAAAAAAATTGAAAGGTTTTACTTTCTTTCTCTAATTTTATCTTATTGTTGAAAACTTTCAATATTTGACACGGGACCTAGTGGAAGTGGTAGGGGTGGGCGTATCGGTTTAGTTTCGGTTCGGTTTGGATTCGGTTTGGTTCGGTTAATTTGGGTTTTATAAAACTCAACCCAATTAAAACCAAAGTAGCTTTGGTTTGGGTTTGATTTGGGTTTAGTTTGGTTCGGTTTGGTTTTGATTTAGTTCAGTTTGGTTTTGATTTAGTTCGGTTTACTTTATTATGGTTTAGTTTGGTGCGGTGTAGTTCGGGTTGGTTATAAAATATGATGGCATCAGTTTTATTAAAAAATAATCAACTTATAAAAGATAGAGTGGAAATATAAAGTTATAAATTGTGATAGCTAAAAAATCCATTACTAAAAGTCAAAAGCAATGTATCCAAAAACTAAAAATACCAAATATGGTCGAGCTGAAAACAAATCTTCACTAAATAATAAAACCAAACAAAAATAAAAAAATCCAATCTACATTTTTGTTTTTATTGATCCTATAATAACTTTGTTACATAATTTTACCTTTATACAACAAAAATTGGAGAAGATAAACGAAACGAGACGGCTATAATTTAGATGCTTATAGTTTTTAGGTTTTATTTTTAGTACAATTTTTAGATATTAGGATTAGAGAATATATATAATAGTATTATTTGAATCATATCTGAATTTTTAAAAAGAATATATGGAAATTAAGAAAAAATGGAAAATGAAACCTTAACTAAAATTTACAATATGTTAATATATATAGATAAAAATATATTGGGTTATCGGTTTGGTTCGGTTTAAACCCAAACCAAACCAAACCATTCGGGTTGAGTAAAACATGAACCAATTGGGTTATATAAAGAATACGGTTTGGTTTGGATCGGTTTAATTTCGGTTGGGTCGGACCGAACCAAAAGGAAATGGGAAAAGCACCACAATGTAGTTGGTCACCTGTCCCTGCGTACCAACTTAGAGGAGAACCGGTCCAAGACTTGACCACCAATTCTGGTTTTGTCTCTTTTGGTACATCTTATTTCCTTTAATGTTTTAATTAATTTCAGCCTCTTATACACACGAGTTTTCATCCTGTTGTTTTATTGTAGATATTACTCCACGGCACGTTGAAGGGAAGAGACTAGACAAAACGGTTTGGAACTTACTAAATTTCTACGCATACGTTAAATACCATATTAAGGTAAACATAGTGATGACTTCTTCAAAAGAAACTAATACACACACATATATATATACACACATGTATTTTATATATTATATTATTTTGATGTTTATATCTTGTTATTGAAATTCACAACCTTTTAATTTGTTGGTGAAATAGTGTTCGAGAGGGTACATACAGAGAAGGATGAGAAAAAGAATGGATAGTTTGGTGAAGGTGATTTATTCATTTTACGCACGCACACAAACTTGATGATAAAATAATTTTTAACATCTGATAAATTCTAATTATATAAGCAGCTGCTAAATAACACAAGCCTAAAAGAAGAAACTCCAAGTAATGGTATTATTTTTACTAGTTCTACCTCTTATATAAGGTTTTTGACTTTCTGTATTAAATAATAAACATTATGTTTTGGACAATTTGTATTTAATTCGCTGGATTATAGAGAATGGAAGATGCAAATACATTAAGGAGCTTGTGAAAGTTCCAAAAGGCAAACTGATGATAAAACAGAGATGCAAGGAGATGTCAAGGAGGGTGAAGATTAGTAGATTCCGGATAAAGATTAACGGATGTGCTCGATTTCGATTCAATCAACGGTGGATATCTCTCCCCAAGTTCTCTTTGAACCCCTCAAATAGATCATACACAAAATTGGACTAAGCAATCTCTTATACTTCGAAGTCTCCATATATAAAGAACCAAAGATAAGTGAATAAACGAATATACTGAAAATTTATCTGACGGTGGATGATCGGCAGTTTAAGATTCATATATTTCAATTAAATGCCAGAAAACAGCAAGATTCTATTTCAAAAAGTTTTTTTTAGGGAAAATTTGCTTAAAAACAATGGAAGTTGGCGAAACTAGGGAAATGCCAAAAACAGTGTAACTTCAGTGCACGTGAGATTGAAAGCTTATGCTGAAAGACGAAATTGCCCTTATTAAATGTCAAATGTACTTTCAGAAACTAGGTGACGTACAACTCTAGACTGGTAAGGAGATTTATTTGGATTTTAAAAGATAATGTAAAGATTTGGTTTAGATTTGCTAAACTTATCTCGATAACCGAAGACGTACAATACGTAACTCAATCCACATCCACACATTCTCTGACTCTACATACTCTCAGAACATGCAGTTGTCCTTAACAGGCGTCGACGGGACAGCTGTCTACAAGCCCACGAGCTCAGGGTCACCACCACCACAGCAGTACCAACAAAACTCGCCAGTGGCTTGAACATGAACTTGCCCGTGACTGGAAGTGAGCCAGTGAAGAAGAGAAGAGGTAAACCGAGGAAATACGGACTGGAAACCTACGAAGTGCCAGTGGGTTTTGTTCTAGTGTTAGTCAATCTAGTGCAGACGGTGGTGGCTCCGGTGGAGAGGGAACCTTGCCTACTGTTAAAAAGATGGGATGACGACCTACTGATACTAACAAAGGAAAATTTTTTGGTGGGTTGGATATACCATTTAGTTAAGTTTAAGCAAGAATATCTTTCGGGTGTAGTCTTCAGTTACGGAAAAGGTTAACATGGTTAAGTTTATTTTTGGATTCATAAACTTTTTTGAAACCGATGAAGGATTGTTTTACAAAACCGATTATAAGAAATGATAGCATTGTTTGCTTTCCAGTTAGCTTGTTAAACGATTTTGTAACCAATGATAAAATGTATTATCATGTAACGAAATTGACTTATTGTACAAGTTTCTGCCTATACCATTTAACTTTTGTAAGACAATCAATCCCAAGCTTTTACAAGTGTGATTAAACCCTACCTTTAGCCATAAATCGACTTCGTTTTGTTAGAAAATATGGAAACATGTTATAGCAATGAAACTTTCTTGTAATCGATGAGGGATGGTTTTTACAAAAACGGTTATAAGAAAGTTTAGCATGGTTTGTTTTCCCTTTTGGCTTGTTAAATTTTTTACAAAAAATATTGATTTGCTTATCATTGACACAATGTGAACTAACATAAAGATCATAGTTAGTTGTCTTATATTTTGTTCAGTGATAGAGTGAACTAATCTTGTAAAACAGGTTTGGAAATGAGCATGAGAAGTTCCAACTAATTTGTATTGAATATGCTAAATTCTCTGAGTACTATATATTGATGATAATTACAAAAAATTTGAAATGTCTAATATGACATATTAAAGAACTATGCTATGATAATATGTTAATTAGACGGTTACAATATAACATTGATGTATATATTAAATCTTAGCATGTGTATAGAATAGTTTAGCCGGTTATAAATGATTCAAATATTTGATTATCAAAAATGATGATTATTTGAATTTTAGCTTAGCCATACATATTAAATCCAACAAAAAAATTCAGCATATCATTTTAATTAGTTGAAGTAGTAGACGGCTACAATATATCATAGACGTATATATTAAATCTTAGATTGTGTAAAACATATTTAGCCGGACTAGGATTCAAAAAATATCATTTCCGAAAATGATGGCAATTTGAATTTTAGCTTAGCCATACATATAAAATGATGGACAATACTTTATTTGCCAACACGGATAACAACTTGAGAATAAAAACTCAGGGATATTTGACAATGCTATGCACAAGATACATAACAAGAGTCTAATAGTAAAATAGACAATGGTAACTGACATATATGATTACTATTAAGAGTAAACGGCTATGTTCAGTAATAGCAGTTTAAATTAAAACTTGGACAGTTAAGTTTCATTAAATCCACAGACTTACATAAGGTGGAACAAAGTTTATGAGCACAGATCCAACAGTATCTTACAACACATTAAAAAAGAACTAATTGGACCAATTAACAAAATAAACACACCCATATGAAAGTATATGAACGAGAATTTTATACATTATTAAGACTACACTTGCATCTGAGCAAGTCATTTCTTGACAACGGAGACGATGATAGCTGTCACAGCAAAGAAACCTCCCAATGAGATGACCAGGAATTGTATTAGCATCTTCTCTCTCACACAGATAGATCTAAATCACACAAATACATTAAAAAAAAGAGAAAAGAAGTTCTAAGACTCATGCTTGTAGATATCAACCTCCCATTTGCATTGAGGCTTACAGTTTTACCCAAAACCTCTCACTTCAAGTAATAATTCATGAGTTCCTCGTCAGTCGAATGAAGTCGGAACGCATGAGCAAGCAAAGTCACCGCCACAATAGTTGCCGGCGCAGTCGTAGAAGGCGGTGAGACTCAACAGCCATAGATTTGCGACCCATTAAAGCAAAGATTGTACTTGTTTCTAGGGTTTCTCTCTTCTTCAAACTTGAGTAGGTGAACACCCAAAGAAAGTTCTTTCTGCGTATGATAGATGAGAGAGAGACGACTGTTGAGATGTAATAGCAAGAGAAATTACGATTTCAAATTTAAAAACTTTGGTTGAAAAACTAGACTTCTCTTAAAATTTTTATCAGACAAAAAGATATGAGTATGTATGCTGTAAGCGTAAAAGATTTTGCCTATTATACTACTTTTTCTCTGTTGCTTATCGTAGGGGTATCAGAGTCATATTCGACTTTGTACAGTGATCAAATAGTGGTATTTGGTATATTGTCAAATAGTATGTAATGTGTTGGTAGGAGTCCTAAATTCCTTTTTTTATTACTTTATTACTATTATCATCTCTTAACCCATTTGCAGAAAACAGAAAACCATCGCAATAATAAACTTAAGGATTCGTCATAAAAAATTGTAATAATATGTTTACAAAAAAAAATTGTAATAATAATCCTGACTTGTTTTCCACCGCACACGTTTGAATTAAATTAGCGGTTTCAACCCACGTGAATAAGGCCACAAATGTGGTCACATCACGATCGAAAACATATTTAGCAAATACGTGTTAAACACTCTTAAGTTACAAAACATTCATTCAACCAATGGCATTTGAATATTTGATCCATTTGGTTGGTTAGTACTGAAATATCCTTGGTTCTTAGTTGATTGTACCAGTTATTTGTCATCAACCTCATTTTGTTAGTTTTGAATCACTAAATGGTTAATTACTCAAGATTCTTGTGAAGGACAAGAAATGCTTTTGTCCGAAGAAGCTATAAACGATGGAATGGGAAGCCTGTGCTAAGAACAATTATAAGGATAATCATTACTGAAGAGTTTCGGTAAATAAGCACGACGTTATCTTCACACCGACCTCTCCGTGATTTAAATGTTGATTCATTTCAGCAAACTGATGATAGCCACGTGAATGGACCGTATTAGAGGTAGTCGTGTATGATTTGTCTATCGTTTTATTTTACATCATTAAACCACAAGTTTACGACACGTGTCCATTTTTTGCTTTTCTTATCACATCATCTTACTTATAAAAGGACCACGAAAACCAAAATATCAGTGTCCATTTTTTTGCAAAAGTAGAAACTGAGAGCATCTTCAATTATTAACACTTACAGAAGAGAACGTGAAGGAGAGCCAAAGGATAAGGGAGAGTATGGGAGAAGAGTCAGAGGCCTTTGCCACGACAGCGCCGTTAGCTCCGGTGACCGGTCAGCGGAAAGTAAGGAACGACTTGGAGGAAACATTACCTAAACCATGTAAGTATATATGCCTGTCCAAATTTAAAGAGTTTCATGTGTAAACAAGCGAAAATATAACAATCCTACTAACCCCCGATTAACATGACAAATCTTTTTTAAAAATAATGTTCGATAGATCCGAGTAATTTTCAATTTCTTGAACTTTGTGATTAAAAAAAAACTCGTTTTAGATTTGAGCATATGTAACAATGATCATTAGCACAAATCCTTAAAAAAAATTATTATAAAATTATGTGGACCCCATTTCATCTATGTTTTTCTGCCAACAAAAGCTCATAAACTCCCTAGCTAAGGATTCGATTTTGCTGAGCCTATTCGCGGACTCCACTGATACGTGGTGGTCCGTGATTAATTAGTTTTTTTTAATCCAAAAAATAATAATAAAATAATCATAACTACTATTTCTAAGAATTTGTGCTTTGAGTATCACCATTGCTGACGCCCTTAGCAATTCATCTATGAAGTTTGAAAGTGGATTACTACCTCGAGGTCATAAACCTGTTCATTAAAATGTTCTATTTTCTGAATAGTGAAGTAAATTATTTGTTTTCATAAGAGTTTATAAATATTTAATTTTTAAAAATACCCTTAAAATGCATGTTTTCATAAATACAAAAAATTGTACTACTATGGCAAACACATATTTCCAAAAAAAAATTTTTTTTGTCAAAGTTATAGGTAGCAAGTACCAATCAATAAGTTAATGGTCACTTTAATTGGACCTTTTTGGGGGACATTTTCTTAATCTTTGTTGTTGAAAATCAGATTTGGCAAGAGCACTAGTAGCTCCAGATACAGAGCATCCGAATGGATCAGAAGGGCATGACAGCAGAGGCATGAGTGTTATGCAACAACATTGTGCTTTCTTCGACCAAAACGGCGATGGAATCGTCTATCCT
Source organism: Brassica juncea (assembly GCA_018703725.1). Classification (NCBI taxonomy): domain Eukaryota; kingdom Viridiplantae; phylum Streptophyta; class Magnoliopsida; order Brassicales; family Brassicaceae; genus Brassica; species Brassica juncea. The sequence goes on along the minus strand of CM031935.1, from coordinate 51,642,303 downwards.
TGGGAGACTTATGCAGGTTACTATTATTTCCTCTTAACTTTTCTGAGAAATAAAAAACCAAATATTTATCTAACACGTAACTCTTTCGTTACATGTTCACATCATAATAACAAATATTGAATTTTTATTTTGCAGGATTCCGTGACCTCGGTTTCAACCCAATCTCTTCTGTTTTTTGGAGCATAATCATAAACTTAGCGTTTAGCTACGTTACGCTTCCGGTATGTAAAACAAATCCTTACTAAGACCCTTCAGACTGAATCTTTTAATTATTATTATTTCTAGATTGATATAACATATGTTGTCAATAGAGTTGGTTGCCATCCCCACTATTGCCTGTTTACATCGACAACATACACAAAGCCAAACATGGGAGTGATTCAAGCACCTATGATACCGAAGGAAGGTATTCACTCAAACACGTTACATACCCAATCATTTCAAACAGAATTTTCATGGTATACTCAATATGGAAAATCGATATTGTAGGTATGTCCCGGTTAATCTCGAGAACATCTTTAGCAAATATGCGTTAACGGTTCCAAATAAGATGTCATTAAAAGAGCTTTGGAACTTAACCGAGGGGAACCGAATGGCAATCGATCCTTTTGGATGGTTAGTAAAAATATAGTGGTTCTTAGTTGATTATAAAACATCTCTTAATTTGGTTATTATCCGGTAAAACCAAACTAAACCGAGCGTTTTGGTGTCTTGGTTTGTGGCAGGCTTGCGAATAAAGTTGAATGGCTACTAGTCTATCTACTTGCAAAGGATGAAGAAGGGTTCGTGTCTAAAGAAGCTGTGAGAGGTGTCTTTGATGCAAGTTTATTTGAATACTGTGCTAAAAAGAATAAAGAGAAGAAGGCCGATTCTCGCAAGCAAGACTAAGCATTTATTAATTTGCTTATCTTTTAATTTGTCTGTTTGTATTATTATGCTCTCAATCTTAATTTGGAAAAGGCCAGATAAACAAAAACTCTATGTGGAATAGTTGTGTTCTTGAATATATTGTTGTGTAGACTTTGTTGAATAAATAAAATGAGATTTTCATCAATTCATTATATATGGCAGAAGAAAAGGTATAAGCTTGGTTGGTGTTAAATTACATGGACTTTCAACTCAAAACAAAACAAATGGACTGGTTCAAGTCTTTTAATATTAGTATTGTACATTTAAACACTTGGTGTGAAATCATATTACATGTTTTTGAGATGATGGTTTTTAATTATCGCCCCATCTCGTTGGCTTGTAGATAATGCGGGAGGGATTGTAAACCCTGAGGAAGAAATGAAAGGTACTTTTGCCCATTCATTTCTCTTACGGAACTCATTAATCAGTCATCACATTTTTTTATCATGTTCATTTTGTTTTCTATATAAGATCTTTTCTGAGATATGTTGTGCGGTTTTAGGTTCTAATAGGTACGGGACCTATCAGAAAAGAGTGTGTAGATCTACGGCCAAGGATTGCAAGTGCTGCTAACGCCATCCTTTATTCAACAAACTCAAAATTTAGTTTGAAAACGAGTCTTGATGTTTTGTGTGTGTTTTAAGTAGAGACAAGAGCTTTCAGACGTAGTTTTGTTTGCTTGGTTTCCAAGAGCTCAACTAAGAACTAAAATGTTTATAATATAGTGCTTAGGTGAAATCAAAACTTTTAAACCTTTTTATTCAAGACATTTCATATATTAAATCGTTTAAATACAAGACACTGCATATATCTACAAAATTTCAAAATTTCTATGTAACGTAGTTAGACAATCCTCTTCACTTATTCATTGTTTTTAGTGAAAAACATCCTTCTTCACTATTTTATTCATCCAAACCTACCTAAACGACCCATTATTCTTTCTTTCTTTATTTTTTATTTTGTTTTGACTGCAGCATTACATAAATATATATACTAATTAAGTAACAAGATATAACTCTATAGAAGTACTAGTTATATATAACTATATAAGATTCATGTTATAAACATGAGTCTTATAAGACTTGAAACTCAGATCCATGACTGAATTGAGTAGTTGCACTTGAAGGAATTGGGTCCACTAATGTGTGCAAAAATGTCTGAAGAATCTACCAATTGTTCCTCATCCTTTACGCCCATCTGTGAACCAAACAGGTTTAATCAGGTTCAGTTCATCAACACTCCCTTTAAACATATACATCGAGTTAAAACAAACCAGGTTTCTTACCCCGTCTTCATCATCATAATGGCTTGAAGAACCTTGTTTAGTTAGTTCACCAAATTCATCATTCTTTGCAAATCTCCCTCTAACTCTTGGGCGACTATCTGCCAATGTTTTCCTACACGCATACTATATATAACAAAAACCAAAATTAATTGTAAAAATAATAACCAACGGTTTATTTCGGTTAAAGTTTTGTAAAAAATTGAACCTTGATTTTTTTGCTGAAATTCCTTTCGTTTCTTTTCTTCATGTACCTATTGATCCTCTCTTTTCTTTGTTCAGGGGAGAGTTTCACAACTTTATTTAACGCTGAGTCTTCTAAACCGGTTATCTCGACCGGTCCTAATGTCGGATGAGTCTGAGGTATCACTAAGTGGTTTTGGTTCTCGACGCCGCTAAGTACCTTTTTAACCAAAAAATAATCCGTTTAGAAATATTGAACCGGTCATATGTTCCTTCATAAGAAACCAACAGAATGAAAACCGAGAATCTAGCTGCACCTAGCCGGTTCCTTTGATAAATCAGGTATTTACCAAACCAAATATTTGATCATAAATAAAACCAGAAATCTCAGTTCCATACCTTATTTCTTATGAAGATAACTATGCCTTTTTTTTTTTTGTTTTTTTTTTTGAACTCATTTTTTTTTTTTTTTGAACTCAAAAGATAACTATGCCTAAACCAGATAAGTATAACAAAAAAAATTGAAATTAATTTTTACCTGGAGATCTTCTGGATTAAAGATGCCTTTGGTGGAATCCGGACAGAATAATCCACCATTATCAGTTTGAAAATTCATCAGTTGATCACGTGGTTTGTTGGTATCTGGTCCGGGATATAAACCAGAACTATTATCAGAAGATAATAAACCGGTGCTCATATTCCCCATATATGCCGGTAAACCGGAAGTACGAAAGAAAGAGCAAGGGTTAGGGTTTAAGCCAAGATTGTAACTTGGGACAGAAGAAAGACAATCTTCTTCGTAAACCCCTAATGGTAATAGAGGAGGAGCTACAGAGGAAACCGCTGGTAGAGCAAGAGTATCTCCAGAGTACGGAATGTTAGGAAGCTGATGAGCATTTTCAACTCCAGATGAGAAATCAAACAGGTCTTGATTTGTTGTTGTAAAGAGATTATCTATGACTGGATACTGCAAAGAGGATGATGAGAAATCGATAGAAGCTGCTATGTCGTTTTCAAAATCCTCATGTGAATCGAAAACTATGGAGAGATCCGCGTTATTGATGTCATCTTCATCGTCTTGAAATTTGTTGTTCATGTTTGTGTTACTGTTCTCAGTTGTTGTGGTCGTGTTAGTGTCTTGGAAGCTTCCAGATTTCTCAAAAATGTTTGAAACAGAGTTGACTTCGGAGGAAGGATTGAAGGTTTCTTGAAACTGTTGTGGATCACAAAAATCGAAGATTTGAGCACTAAGAGGGCTCGTGATATCATCCTGGTGAAATAACACAAAGAACGGTAAGATTTAGAAGAAAAAAAAATGGAACAGAGAAAGTAGATGATCAAGATCTTTTGAAAACATTACGCTAAAACCAAGCATCAAAGAAGAGAAACAGAGTTGTGGCTTGAGTCACAAGAAACAAGAACTGTGTGAGATCCTTGAGAAATTACTGATTGGTTCTTAAGACAGATTTATACCATAGTAAATGTTTTCTATTGTGTCCTTAACTATCTAGAGAGAATCAATAAGATAACTCTTTATTCTGTTTTTCGACATCAAAACACTCCAAGATTTTTGTGTCTGGATCAAATCTAATCTTTTATTTCTTGTTATTAAGGCCAGTTTAGAGCAACACAAATGTTAAAAAGGATTAAATGCATCTGTTCTTTCATGTGACATGTTTAGAAGAAGTGTACAAAGCTCCAATAGCTAAAAAGAAAAAGCAAAGAAAGAGTGGAGTTTCTATAAAAGGAAAGTTTTCTGATTCTGGCTTTTCTTGTTGGTGCTAAGAAAATAATTAAACATTGCCTGGTATGAACCAACATTAAGATTTTTTTCCCACAAAGAAAAAGTTAAGGGCACTTCATAAGATACAATAACATGCAAGAAACCTTCATTATGATCATATATACATCAAAACAATACTAGTGAAATTCACCGAACTTTATAAATTTGAAGGTGAGAAAACTAATCTAGCATTTTAATCTTTTTTGTTCTAGCATTTAATTTTAATTTACTTTTGAAGATTTGCATGTCCGGATGTGATAGAAACAGTTGAGTGGACTTGATATTAGTAGAACATTTTAAATATCACGTAACGATTTTCAATTGGCTTAGAAGTAACAATCGTACGCATGCATGCGAATAAGAATGATAATGTTCAAAAACAGTAATTTTGGAAGATAAATTGAAGTGTGTAGAGAATAACAAAGGAAAAAAAAGTTCAAAGAATGAAGAAATTGAAATGGAGATAGAATGGAATAAGGAAAGAAAATGACGTTACACCAAAAACGAAAACTCTAGTTAATTGAAATTCTTGGGTTGCCCCATAAGAGTTTCAGTTTTTAAGATATTTGAATGTATATAATCTTTACATGGTAAAGAGAAAATGATATGTTCAATTCAATGTTTCAAACAATATAAATGAATTAGGTAGTTAAAGAGAAGAGAATTACGATGGAAAGCTGATCTTGAGACGAGATCACGTCTTGCAACATGATTGTGTTCTTTATCTCCAATGTTAATGCGAAAATTTTCTTGGAAAAGGAAAGAAAACTCCCCAGAAAATTTACTTATAGTAAGAAAAATAACGAACAGGCCTTCACGGATGTTTTGTCAAACATTGTTGGAACTGATGTATGAACAAGAAACTCCATCGAATAATTGAAATCTTGAAGAAAAAAAACAAAAATAAAACTGAAAAACAAAGACAAAGAGATAATCAAATTAAAACAGAACAAAGGTTTCTTCTGTTTGGACAGAGAAGAAATGAAAAGGAGGTTATTGGAGTTTTCAGTAACCATCACACATATATATAGTTTTGGTTTATGTGTATGTATTTATATGCTTATATCTACATATATATTATGGGATCTGCATGTCTCTATGTATTACTTTCATGTAATAAGGCGTCTTATATGCCAGGATGGCACTTAGCATGACGTGGAAAACGAAGGAGGAGATTGTTTTGACCGATGAATGAGTTTTGACCTTATTCTTTTTGCATGGATTTTGACTGAAAATTATCCTAATTTAAGCCCTATATATTCGTGGAATTAGTTTTCTATTTTTTAATTTTAGATATGTCCAATCTTGTATTTCTTTTGCTAATTTTATTGACTTGGTTAGTGATTTTGCGCAAAGGAGTGAAAAAGAAGTGACCAGGTCAGTAAACTATGGGAATAATTATATTGCAAGATGCCTTTGGACAATGAGCATTTATTTGCCGTAAGTAAATTTATTCAATAATATAAGATAAAATTCGAAAACAATGTTTAACCAACTTTGAAGTTTAATTTTTTTTTCATACATCTGCGACTGTGACATTTTGAACTTAATTATAGGGGTCAATGCTTACTACCTTTAAGATATAAGTCATTCCCTCATCCTTCGTTATTTCACTTTCCTACACTTTTATTATTCTAATATTCTAATAGCCATAACCAAAATAAAGTATGCTAAGATGAATATTTAAAGGCTATATTGTCAACCTAATCATCGGTACGAACAAAGCAACCAAAGTACAAATTGTGTTAGTATTCAAAACTATAATTACTAGGATATGATGATTTCTCATTTTGTCTTCACATCGTTAACATGTATTCACACAAGAACTGTGTTGTCGATTAAAACAGAATGTTATTTTGTCATGCCTTAAAACTGTTTTAGGATCACGTATACTATCCTAAACTATTTATATTTTGCAGTTCACTTAGTATACATTATTACAAGAAAAATAGGCAAATATATACTTATATAGATAGATATCTCATTTTGTTATTTGTTCTGATTATGAGACACCAATATCGCCCGTCACTATCTTCTTTTGGTCACAAAAGTCTATCAAGCATTTGAAAACCACTGCCATGAGAATATATATATATAGTTATTTTCTCCCTCAAGATTTCTAAAAACCATTATTAATTTACTCTAAGTCGTCTCCACAAACTAATATCATCAGGTATGTTGTGTTTATATATGTTTACAGCGTAAAGTACACTAAACATGTACCTAGGAATCGAAATATTTCTATTATTTAAAAAGGTAAGAATTTTGAGATTAAGAGAACTGCAATAATTCTGTTTTTCAATAACAAGAAATGAAGTGAACAATTATAAATGGAACTGCTTAAGATCAAAGCTGATTTGATGAATTGATACTTTGGAGATATATATGACCATCTTCATGATCTAAAGTTCAATATATGCACACGCATTATCCGAATAGAAAGCGACCAGCACTTTCACAATATCAAACCAACACCTAGAAATAAGAGAAACTACTCAAACTAGTGATAAAGAGAACGAATATATGTATATATTAGTTTAATCATATCTTTGTGAATATAAAAATTCATTGCGTTTTATTCAAATTCTTTTTCCCAAATGAATAATGTTTAACCATTGATTAAATAGGTAATCAATGATCAATCATGCTGTAAGTATGTAAAGGTCACTAAATGTTAGTTATCTCATCTCAAAGGTAGTATGTTCGCATTATTTAAATAGATAACCGATGATCAATCATTGATTGCAACTTGGTTATGATTATATATGGAAACCGAAAAATAAGTTCAATAACATATTTTTTTCTTTATAAATAATATTTGTATATTTTGTGGGTGTTTATATTTGTATGATAGTTTCGCTTTCATCTTTGGATCCTAAGAATATAACTTTTATGCAAATAGAAAGGACACACCATCGTGCTTCAGATGGTACCCTCATCCCTCTAGATTACTACAATTACTTTTTATTTTGCTTGGGTATCTCTTTGTATTATTGCTTTACTTTTTATTCAATTCATGGAGGTCGCCTTTGCAACGTGAATGCATAGTTGCAAACCATATAAAAGCCCATAAACTATTATGCATATCACTGTCTAATATATGTTATATGATATATTATAATTAAATAATTCTTATTAGTGATCTTTTCCCACAACTGTCTGATTATCTAGTTATAGTTATTAGGGGTGAGCACAGATCGAATATTACCGTATTTTTCAATATTTGTGATTTGTTTCAAACTTCATGGATATCTGATTTTTCGATTTGATTTGCTTCGAAAAAATACGGATATTCAGTTTTACGGATATCCGGAAAATTTATGGATATTTGCGAATATTCACGGATATTTACGGATATCTTTTCCACAATGTTTAATACAAGTAAATCTGAAAATATTATACAAATTTGTTCTTATAAAAAATAAAGTAAAATATTAATGAAACTGTTTATTTATAAATTCTTAAAAATTCATAAAAAATTCTTATAATTAAATGTTTAAGAAGAATTGTACTTTTTATAAAGATCTTATCATCCTTTTCTTCATATTATATTATTATAAGTAATTTTATAAAAAAAATTATATAAGATTATACATTAAAAACTCTATTTAACTATAGATATATAACTATTTATATAAAAGTCGGAGCGGATCAGATATTCGTTTCTAATTTTTTTAGTATTTGTGATTTGCTTCATTTTAACGGATAGTGATTTTTAATATTTGCTTTGCTTCAAAGACTTACGGATATTCGAATTTTTCGGATCGAATCGAAACGAATAACGAATCGAATCAAAATTCACGAATAAAATGCCCAGCCCTAATAGTTATGTCTATAGATCCCAATTATCCAAACTTATTATATTATAGCTTTGAATGTTTTGAACTACCCCGCCCCGTTCCGCAGTTAACAATAACAAAAATCCACCCCGCACAACAGTTAACAGTAACAGAAATCTCTATATATACCATATATCTATACGTTTTTATAACTGTTAGAACCGCACCGCAGTTGAACCGCTTGTCCCGTACCGCTCAATCCGCAGTTACCATTCCGGAGCCTATATTAGCTTTATCTTATAAGGGCACTGCCGTACTGGTCGATTCACCATTTTAAGAATTTGAAAGATTTATCTACGTATCATATCACTAGTCTATGACTTTCATATTTCTCTTATTTTATCATTGCTCTCATGCAGTTTTACAAAAAAAAAAATCATTGCTCTCATGCACTTAAATAAACATGTTCACGATTGCTCATCATAGGCCATGGATGATAAGATGCAAAATGGTGAAATGACGTTTAAAAACCTAAATACTTCACCAATCAAAACAATTACGGGAGTTAAAAATAAAATGCAAAGAAGTAAATTTGAGTTTTTGCGTATATAAAATACAAAAGAAAAACTCATTAAGTAGTTTTTTGTGGAAACTTTTAATATTGTTATAGTTATATAATAATAATATTTAACCTATTAAAAGTTACAATAAATTTTAAATTATATGTAATTATGTAATAAATAAATTTATTGTTTAATTTTATTTATATTATAAAATTCTACCTATTATTATAAATATATCAAGATAATCTAAATAATAATAATTTTTTTTTAATATTAAGTAATTTTTATTTATTTTATTTCTTTTAAGAAATAGTTTTATTATTGATATTAATTATATTTATGATATATTAAATAATAATAGAAACTGTTATATATGTTACATGTATAAATTCTGTTATTTGCAAAATTTGCCCATGCGTATAGAAAATTTACTCAATAGTTTCTAGATGTTCTGCCGAATTTTAGTTTTTTTTTGTGTGTGCTAAATGTGCCGATTTTTAGTTACTCTATTGTTTTAATTATTTGTTCCAATGATTCTGTGATTACTCAAAGTTATCAAACAAAACCATAGAGATCTTCTAAGTAGACTTAAAACATGCATATTACAATATAAATAGTTAAGAGAATAGACACAACTTTACTTTTAAAAAAATAGAGAATAGACACAATTTTTGGTTGTGAGAATCATACTTTAATGTTCATCACCATGGCTATCACTACCGCTCTGGATAGTGATCAACCCACCGCACTAGAACATGTTAGTGGGTTGGTAATGCATATCTTCCTTATCAATAAATGTTTGCATTTCACTGTAAATCGGAGTGTAACCTGCAAACATATAGAAAAGGAGAAGAAAAATGCTAATCTGAATGTAGGGAAAACAAACCTAACAAATAAAAACTTATCATCCAAATTGAAATGATCAGAAAGACAATTTTTACAGATATGGATTACATGTGAAAGAGAAATCCAATTAACCCGAAAATTGTCACTCTCAAAGAAGTGAGAAGAGAAAGAGAAACTGACTTTTTAGTTCCAATACAGTAAAAATTCTATGAATTAAAAATATTGGGACTGCAGTATTTTATTAATTTATAGAATAATTAATTTACAAAAAATTTCTTTTTACCTTTTTATAAATTAATTACTCTAAAAAGAAAATTTTTTATTTTATCATATATACATTTGAAATTCGACGTTTATATTGATTTTATTATATTATTTAGTGTGTATAAAATATGTCTCAAAGTATTTAAATATGATTTTGGATATAATTTTACTAAATATCATCAAATATATTAAATGTTAAGAAAATATTTAAAAAAGTTCATTGTAAATACAAAAAGCAATATAATGGTTGGTTCATACTTATATAAAATATGTATACATATAAATTTTAATTTATAATTTTAATGGGACCATATATTTACATAGGTTTTTCTAAAAAATTATTATCTTATTATCTTATCGATTTCAATTTGTGTCATATTTTGAACGAGCCAAACTTGGGAACGGAAAAAATTTATAGTCTTTATTAATTTGTGGAGTATTAATTTATAGAATTCTTACTTTATTATGTTGTGATGCTATGGTAAACATAGACATGTCAGTTAGGACGAAGTCTGCAACCCGAGTTCGTCTATAAATTATCAGATTTAAACTTAATTATATAAGTTAAAAAATAAAGTCTTTATGGCTTATCCTATTTGGAATTTAATTGTTTTGAGCTTAAGATTGTTTAGTGTAAAAGCGGTCCGAAAATCCAAAAATTATGTTTTAATTTTTTAATTATATACCAATGGTGTGCGTGTCTTAAACGAATATAAAATTAGTGATAATGTCTTAGGCAAATATAGAATTTCGATAACTATAATGGTGTCGAAGTCTAGTTTCAGCATTGATGTTCATGTCTTAAACAAATATAAAATACGTCTCCTACCAAAACATATTGAAACACTGAACTTTACGCATATCTGGTTGAAAGATTTACGTTCTACAATCCAGTTAACATATTAATTTTAATATTTATATAATTTTATTTTATATTGGTATATATATATGTCAAAGTATTCAACCGGGATGGGACTGTATCGGAATCGTTAGAAACCTCAGAAGCCCAAGTACGTAAGACGAAGCCCAGATAAAACATAGTAACCGACAAAGGCCCATCTAAATATCGAACCCCTAGTTTTCCACTGAGAGTGTTAATCCACTTCTCTCCTCTTCATCAATCTCCCCCCGGCTTCCGCGATTCTGCTTCGTAGCGCCGGACCGGAGAATCTTCTTACCCTAGCTCCGCCGCTCCAAGGAACTTCCAATTCATCCCAAAAGTTCGTGCTGCTTCGTATCAATCGTTCTCTCTACGATGAACTGCGCAAGTAAAGCTTTTTTTTTTTTTTTCTTCTCATTCTTAGGGTTTTCTTTTGGTTGATTAGTGAAGTCACCGTCTTCTTTATTCCTTACAGTTTCCGGAGAGGTTCCCGAGGAGCCAGTGGTTTCAACTAAGTCCGGTTTGCTCTTCGAGAGGCGATTAATCGAGAGGCATATATCGGTAAAGCTTGAAGCTTTTTTCCTTTTGAGATTCAGATCCTGTTTTTACGTTCTGTCAGTTACTCAGTTTGAAGATTTGTAGTCTTTTTGAGTGCTGCTGGTTGATATACCTTGGGATAGTTCTTGTAGCAGTGTGAAATTGCATCCTCGTTATGTAATTTTAGTTTTCTGGGAAGATCTTGGCTTTGGTCAAGATTATTGTCTCGAATTGGAGTCTTTTTAGATTATCAATCCACCTGTGATGACTTCATGATAAGTCTTTTGACCTGTAGGATTATGGGAAGTGTCCGGTTACTGGAGAGCCTCTTACACTTGATGACGTTGTTCCCATCAAAACCGGGAAGGTAGTGTGATATTTTTTGAGTATTTGATGTGGAGAACTGTTGAAGAACTTCGTTTAAGATGTTTCTGTTTCTTTGACCATTCTGCAGGTCATTAAACCGAAGCCAGTGCATACAGCTAGCATCCCTGGATTGCTTGGAACGTTCCAAAATGTATGTTTTCTTTTTATGTCTTAGAACTTTGTTTCTTGCTTTTCTTTATAGAGTTTCACGATAAACTTCCCTTTGTACTGTTATTGGTCATGTAGAGTTTTGGTTGATTGCCTTGGGATAGATCAGGTTTGGTTATTAGAGTTTTACAAGTTTCGTTTGACTGAACAGCTGTCACACTGGCCATCTGCTCGTTTTCTGACTGCTAATCAAGAGAAAACTGTTCAAAAGTTGGTTTGAATTAGACAAGGTAATTGCGTAAGAAGTTAATCTGATTTGCTGCACTTTTAGGAATGGGACGGTTTGATGCTATCAAATTATTCCCTGGAGCAACAACTGCATACTGCAAGGCAAGAGCTAAGCCATGCCTTATATCAGGTAATTTCGGTTGTGTTTGTGGCATGATTATTTTTATTATGTACCCTTGTTTTATTATCTTCAGCGTCTCATGGTTTATTAAGCGTGTTTGAATAACTTGTGTGATTATTTTTTCCTTCCGTTTGCAGCATGATTCTGCTTGTCGCGTGATTGCTAGACTTAAAAAAGAAAGAGATGAAGCTCGCCAATTGCTTGCAGAGGTTGAAAGACATATACCTGCTGCCACGGAAGCTGTGACGGCTGATGCTGCTCTTAGTAATGGTAAACGAGGTATGACTGTACACCTTTACTCAAAATATGTTGGCTAATTAGTTTTCTATCTTGTAACATGTTTCTAAACTCTTTTTTTTTGGTTTAATAGCTGCCGGTGATGAAGAAATGGTTCCTGATGCGAAGAAGTTGTGTCCTGGTATTTCGGCTGAAATTATCACGGAGTTGACAGATTGCAATGCTGCTCTCTCCCAGAAGCGCAAAAAGCGACAGGTACTGCATATTATTTCCCATCAATCTTTGATCATGCATTTGAATATCGGAAGGCAAAACCTGACCACTTGCAATTTTTATGTATCGTTTATTCGTTTCTTGTTTGTAACAGTCTAGTGTAGAAGTGGATGCTTATGATTTGTGTCTTGCGTTGGTTCCTACTGTCTTGTTAATTTAAGCATTTTTTACAGATTCCTGAAACATTGGCTTCAATAGATTCTTTGGAGAGGTTCACTCAGCTATCAAGCCATCCACTTCACAAGACCAACAAACCGGGCATTTGTTCCATGGACATCCTACATTCTAAGGTTTCTCATCCTTTATTCTTTATCCGTTTGTGGAAGTCACTGTACATCATGTGATAGCTGACAGGCAGCCTTGTATTCATAAATTATATGAAGACAGCCTCTGAGTCCTTGGCTGGGCAGTGCTCATTTTGTGGTTCTGTCTTAGTTGTCCTCTTATATACCAATAGGACTTGCGTGATAGTTTGTATCATGACATGTGGTCCTTCGTGTTTCTTTTGAGATCAACTACACTAGTTCTGGTGTGCTCTTACCTCACAGTATCCTTTTATAAATTTGTGATCAGGATGTCATTGCTACCGGAGGTGTGGATACAACTGCTGTTATCTTTGACCGCCCTTCAGGGCAAATCTTGTCAACACTGGCTGGTCATTCGAAAAAGGTATTTAATTTTTTTTTTGCCTTGGATTCTGTTTTACTTTTCTATATGGCTCCACGCTTGATATGTGTTTTGACCCTTTCGTAGGTTACAAGTGTAAAATTTGTAGGTGACAGTGATCTTGTTTTGACTGCTTCGGCTGACAAGGTAACTCAAGATTTACATACAGATTTGGAATCCATAGTTTCAAACTCAGAGTTTCTGTAGGAGTTTTGTTATCCTGCGCTGTGTTTGCCTTTGTTCTGAAAAGTAGTAGCTGGCAGATGCATTTGTTTACTTTTAAGTGTGAGAAGATAATAAGTAGCCTTCAAATCTAAATCTGTTGATGTCATGATGCCAACTGTGAAAAACTTTGGTTCGCTGCGTAGAGTTATGAAAGACGTTTTGATCACTCACACCAAAGTCTTTGGGATATAAACATCACCATTTGTTAAATAGGCATCTTTATATTACTAAATTAGTGACTAATCTGCAGACAGTCCGTATCTGGCGGGATTCTGGGGATAGGAATTATGCTTGTGGGCATACATTGAATGATCACTCTGCTGAGGTAAGGATGAAATTGAAGAACTCTTACAGTTTGTTGTTATTCGTATACATTTTGTTTGACATACTAGCGGTGATATTTTTTTTTTAGGTGCGAGCTGTAACTGTGCATGCCACAAATAAATACTTTGTGTCGGCATCTCTGGACAGTACATGGTGCTTCTACGATCTTTCCTCTGGCTTATGCCTTGCAAAGGTCCCTCATCTCTTTCATCAAAGAAACAATTAATACATGTCTTCCTTTCTAGCCTTGCGTATATGCTATATTATAGAAACTATTCTATATGTTTGGTTTGGATTGTACTTTCTTCGTACGCATTGTCATATAAGCTTCTTTCTAATGTCGATGTATGGTGAGACCGTGAGAGTATAGCTACTTTCTTAATATGAGGCATTTTCATATTTCTCGAATTTATTCAGGTGTCGGATGATTCTGAGAAGGTTGATTACACGGCTGCTGCTTTTCATCCCGATGGTCTCATTCTCGGAACCGGTACTTCTCAATCCGTTGTCAAGATTTGGGATGTTAAAAGTCAGGTAAAAAACTCTGGCCTTCCGGACTATTCTGCCTTTAGTATATAGATATATTTATGTCTACAAGACTACGTTTAGTTTAAATTTTAGTGTTGGGTAATAGGCAAATGTAGCGAAGTTTGATGGGCACACCGGTGAAGTTACTTCTATATCTTTCTCTGAGAATGGTTACTTCCTTGCGGTGAGTACTCTGTACATACTCAAAGACGTGCAAGTGCAACTACGATTCATGTGTACATGAATACTGTTTTACTATGGTTCTGCAAATGTGCAGACTGCTGCCGAGGATGGTGTTAGGTTGTGGGACCTGCGCAAGCTAAGGAATTTCAAGTCATTCTTATCCGCAGATGCAAACTCTGGTATGCAACAACTGTCTCCCATTTTAGTCGTTTTGTTGATAGATTAATCTCCTCGTATAAGATCATGAAAACACTTTTTTTTTTGCAGTGGAGTTTGACCCTAGCGGATCTTATCTTGGTGTTGCTGCATCAGATATCAGGTGAGTGCGGATTTGAAATTTAATTGGTCAAAGAGGCCAAGCTCAGCTGAAGAAATATTCATAAGAGCCTTGTGCTGCAGTTCAATAACCTGCACTTTTGGGTTTATAAAGTTTAACAATATGTTTGTAACGGCTGCAGAGTATACCAGACGGCGAGTGTGAAAGCTGAATGGAACCTTATCAAGACACTCCCAGACCTCTCAGGCACTGGTAAGATCCCTTTTATTAACTCTTTCAAGGGTCACATTATGTTCCTAATTCGAAAACCTTTGAGCTTGCAGGTAAAGCTACATGTGTGAAGTTTGGTCCAGATGCACAATACGTTGCAGTTGGTTCCATGGACCGTAACTTGCGTATATTCGGTCTTCCTGGTGACCAAACAGCCAATGCGGATGATGACTCTGCACAAGACTCTTGAAGATTTTGTTAGAAACCTCGGCAAATTTTCAAATGTTCATCTCCGGTTTCTTCTCTCTCTTATGTTGTATCTTACAGCTTTCACAGCTACAAGGAGGATTTGTTAGTTGGCATAGTGATCTTCTTCGGTACTTCTCTGAACTCGAACGATCACACTTGAGTTTTATTACTCTGTTTATCTTATAGGTTCTTCTAATCTATCTTTGTACGTTCAAAACCAAATTGTTCTTTTTGTTGCCAAGGATCGGATCTAAATGAAATTTAGACGTTTTATCTTTTTGTATGTTTAGATTATATTTTGCTTTTAGACCGTTAAGTAGCACAAACTAATTATCCCCAAACACATGTCAAAACCTCTCTGACCTAATGGCCACAGAGACTTTTTTTTTCTTTCTAGATCACCTGTATACGAGGAAAGATACTATTTAAAAATCTTTGCAAGAAGACATTAGCCTCTGGCATCTAATCTTACAAAGAGTATAACCTATCTCTCCTAATATAGCCAACTTCTACATCAAACATGATTTATCTCTAACATTTTCAATACAGCACAACCAAAAAATGGAACCTACGATTGACTCCTTCTCTCCTCTCTCTCTGCTTCAAAGGTTAATAAAAAAATCATCTAGAAAAAGAAGCAATGGCCAATAACTTATCCATAGCATTCGGAGGTTAGCCACCAAACGATAACCAATCTAATGATCTATCCAATGGAGAATCCTCCACTTTTTTATGGGGTTCGATATTCCAATTCCATAGCCCTTTCATTTCTCCTAAGACTTCGACCACATTTCGTCGAACGTGACTGATTTTAAACAACAAAACATTGATTGCTGTCCACAAACAATGTCGATGTTTGCATCTTTCCAATTACTAGAGCTCAACCTAATCTCCGCTCAGGATCTAGCTCCCGTCTCCCGTAAAATGAAGACGTACGCGGTTGCTTGGGTTCACTCCGAGCGTAAGCTCACCACCCGCGTTGACTACACCGGAGGTGCCAACCCAACTTGGAACGACAAGTTCGTCTTCCGAGTCAGCGAGGATTTCCTCTACGCTGATACTTCAGCCGTTGTGGTCGAAATCTACGCATTGCATTGGTTCCGTGATGTCCACGTCGGTACAATTCGTGTCCTCATCAGCAACCTTATCCCACCAAACCGTCGACCTGGATACCGAACCAACGACGAATACCGCCACTCTCCCCCTCCCGGAATGCGGTTCGTAGCGCTTCAAGTTCGCCGACCATCTGGTCGTCCTCAGGGGATCCTCAACATCGGTGTCGGAATCCTCGACGGGTCTATGCGGAGTATGCCGCTTTACACGAATATGGACTCCTCTGCGGTTGGTTACAGAGACTTGCTTGGTGAAGATGACCCGCATTTGCAGCATCTGCATCTCAACAGCTTCAAAGGAAGCTCCAAGAACCCGCAGTCTCCGTCTTCGAAACAGTACCAATCCGTAGTCTCCAGGCCTCCACCGATGCTACGTCGTACGAGGAGTGATACAAGCTCCATGGTTGTCTCCGATCTTCTGAGCAGAGCAGAGCGTAGCCGCGTGGCTACTAGGAAACCTGTGAGCGCATTAGCGAGCAGCGATGATGAAACTATACCTACAACGTCAGGACACCATACAACAACGGAGGATGAATCCGTCGATTACGAAGCGCCTTACAAAACACCTCATATCCCAGGAAACAGATATGATTCGTTCGAGGATGAGTTTGTGGATCAATCACCAAACGTGACGCCGCAGAGAAGTGAAAGATACGACGAGTCGCCTTACCGTTCGTACGATCACTCACGCAAGACGCCAAGAAGATCGACGCCGGTGATCGAGAAACCAAGGCCACCGAGAGACTACGATCGCAGCAACCGCGCTTCGCCGTACTTGTCGAGGCACGGTACGCCGTTGAGATCGAACATCGTCGCGTCTACTCCGATCAGATCTAACATCGTCGCATCTAGTCCGATGCGATCCAACGGCGTTAGATTGACTCCGATGAGATCTAACATGGTTGAATCTAGTCCGATGCGATCCAACGGCGTTAGATTGACTCCGATGAGATCTAACATGGTCGAATCTAGTCCGATGCGATTCGCTGACGTAAGATCGACGCCGATGAGATCTAACATCGTCGGATCGACTCCGTTACGATCTAACATCATCGGATCGACTCCGTTACGATCTACCTACAAGGGAACACCGATGAAATCGCCTCTACGGTTCGGCACGCCGATGAGATCTAATTTGGCAGGGAGATTGATTTTAACCGAATCCGAGTTAGGTCCGTCGCCTTCGGAAGTAGCGAATAAGCTGGCGAAGGAGAGATCGCAGGCTAACGACACCGAGAGTTCGATCCTGAGCGAGTGGAGCCTCGACGACGATAGCAACATCGAAGGTCTCCGATCGAAACTCGAGCGGTGGCGGACGGAGCTTCCGCCGCTTTACGATCTCGGATCGAGTCATCAGAGCAGCGATGTAGGTAGCGCGATTGTTCCGGCGTCGGCGAACGCAGGCGGAGGGAAGAGCTCGAGACGGAAAACTCCGACGGTGAATAAGAAGAAGAAGCATAACCGCCGTCACACGGAGGGAGGAAACGGTCTTTTCTCGTGTTTTAGTAATATTTGTGGCGCGGAATGTACTTTCGTGTGTGGAGGCGGGTCGGATCACGACGGGTCGAAAAAGAAAGGTGGGTCAAAGCGTCTGCCACGCTTGGCCTCTGCTGATAATTTGAGTTATGTGTGATTATTTTTTTATATTTTCGTCTTTAAACCGATTAATATTCTTTTATATTTTTCTGGGGTTTGTGAAATAATCTGGTCAAACCCTGTAATACAGATACCGATATTAAAAGAATCCTAAATATTAAGTGTGTTACATAATCTGCAATGGTTTATGTCCTTACTCGAACCAATTATCATATCACTAGCCACTCTGGCTTGTATAAAGCAATAACATATCCTATTACCAATCCAAACAACAATCCAGGCCAATACGCTATTGCTACTCCTCTCCAGTTCAACACCTCTTCATCCTCTTCTTGCTTTTCCCATTGTGTCGGTGACGCACTAGTGTCAAAGCAACCTTCCTTGAGAGGAAGACCACAAAGCTCTGCATTACCTTCAAAGGAGGATTCAGGCTGTCCACTAATCTGTGTCCCTTTTGGTATCACTCCTTTGAGTTGGTTGTGAGAGACATTTATGTACGCCAAAAACGAGAGGGCACCGAGTTCTTGAGGAATTTCCCCTGAGAGCTTGTTTTGAGACAGGTCTAGTGACTCAAGTTCTGTGACATTGGCAAAAGACATAGGGATCTGGCCAGTGAAAGAGTTGTTGGATAGGTTCAGCGCAATGAGTGCGGTCAAAAGACCAATAGATTCTGGAATCTGTCCACCAAGGTTGTTTGCAGAGAGATCAATGGCTGAATAGAAAGTATTTACCATCTCGTTCTCCATATTCAGACCTTTGTATTGCAAGTCCAGAGCATAGAAATAGCTATAGAGATCATTTGTATAGTCTCCCATATACATCTGTCCATCTCCATATATCTTGTTTGATGATGATGCAGTACTCCAGTTCACAAAGTAATCTGGTGACAAACTTCCTGTAAACTTGTTATCTGATAGATCAAGTATCCGCAGCTCTGGGAATCCTAAAGGTCCTTGAGGAGGAGATATAGGACCGTAAAATGCGTTTGAACCGAGGGTAATGACTTGCAAATCCGGCAAAACCTTAAGCCAGAAAGGAAACATGTCCTTTATATTGTTGTGCTCCACACTCAGAAACCTTAGAGAAGAACAATTCACAAGAGACCTAGGAAGCTGTCCGCTTATTTGATTGTATCCAAGATCTAGTGTTTGCAGCTGAGAGTTGCTAGAAAACGAGTTGGGAATGCTTCCATGCAAGTTGTTTTTCCGGAGATTGAGTATTTTGAACTTACTAAGGCACTGAGGAATCGAGCCGCTGAAGTTGTTGTAGGATAGGTCTAGAGCATCGAGATAGCTTCTGCTGCAAGTTGAAAGAGGTATGTCTCCTGTGAAACTGTTTCTTGATGCCAAGAAGAGTCTGATAGAGAGTGGTGGAGCAGGAAGTGATCCTGTGAAGTCGTTTAAACTAAGATCCAGCATTGTAACTGACGAGTTGTGAAGTGTTTCTGCAGAACCGTTGAATGAGTTGTTGTTTAGACTCACTATGCTCAACCGGGGAAGACTCCATAACCACTCTGGAACTTTCCCTTTGATCTGATTGTCGGAAAGGTCTAAACGCTCTAGGTTCTGTAGGGTCTTGAGAAACTTAGGGAACTCGTTGATGCTGCAGCCCTTCATCATCAGCCGGTACAGATTTGGTGGAACATCAGAGCCTGAGATCAGACCTGTTGCTGATAAGATATTACCTGAAAGCTCAAGGTTCAGCAAAGATTTGAGAGAGGAAAAGAGTCTCAAGTCGATAGGGTAGCTAACGTTTATGAAAGAGAGGACAAGTTCTTTGAGGGTTGTTAACTTTGAGATAGGCTCTAGTATTCGTCCATCGAAAGGGTTATGTCCAAGGAACAAGTGCTCAAGCCTTGATGACGAGGAGGGAACTTGGATGGAGCCAGTGAGGTAGTTTCCACGGAGGTCAACATGTGACAAGAGAGGCAGAGCGAGCAGCAAAGAAGAAGGGATGGTTCCAGAGAAGTGATTGTAGGAAACGTCTAACATGGAAAGCTTGGTGAGGTTCTGGACGAGTTGGAAACCACCAGTGAGCTCGTTATGTGAGAGATCAAACCGGGTTAACTTGGTTAGGTTACTAAAAGAGGAAGGAACTTGACCTTGGAAGCCATTAGAGGAAAGAGACAAAACCTCTAATCTGTTGAGATTGCTGAGACCAGATGGAAGTGAAGAGGAAGTGAAGTTGTTGTGGGAGAGATTGAGGTGACGAAGATGATGAAAACGGAAGAGGACACTGTTGGCTTTGATCATTCCAGTGAAGCAGCCATTTGGGAGGTGTAACTTAGTGATCGCACCAGTTGTGTTATCGCACATGACACCGTGAAAGTAGTCGCTGAGGTTGCAACCGCCTGATTCAAACTCGTTTTTGAACTGGAGAAGAGCTTGGATCTGGTCGGGACGACAATCAGCGAGTCCAAAAACAAGAGGGTTTCTCGTTATGAAGCTTGAAGCAAAGACACAACAAAGAAAGTGTACCGAGAGAAGATGCAATCGCAGAGCTGACATGGTGAACATGGAAACGTTTTAGACGAATGATAGTATGCAAGAAAAATACAGAGAAGATGAGTCTGTTGTCTAAAGACTTGGAGCATGTCTAAATTCAAAGTTCTTGGTAGAAATGTATGGTGGAGAAGATATTGTCCAAGAACCAACCAAGTGGCGAAGTTGAAATCAACTTGATATGGATATGTCTCCTAACATATTTTGTTGTAGATTCACATCAGTTTGAACTATCTCGCATATGTTCACATTTGGTTTGATTGATTGGAATAGTCTGAGACTCCCAATTAGAAACAAACACAACATATGATAAAAACAAAGTTTTCACAAGGTCTCATGGGCTTGAAACTACTAAAGTTAAGACTGATTTGAGTTAAACTGACTCTGCTTATGCCAGAAAACGTCAAGCACTAATATGTTTAGCACATTTGATGTCATGTGGATATAAAGACTGTTTCTTAGATAAATTAGAGTGAACTCATAAAAGTATAAAACCCATAAAATATTAGATAAACTTCAAATATTTAGAGTGTAGTAAAACAAATAAAGAGCCATAGTATATGATGCAATAGCAACAGTAAAACAAAAGGCATCAACCAAAAAGGAAGTCCTAAGAACCATTAGAAGAACCAAAGAAACATACACAAACTTGATAAAGATCAATCTAGCTTTTGGTTATTCCTTAATACTTGCGTCACAAGTATTCCCTTAGTCTCATCATCTTTCTTCTTACCAGCTTCTTCTCCTTCTTCTCTCGCTGACTTTGTAGCTTGGTTATTAACCAAACTGTTCATCCTGTGATATCCAAAAGGTGGCCATCCCACAACTTGACTGTTACACACACAAAGCAAACATCACTCAGGACTTTGTGAATATCAAAATGAACCAAGAGCTACTTCTATAACAACCAAGAACAGATTCAATTTTCTAAAGACTCTTAACAGTTCTAGATAAATTATGTAAAGGAATCAACAGTGAGTGAGCTAGCTTTGACAATGTTAAACACTTAAGAATCTTTAACTCTTGTTAGGCAAACTCTGTTCTCAGAATGGCAAGTTTATTCATATCCTTACATAGAGAAATAAACACTTGAAAGATCTTTCTTTGAAGTTGTTCAGTTTTTCTGCTTTTCAGTTTCCCCTGAAACAGGGGAGGACCCACGTTGATGAGTACGGGGCACGTTGCCTCCAATTGATTTCACAAAAGTTGCGTGTATATAAAGGCTAGCTGTGCAACTGGGTCAGTGGTAGTCGTTGTTCCTTGATTATTCATGAGGTGAGGGATTCGATTCTCCTTACTTATACTTTTTTACTTCCATTTTTTATTTAAATATTAGTATAACCTTTATTTTTTGCCAGTTTATCTTATATAGGTTCTAGACTACGTCAGTAGTATTAGAAACTATTTCTATATGAAACCTGTTTGTCTTTTTTTTTTTTTGGAACACTTATGAAACCTGTTTGTCTATGCATCTTATAGAACACTTTTTCTCTTTCCCTTCTGAAACTATTTAATAACTTCCAAAATAAACACTTAATTTAATTTTAATACTAATGTGTATTATATTTTTTTAAAAATCTAAGTATTTTAATGGACAAAAAGATGATTGACAAAAATAATACTTTAATTAAAATTTTGGTTATTATTTGACTAGTATATATTATTACATTTAAAATTTAATATTAAGATATATATATATATATATATATATATATATATATATATATATATATATAGATATATATAAATTATATACTACGTTTACAACAGTGTGTCCCGACTGAAAAGTTTTCTAGATCCGCTATTGCCCTGAAACCAAAAGAGTAAGCTGTTCTCTAAACTAAAACGACGAACCTTGAACGAGGAGGAGATGCACCAGCGCGTGAACCAGAGTCAGAAGCTCGTTTAGAGCCAACGAAAGGAAAATCTTTAGGAGTCAAGAGCCTCCCACTCTCTCCCCTCGCTCCGCCTCCTTCACTGATCTTTGCTGCAGTTACACCTAATTTGAAAGTATATAAAATTCAAAAACTATAATTTTTTAAAAAATTTAATTATTTATTTAAGAATGAATTGCATGAAAAATTAGTTAATAACTTGGAAATTTGCAAAAATGGAAAAGGAAAAACAGTAATAAGTGGAGAGGAAAAGAAGATAAAGTGACATTATTATCTTGGTTTCTGGTAATTAGAGAGTTTAAATTATTTTAGAGGACTAACAAATATGTTTCTAGTCTATAAATTAGTTTATCTGACTAATAAACATATGTTTTTTATTCATATGTTTCTGTGAATTCTCATGGTTATATTCTAATTTATCCAGATATTTTACATATTAACCGGTTATTATGTTAGTGGTTGGCTAACTAAAATAATTATCTGGATACTATTATTGTTAGTTGAATTTTTTTATCAGTAGTCGATTATCACTATAGACTCAAACTCTAATAAGTTGAGTAGTGTATATCAATTATCTGGATATAATAATTTTTAGTTGCATTTTTTGATCACTGGTCGGCTAAATTTATAATAACTTTCACCAAGAGCCATAAAAATAGTTAAAGCAATCTCAGCATATTTTAAGGTTTTGGGGCAAAACTAATGAAAAAATCTGCTTATTTGAAAGTTTTGGGACGAAATTGAAGAGTCACAAAAGATCAGGGACTAAATATCCAAAATCGCAAAGGATCTCACACAACCCGAAAACTTAATGAATCAATCGGTTTGTGAATACCAGAACTGCAAGATCTGGCGTCTTCGTCCTCAAGCTTCGATCCTACAGTCTTGTATGCTGCAAATCGATCGAGTTGTGGTGACTGATGCGCTTGATGATTCACCTCTCTCGACTCCGTCTGCAACCTCTCGAGCATGACGACACAGAGCCGAAGGTGGTACGTAATGGTGCTACGGCTCCAGTTTTGGCGACTCCATAAAAGCTCATGGTACGAGATGACAACAATGCAGCGACGAATAAATACGGTGGTCCTGTGGTGGTGTAATCATGGAAGAGCTACATCTTTACCAAACAAAAAAAATTTAAAAACACTAAAACAAATATTAAAAAAAAATAGATATATGTTACATATATAGTTATCCGGCTATGGTTATTGGGGGTAATTCAGCCATTATAAAAAACAACTCAGCTCAAAAGATGTTTTTCCATTTTTGCAAATTAAGCAGTTATATTTGTATAGGGATGCTAATTTCTCTTTATTTAAACAATTATTTATATTTATATAGCAATAAAGAAAGGGTAAAAAAATCTTTTACTTTTATTTATGAAACATATTTTGATCGTTTTCTTTCTCGAGAATCATTTTGGTGAACAAGTTTAAAAATGCTATTTGAGAGAATTGATTTTTTTTTTAATATTTAATCATTAAATAAGTGGTGAAGAGTTGAACACATACATACAGTGAACAATTTTCAAAATTTGAAAAGCAAGAGCTCTCTAAAAACGCTCCCATCCATCTCTTATAAAAACAGAAGAACCCTAACTCCGGTAGGGCGGCTTCCATGCCGGAGGTTTCCTCCTTTCCCTTCTCTTTTTTTTTTCCTTTGCTCTCTTCTCCACCGGACTCCCTTTGGCCTCCTTGCTCGGTGATTCTGGTTTTGTCAGAGATAAATCGGCGGTTCGTCCCGAGTTCGTCGGCGTCTGTCTCTGGCCCTCTGGAACAACAGCAAGACCTTGCGGCTTTGAAAGAGGAGGGAGTCGGGTTTTAGAGCTAGTGAAGGAACTTAGATCTGATTTTCCATTTGCAGATCTCCGGAAACTTTGCGATAATGGATAGACGATTCCTCATGTATGGATCTACCTTCCTGCAAGGCGGTGAGACATCCGGAGGCGAGGTACGAAGACCGGTGTATAGTTGTTTTGGTTTCCGAGATAACATGTATCAAGGAGGCGTCAAAGGAGTTGTCAACCGGAGATGTTTTCCTGCTGGGGATACATAGTGGAGGCTCTACATCCCAGCGCCGGAGTCGATGCTCTGTCCGTACCGGTGGTACGAGTCCCACAACCCTGAAGACTGGTTCACGATGCTGACTCGTTGCTGCTACTGAAGCTCGCTTTTCATTCAGACGTGTCTGTCCGTTTTTGGCTGAGGATGAGACGCTTTTTTCAGATCATTTGATTTATACATAGTATTTTAAAAATATTTATTTATTTAAAAACTAACTATAGTTAATATTTATAAGTGTGTAAACTATAAACTCAGATATCTATTTGGTTTTTGGTTAATTGTTGTTTGATTCAGGATTTGATTCTAGAGATATAAGATCTGTTCGGATAACTCACATGATCCAAAGCCGAACTAAACCTCATTTTTTGTTCGATTCTTCTGTTCGGATAAATGTTTTCATACTTTTCACAAAACATATCCCATCATACCTCTGTTAAAACAAAATAGCATTATGTAATCCTTTGGTCAAAAAGTAATATATTTGCGCATGTATATGATCAACCATAATCATATTCTGTTCCTTTTTAGGTTGCTTTCAGCAAAGTGGCTACAAGTAAATTCATTATACTTTCCATCATAGTGATTTTTTTTTTTTTTTTGCTAAATTCCATCATAGTGATTTGAACTTTACTTGGAAGAGATAGATAACAAGAATAGTTTGGATCAAGCTTCTTAGTAGTATTTTTCAAAAAAAAAACTTCTTAATAGTTGAATCATCATCTTCATTTATAGCTCTTCGACTTCTTATTTTTGTACGTTTTCTCGATGATCTCTTAAGCTTTGACTTGTGATAACCACTGGAAGAATGCTCAAGATTCTACTTGATACAATCCAAAACGACACAAAAGATAGATGTACAACCTGTGATTAATCATAACAGTCTGCTCATTTCATGGATCTAGAAAACTCTTACTCTCTCTAGCACGCAATGAAATATCACATTCTAAACTTCTCTGCTTTGGAATAGTATTTACATTTTTAAAGAGTTTGTAACAAGAATATTATATATCTTCCACAACAGGTCGGCTTTTTAAACTAAGATGCTAGAAAAAGAACGAACACACACAAAATGAAAACTATACTTGTCTCACTTAAAATGCTTAAAGAAGCTTCACATTCTCAACATAGTTGAGATAGGTTATACCCTGAAACGCTTCCAGTCCTTGGATTCCAACTTTTCTGATCTTCTTGCTCTCGACATTGTAGTAGAGGACATAGGAAGGCGCATACTGGAACCAGGGGGCCAAGACGATCTCATTTGTACCGACCATTCCAGCAAAGCAGATGGGATCTGTAACCACATCCTTCCACGAAGGTGGTAATACATATACATGCAGGGACCATTTTTGTTTTGCAGCATCTCGTAGAACCCACAGCTCAATAGCTTTACTTGCTTGACCAACATCATCAGAATCTCCCGATATAAGCAAACCAAGTTTGTCACTGTAGTTTACCAGAGTTGTTGAACCAGGCATTGCTTTGCTGAACATGACAGAGCTGAACGTCTCAGACCTCAAATCAAAACAAACGACCATAGAATTCACGGAAGATCTGTTAAGCTAGATGGGCTTCCAACCTAAAACCAATTGGTGATAAGTGGAGTGGTCCATCTATCTTATATATTACTAACGATCCCTTCCAATACCCGATGTGGGACCTTTGTCCCTAATACGCCCCCTCGAGATGATGGTTCTCTGAGCATCAATCTCGGAATGTTTGGGCAAGGATCGATGGGCCGACTTTGGGCTGGATCGATAATGGGTCGGGTTGGAATGTTCGGATCGGGCTCTGATACCATGTTAAGCTATATGGGCTTCCAACCTAAAACCAATTGGTGATAAGTGGAGTGGTCCATCTATCTTATATATTACTAACGATCCCTTCCAATACCCGATGTGGGACCTTTGTCCCTAATAAGATCCGGCTGCTCTAGCTGCGTAATAGAGAGCACCACTGATGCATATCCACTTACTTGAAGAACAATGTGGTACGCAACACTCGACCAACCTCCATGTCAGTTTCTTGGTTCCTAATGTCAGAACTTGGTGCCTCACAGAGTGACCACTTACAAACGAGAGTTCCATTGACAACACCTTGAACTCTTTAGAAACGGGGTCATATCCAAGATAGCTTTCAACTCCAAACCTCTTCCTCGACTTCAATGTTGGTAAGACCAGAGACTATCCCGTGCTAGGGTTACATATCACCGGGACATATGCTGGATTTATCCTCCCCTCCAAGATCGGCTTAGCTCCATAACACAAGAAGCCACTCGTACAACCAAATAACTCATAGGAACTGGGGAAACGTGCAAGATGATTGGAGGCTACAACGTACGAGTTCTCTTCCGGATTTTCTGGCTGAGGCGACGAGAAGAAGATATACTTACTGATGCTGTGATCTTTGCATGCGAAAAGAAGCTGAGGGCGAGCATAAGATTTGGTCAAGAAGGAGTCTGTGAAATCTTGATGGCGAAGCATGGAGGACCAGAGCTTGCAAGCGCAACGACATCTCGCC
The DNA here is from genome assembly GCA_018703725.1 of Brassica juncea. Taxonomy (NCBI): domain Eukaryota; kingdom Viridiplantae; phylum Streptophyta; class Magnoliopsida; order Brassicales; family Brassicaceae; genus Brassica; species Brassica juncea. Next base: position 51,615,538 of record CM031935.1, on the reverse strand, counting down.
ATCGCCTTCGACGGCAGCCTCGAGAATATTTCCATAACGAGGTCAGCAGGTACCGGCCATGAGTTTCGATGAAGTGACGTCATCGATCGTGTAGCGCGCCGTGATGTCATGGCTATTGTTCTTGAACAAAGATGATATGAACACGATAATTAATAAGAACTTGACTCTTCTTATTGCTTAAGAAACTTGCACAAAACTTAAGCTCTCAAACTCACACCAACAACTCACACCTTGCCCTTAATCTCGACATAGGTTTATATAGTATCACTCATATCCTAATACTAATGATTATCTCTTATATTATGATAACTCCTAAATACAATTTGAACCTTATCTCTAAAGGTCTTGATCCCATTAGTATTAGGTTTGCTTCTTTCTCAAGCTAACTCCAAGCTTACTCCAACAGTCTCCCCTTTAAGCTTGGAGTTGTTGTTTCCCACATCATGCACGCCTATCAGTTCTCTCATCTCTCTGTATTTGATCCTTCCAAGAGCTTTGGTTAGTATATCCGCCTTCTGCTTGCTTCCAGGTACGTGTTCAACCTCCATTAACCCTTTCTCAACACATTCTCTTATAAAATGAAATCTCGTATGAATGTGCTTGCTCCGTCCGTGAAACACCGGGTTTCTTGTAAGAGCTATTGCTGATCTATTGTCAATACGTATGATGGTCTTCTCTCGTGATGTTCCAACTATCTCTTGAAGCAGGTCTTGAAGCCAAATGGCTTGTCGTGCTGCCTCAGTGCCTGCCATAAATTCAGCTTCGCAGGAGGACAATGCAACAGTATCTTGTTTCATAGAGCACCATGTAATGGGACTGTTTCCTAGATAGAAAATGTGCCCCGTCGTGCTTCTACCGTCATCTGGATCCACATTATGACTAGAGTCACTATAACCCACCAATCTCATTGCATTTGTTCCTGATCTCTCGAAAGTAATACCAAACGATGTAGTTCCTTTCAGATACCTTAGACATTGCTTGATTGCAATACCATGTGATGTTCTCGGATTTGCCATATATCTGCTCAAAACACCTACACAATACGATAGATCAGGTCTCGTATGTAAGAGGTATCGAAAACAACCAATGATTTTCCTGTATCCCGTTGCATCTATCTCTTCTTCCTTTTCTGACTTTGCCAGTTGAAGACCTGCCTCCATGGGAATGTGCACAGGATTACACTCTTTCATGCCTGCTTCTTCTAAAATCTTCAACGCATAGCGACTCTGGTTCAGAGTTATTCCTTCTCTGTTTTGCGTTACCTCAATCCCAAGATAATATGATAATTTCCCAAGGTCACTCATCTCAAACTTACTTGCCATCTCCCCTTTAAACTCAGAAATCGCCTTCAGACACGTTCCAGTCACGAAGAGATCGTCAACATACACCGCCACGACCACCAATTTTCCTCCTGTTGTTTTTCTATAAACGGACGGTTCCTTGAGACATCTTGCGAACCCGAAACCAATCAAAATCTTGTTTAGTTTATCATTCCAAGCACGGGGTGCTTGCTTCAAGCCGTACAAGGCTTTCTTGAGTCTATAAACCTTGTGCTCACTACCTCTTATTTCGAAACCTTCTGGTTGCATGACATAGACTGTCTCCTTTAAGTCTCCATGCAAGAAAGCAGTTTTTACATCAAGATGATGTATTTCCCAACCACTGGTAGCAGCTAGATTGATCAATAATCTTATGGTTTCGATCCTAGCCACAGGAGCGAAAAATTCTTCGTAATCTATCCCATATCTCTGGACATAACCTTTTGCAACAAGCCTCGACTTGTACTTATTTATGCTTCCGTCAGAGTTTCTTTTAATCTTAAAAACCCACTTCAAACCTATCGCTTTTGCTCCTGGAGGAAGATCCACAAGTTCCCATGAATCAAGCTTTGTAATAGAATCGATCTCTGCTTCACACGCCCGTAACCATTCCTTATGTCTTTTAGCTTCCTCAAAGTTTGCAGGTTCACTATTAAGGCACATAAGTAATCGCTCACCCTCTTCTTCGCAGAGAAACAACACATAGTCTTCTAGATACTTAGGCTTGGTAGTCACTCTTGTTGATCTTCTTGGACCTTCTTGACTTTGATCATCGGTTTCAGTGAGGTCCTCTTCACTTTCAGCATTATCTTCGGCCTGGATTGTAGCTTCTTCATCTGTAGCACTTTGCTCTGTTTTGATTGCGTCCGACTCTGTCTCTTGTATGCCATGATTACCGAAAGCTCCAATAGTGATCTTGAAATTTCCAGATTCACTATGATCGGTCGTGTTTGAGCTCCAGTTCCAGCCCTTTGTTTCGTCAAACACTACATCTCTGCTCACGACCACCTTCTGTGTTTTTGGATCCATCATTCGGTATGCCTTGGAGCCTGGTTCTGTTCCAAGATGGACGAGCATACGTGACCTGTCATCTAATTTCTTCAGCAATCTTCCTTCCATCTTTGCGTACCCTATGCAGCCAAATATCTTCAAGTGACTAACATTGGGCTTATATTCTCGAAGAGCTTCATAAGGAGTCCGATCTCGTATCACTCTTGTTGCAACTCGATTCAAGAGGTAGGTGGAATGTCTTACTGCTTCACCCCACAAATAGTTAGGCACCAACATGTGCTTCATTATACTCCGTGTCATCTCCATTAGGGTGCGATTTCGTCGCTCAACAACTCCGTTTTGCTGAGGGCTATAAGGAGCTGTTAGATGTCTTTTAATTCCTTCTTCATTGCAGTACGTATTGAACTCATGTGAGGTGAATTAACCTCCTCTATCTGTCCTGAAGGTTTGAATCCGCCTCTTCGTCTCATGCTCCACCATCGTCTTGAAGATTTTAAATCTGCTATACACATCACTTTTCTCCTTTAGCAACGCAGTCCACATATATCTAGAGAAGTCGTCGATGAGAACAAGTATATATCGGTTTCCTCCACTCGTACTAGGCGTAACTGGACCACACAAGTCCCCATGTACAAGTTCAAGTGCACTGGAAGCTCTGTAATTCGTTGCTTGAGGAAATGCATGCCTTGCTTGTTTTCCAAGTAGACACGACCCACACACATTTGCTTCAACTTCGATGTTTGGTATACCAGTGACTAGTTCTCGCTTGATCATGGACCTCATAGTGTCATGATTTATGTGTCCAAGCCTTGCATGCCATCTACTTGCATCACTCGTCTTGGTGGAGAGATAGCACAGCATCTCCTTTAATCCCATCCGTACTTTATACAATCTGTTCTTTGATCTTGTTGCTCTAACAATCAGCTTCCCATCGCGATCATGCATTGTAAGGTCTTCTCCTTTCATTCTTATATCACACCCGGACTCTGTTGCCTGACCGAGACTGATAATGTTGCTTTTCAGGTCTGGAATGAAATAGACATCTGTGATCTTTCTCGCTTCACCATTCCTGTCTGTAAACTCAATCGTACCTTTTCCTTTGATATCAATGCGGGAATCATCGCCAAAACGCACTTTTCCCGTGATGGAGTCGTCAATGTACGAAAAATAACGTTTATCTCCACTCATGTGGTTGCTCGCCCCGTTGTCGAGATACCAAATGTTATCCTCGCTGTTACTTACTTCATAGTTGCTTGGCACAACTTTTCCCTCATTCAGGTAAACGACCTCATGCATCATGAGTTCGTCCGCTTCTTGTGTCTCATGTTGCTCGTTCTCTTGCACTTCTTGAAGTTTCAACAGTCTGTCCGGACACTGCATAACATAGTGACCGACCTTATCACACCGAAAACATGTAATTCTTGAAGCATCTCGTGGAGCATTGTACGTTCCTCCATTATACCTTCCGCGGCCTCGTCCCCTGTAATAGGAACGTCCTCCTCTGCCTCTGCTTCTGTATTCACTATTATAATCTCGATTCTGTTGCGTTTCACTGTGTTGCGTTTGTGTCTCATTATTTGCGTACAGTAGCTTGCTTTGGTCATCTTGTTTTTCTTCCTTGTCAGTTACTCTCTCTTCATACGCCTTCAAGCGACCAACAATGTCCTCAAAGCTTGTAGACTTTAGATCTAAAACTTGTTCAAGGGCAGCCACTATGTGTATGTATGTTTTGCGTGGTAAGCTCTTGAGAAACTTCTTAACAAGTTTAGATTCTTCTATCTCTTCTCCTAGAGATGCTGATTTTGATGATATCTCTGCAAGCTTTCCCGCAAAATCATCTATTGTCTCTGTTTCCTTCATCTCTAGACGATCAAAGTCAGCCATCAATGTTTGCAGTCTTGCTTCCTTAACTCTTTCTGCTCCAACATGGCGAGTTTTTATCGCCTCCCAGACTTTCTTAGCAGTATCAAGCTCCCCAACTTGAAGTATGAGAGCCTCCGGTATAGCCTGAAACAATAGTGCCAACGCCATATTGTTTTTCTTATTATCAAATTCTTCAGTTTCTATAATCTCCCAAACCTCATGCACCTTGAGCAGAATCTTCATCCTCATGGCCCATACTACATAGTTTGTTGCAGTAAGAATCGGACACTTGATTGAGGACCCTCCTTCCTTAGGTTTAGAACTCGACACGACTAGATCTCCCATGACCTAGGCTCTGATACCAATTATTGTTCTTGAACAAAGATGATATGAACACGATAATTAATAAGAACTTGACTCTTCTTATTGCTTAAGAAACTTGCACAAAACTTAAGCTCTCAAACTCACACCAACAACTCACACCTTGCCCTTAATCTCGACATAGGTTTATATAGTATCACTCATGTCCTAATACTAATGATTATCTCTTATATTATGATAACTCCTAAATACAATTTGAACCTTATCTCTAAAGGTCTTGATCCCATTAGTATTAGGTTTGCTTCTTTCTCAAGCTAACTCCAAGCTTACTCCAACAATGGCTGAGTTCGTATCGTACGTTTTAGAAAGACGGAAGAGTAACGAAAAGAGAAAAGAATGGTGGCTTCGGTATAAAAACTTTCTCTCTGTTCTTATACTAAAAAAACAGAGTCTGCATGATTAAAGTAAACGTTATTTTTATTCATAAATTTACCTTCATGCTTTCTTAGTTCTAACGGTTATTTTCTTTTTGTGACAAACACTAGAAAACTTTTTTGGGAAATTAGGATGTCTACCAAAGGATTTTAAGCTATTTAGCACACTACCAAAAGCCACATTTTCCGTCACTGTTTATAAATTCTTAGACACTACTACCTCTACGTCTAATTTGGCGTGAGTATACAAAATAAACGTAAAAGATATGAAGTACTCATCCAGGAATTTTGTCAGTCTTAAAATCTAAAGCAGTCCTAGTAGATTTCCCAAATCTTTCTTTTCTCGAGAAGTATCTCCACTTTCCGAAAGAAAATTTATTTTTTTCTACCATCATCTATCTCTTTGTTCTCAATATCTTCAAAATACAGAACTAAACTCCAATTTCTGCGAATCCAGTCACAAAATGGAAGGAGACAAACACTCAGCTCCACCTCTCCGCATTCCGAATCAGGTTTTCGCGGTAGACCATGAACCAGTCGAAGTTAGGGTAACGCCGTACCACAAACCACATGCAATTAGGCAAATACTCAACGCTCTTGATCCCGAAGAAGAAGATAGCATCAGAGGCTCAGCGTTCCGGAAGCTTGTTGTGATCAGTGAGAAGCCATCTTTCTCCGGAGGCTAATAATATGTTTAAAAAGACATATAATATTTTAGCCGATTACACACCAACATATACATGTAGATGCTTCAGCTGAAATTAATTGGGTGGGACAGTCGGAGCCAACATTGTCAAAACAGTGCATGTAATAGAGAAGGAGACATACTCGGAAGAGAGTGAGACCATAGATGTGTTTGGTTTTCAATCTTATCAAACTAGAAACAGTTTGATGTCTTGTATAATGCTTTTCTAGTAGAATGTTTAAGTGTTTAGTTAGAGAATTGTGAAACTCCACAGTTTGTACTCCAACTTTTTTGGTTATAAATGGTTTGGAACACCGTTATAGTGTTATATATTTCAATAACAATCATTTACATTACTTAATTGTTTCTTTATGTTTGTTTAATAACAATTATTTACATTACTTGATTGTTTGCAAAAAATTATGTGCGAAGATGATTATTGCTTCTATCATAGGCTAACCACATCTAATTTGTTTGTGCATCGTAAATAAACCAAAACTGTAGGTGGTTATGTAATATATTAGACCGATACATAATATTGTTGGCCAGTTAATAAAATTCCATAAATGGAATGTGAATAATGGTTAAATTTTTCCCAACCCATCAGAAGTTTCACTTTTTCATTCTCTTTAGGACAAAACTAATACATTACTTGATTGCTTCTTTAGATTTATATAAAGAGGTTTAATAGCTTGACAAACTATTAGACGGGAAAATAATTGATTTAACCAGAGTAATAATTTTGTATTTTGTATTTTTTATAACGTTTAATCAAGGAAAATTTAGTAGATGGTTAAGCAAATTATTAAACGAAAACATATATTTGTTAGCTGGCCAAACTTATTTGATACTTATATTTTTTCATTTTCTGTGCTCACATATGTGTTCAAAAATATCAAAACACATTTTTACCACTTTGATTTCTAAAGATATTTACCCGGGCTAAACAAAAAATTGCTTATATAATTTGTTATGTATCCATCAATAAATTTTGTTAGCTAGCTAATTATCGTGTTATTATATCCTTCTATGTGGCGGTGATGAGACCCAATTTCTGCCTTCAATCAGAATCCTAAGTTTCTGGAGGTGAGGTAAGATGCATAATCTGGATCATCTGAGTGATCCGTAGTCTTGATAGTCTGAGTGATACGGGAATTTTGCAGATGCAGATGATGAACTTCAAGAGAGAGAACACATAATCTTGTTTGAGAATCTGAGATTGTCGTGGGGATCAGTCTGATATATGGCAGTTTTTTATGTTTGTACCAAACGAAGGTGATTGATATATCACAGTTTGTGTTTAATCTCACTTGCAAAAGCTTGAAGATGCTTATCTTACAAAAGTAAAATATTATAGGCAACAATTTGACAATACAATATCATTACATGATATTTTATTATATCATTGGTTACTAGAAATTTTAACACGCCAACGAGAAAGCAAATAACGCTAATAATTCTTATAACCGGTGTAAAAATAATCCATCATCGGTTACAAGAAAGATTATCAAACCAACAATAAACTTAACCATGCTAAACTTTTCTGTAACCGAGGACTATACCCAAAACATATTCTTGCTTAAACTTAACTATATGCATCTGTATCTCAATAGAAACGCCAATCCAATGTTTTTTTGCCCTAGGCTGCCATTCTTCAGTCGCGTTTTTCATCAACTTCCCTCGCCAAAACGGATGCATTGACCCTTCTCCTTCAAAACATTGAACAAAACTAAAAAAATTAAGATTATAGATGAACAAAAAAGTCGTACAGATTCAACAAAATTTAAATAAGGTTCTATAAGAAAATTCAAGTAGATAAAGAGACCTCTTAGCAGTAATAAGCAAATTCAAGAAGGTAGATAGAAATTGACAGAGAAGATCCAACCCACCATAACTTCCCAGTTCCTTCACGTGAGGAAGAAGAAGATTCTAATTAAACAAAATATATATAAATTTACCTAAAGCTTGAAGCTTTTACCTTTTTCTGGAACCAGTAGGTCACCCTCTCATCTTGTGACATTAAGAGTGGTACCCCTTCCGCATGCAGCCACCACCTCATAGAGAAAGAACATATAAACTTATGAATTTTTTGGAAGTCATGATCTTCTTCAATTTTGTTAAGATTCATTAAGAAACAGAGAACAAAGAATGAAGATGAAGAAAGAGACGACAGCAATGAAAGAATATGTGGGTGTTGTGTAATTATGTATATATCTTTTACCAAGATAAGTTTAGCAAATCTAAATCAAATCTTTTTGTAATCTTTCCAAATCTTATATAAATCCTGCTGTCAACTTATATATGTCATCTAGGTTTCTTGAAGTCGCTTCGTCGAGTATCAAGGGCAGTTGTATCTTTCACTCTAGCGTTTGACCTCACGCGCATCAAAATTTTACGTTTATTGGTAAATCACTAAATTCTTCATTTTTCTTGGTTTTTAAGCAAATTATCCCAACTTTTTTAGCAATGTCTTCCATACAAACGGTTCAAACTTTTTTAAAAAACTTATTTCAAAATAAAAAATAACATTTAGTTAAATAATTAATCACAGTTAATATATTAATATTTTGAGTTTTTAAACTCAAATCATTTTTAATGCTAAAACTTTTCAATTAAGTTTAATTTGGGTAAAATCCTTATACTATATATTTAATTGTGAAATTTTTTATTTTTAACTGATTTTATTTAATTTATTTGATTATACATCTATATTGTCTGATGTTTACCTCATGATCAGGTACAAATAGGAATGTTGTATAGGACTATGATATTTAGGACTGGCCCGAGCCCAAACAGTCTTCCTTCAACTTCTTAATTTTGTAACTTTTCTCTTACGAAGTTTCGACTTATAATAAGACACTCCAAGAATGTAACTCAAGATTCTACTCCACACAATCTTAAATAGCAAATGATACTGGACCATAACCACAACCAAGCCCAACCTCACCAGATGAGCTTGAAGCAGTAGGTAAACATAGGGTTGGGCACTATTACTTGATATCCGCCTTGTACTCGTTATTCGACCCGTACTTGCCGCGCAAATTCAAGTACTTGACGTTATCAAGGCAAGTAATAAATCATCAAATTTCATTACTCGCAAGTACAAGGCAAGTACCAAGTATCATTTTATTTTTAGGTATTCGTCTTGTTACTTGTTACCCGTTACTTGATACTTGTAATATAATACTTGATACTTGTAACATAAATACTTGTTTAATTTGCAGCATATCAATAACCTAGTACTAGGGATGGACACGAATACTCGTTATTTGCCTTATATTCGTTACTTGATCCGTATTCGCCTCATTTTTTCAAGTACTCGTCGTTGCCAAGTTAAGTATCAAGTCGTTGAGTTTTGCTACTTGTAAGTACAAGGCAAGTAACAAGTGTTACAAAAAAGTTAACGACTCTTCTTGATATTACTCGTTACTTGTTTTACGACTGAAAAAATGATAATTAAACCATAAAAACCTAAGTCCTAAACTGATATTGCTGTTGTAAGAAGTAAATAGTATTTTCATATCGAGATATATCTATTATATTCTTTTTTTCCTTTTTATATTAGGTGCAAATATTTTATTTGAAATAACTCTCGTGTCGAGTAAACAAAACGAAATTTCATAACCTTCTCTGATAGAATATTATCTGTTAAGTAATTTTTAGAAACTTGGAAATATATCCAAATAATTCATAATTATTTGTAAGTAGTAAATAATCGAATAAGGCAAGTAATTTGCAAATAACATGTTTTGGGACAAGTACTCGATATAACAAGTACTCGTTTTCGACAAGATAAGTACCAAGTCGAAAAATTTATTACTCGTTCAAGGCAAGGCGAGTATAAGTATATATAAAAATGCAAGTACTCGCCTTGCGCCTACCCCTAGGTAAAAGGTGTGAAGTGTGGGTTGAACAAAGTCCTGAAAAATGCACACGTATCGCTTAGTTATACGAACACAAAAAAATACGAATGGTGATTTTTTTTTTTTTTGTCACGGACGAATGATGATTAACTGTCAAGAAAAACAGCACCTCATAAACTCGCTGTTGAGACAGGGACAGCTGTCCCGGTTTGGGGGCGGAGGGACTCTGGTATAAAACTGACAGAATTCTGCGATAGGGAGGATCCAGCACCATCTCTGGGCTTTCTCCGTAACAACAGTTGCTGGGCAATGTCCGCGTCGATAGTTTGTACTGCCTGCAGGGACATGGATATATTTATATCACTGAACATTATATATAGGTGAGGAAGCTCAATTATAGAAAAAGGGCAACAACAAGCAAAAGTGCTTGCAATCCACTCTAAATCTATTCTGGTTTATTTCAAAAAATTTAAACTTAAAAGCTGGAACATAAATGATATAACACAAACCTTCTCTGTAGCCGCCTGCTCAATGACAGCACAACCCAGATCAAGGTTGTCATCTGTCACAAGTTGCACAATTTGTTCAAGAGCTTCACTTTTAATATTCAGACCCTGGAGAGCATTCCGCAGATGAACTGATATTGACGTGCGCAGGGGTTCCTGCATAAAAAAGAAAGAAAGGATGAATACAATAGCAAGAATGTAAACACAGAAATATTAAGAAGCCAAAGCCTTTTGAGCAGGAGAAACCTTGCACGTCACATGAGCAAAATTCCCAGCTAAACTCGCTACCATCAAGTGAGCTGCACTATATATACGTGTCTCATCTGGTTCCAAGGCATAATCCTGGAGTCAAAGACGAAACATGTATGTACGATAAGACATACAAGATCCAAACTTGTAGATTCTCTCTCTAGTTAAAGAAAAAAAAAGGAGAGGCAACAAAATATACACGGACTACTTCAAAACGGAACTAGAAGCTAGAAACAGACGCTTGTAATAAAATGGGAATAATTTTAGTTGCGATGGAAAACGAATGTGAGACAAGGAAATCATTTGGGTAGACAAGTTCAGATTGGCCAACCTTGAGCACAAGCTCTTTTGTTGTTTGGCAAGCAATGCAAACACTTCTCTGAACAATACCAGACACAATCTCTTTGATCGCTCTATCCATGGCAAGTGGTACCACTCTGACGACAATGGATAAAAGTTTAAGAATGTAGAAGAAAATACCTTAAAAATGCGCTAGAAACATAAAGATTTCACCAGTTGGAGACGATTAATTACAAACCTCTGAACGGGAGAGTGCGTAGCAAATCCGCTTAATTCCTGATTGATAACCACAAGATTTCCAATGTTGGGAAGCGCTGCTGACAGCTGTTTGACCATCATCATAAGTCATAACAGTGAAACGGTATGAACCAGACATATATATAATCAATATTCATACAATGATAACTGTATGTACCTGGCTAATAGAAAACAACGGGGACAGAGTTGACTGGAACAGTTCTTGAGGTGACGGGAGCTGATCAGGCATTGCCACTTTTTCATCTTCCATCGAAGTATTAGCATACACACGTTGAGGGGCTACATACTGAAGAAAAAGCAAGGGGCTAAAAATATTGTTGATAGCTATATATCATCAATAACAAAAAAAAAGTACACAAAATATAACCTGTGATAATAACTTTGAGGGAGTGTCTGTATTTGCAACATCGATAGGTAGGTTTATTTGCTTAAGAGGAGAAGTTTTTTTAGGCTCCCGGATCATCGAATTCATTGTCACTAGGTTGAATTTTTTGACTGGAATCGCAGTAAGAACAATCGTAAATCGCAGTTAGGGTTTTAATCATCCTTAAAATCATTCGTCCGGGAATATAAAGAGAGTGCAATAAAAATATATGGGCCTAGACAATATTTAAAATGATATGGGTTTACGATGGGTTTGACCTGAATTTTATTAAAAACATTAAAAACTACATGACATTCAAAAACTTCTTCAGTATTTAACGATCTACAGCATTTGTAACAAGAAGATTGTCTATCATCCCCTTGTTGAATCTTCTACAAGAGGTTGATTTTCAAACTAAGACACTAGAAAAAAAAAAGAGAAACAAACAAAATGAAAACTACAGTTGAAATGTTTAAATAAGCTTCACATTCTCAACATAGTTGAGATAGGTGTTTAGCCTCTTACCCTGAAGCGCTTCCATTCCTTGGATTCCAAGTTTCCAACTTCTCTGATCGTCTTGCTCTTGACATTGTAGTAGATAACATAGGAAGGCACGTACTGGAACCAGAGCCGTGCTCACCTTATAGAAAAAGGGCAACAGCCCCAGGCCCCCAATTTTCTCATCTAATTTTATGACCCCGTTTATTGTATTGATTTTTTTTTACTAAAATAAATTAATTGATAGAGAAAAATGTAAACGAGCTATTTTAAGTTTTTAACTAAAACAGATACCAAATTATACTATTTTATTTTTTTACAGAATATTACTAAAAGAATATGTATTCATCATATGCATATGGTAGATTGTCTATATAAATATGTTAATGACCTCTGAAGAAATTATTAGCTTCAGTTCCGTTGTCTTCATTTTTATAATGTTTTAATTATTTTCTTAGTGTATAACCTATCAAATTACTAATTGTGTTTCATAAATTATTTGATGTAATAATTCATATATAGCTACCGTAAAATACAAAGTATTGCATATACATATATAAAAATATATCTATATATATAAACTAATCTATTAAATTTTTCTTTGTAAAACAGAAAATCATTAGTATGAAGTTGTAAATTTAATCTTGTATAATTTTTTTAAAAATCATAAAGTAAATTTTATTTTATTGTAATATACATAACTTTTTACTGTTTATAATTTTATTTTTTCTAGCAATAGATTTTTTTGAAACATTTTTTTGCCATAGGCCCTAGAAAACCTTCGCACGGCACTGACTGGAACAAGTCTGCCAAGACGATTTCATTTACACCAACCATTCCAGCAAAATAGAATCTATCTACAACTACATTCTTCCAAAGTGGTGGTAATAGAATCTATCTACAACCACAGCTCAAATCTTTTACATGATCGACTAACATACCCAGAATCTTCGGACGCCACAAGTAATCCTAATCTGCCACGTCGCAAGAGCCTCACAAAGCTGAACTTCTCAGTCCTCAAATCAAAACATCTCCTTTTTCTCCATTTTGCTCCAATCCTTGCTTCTTGTGCCCAGAACTCCATCCTAACTCATTATGACCTGAAAAGACTAGGTCTAAAACGCAACACATCAACTAGGTGCTTTAAACGCTTACTTGAAAAAGCTAGATAACAAGAATAAACATCTCAGTTGGATCAAGCTTCTTAATAGTTGAATCATCAAGTTTCTTAAAAAAATCAATAGCTCTTCCTTCAACTTCTTAATTTTGTAAATTTTCTCGATGATCTCTTACAAAGTTTTGACTAAATGACAATATTTAGAAAACCGGACCGGATACCGACTCGGTGCAGCTACTGGTTAACTGGTTGAACCGGTTCAACCGGTTGAACCGGTTCAACCGGTCGAACCGGTTCAACAGGTCGAACCGGTTCAACAGGTCGAACCGGATTTTATATTTTTTTTAAAATTAAATGTAAATAATCATATATTTACACTATATGAATCTAAAAATTACTTCTACATATAACATGTTCCTCTATTCTTTTTTATTAAATAAAAAATAAACAGTAAATATAAATCTAGCTATATAAAAAATGAACAAGTGAATACTATATAAATTAAAATTGATAAAATTAAATGATTTACAATTAAAAATTACCATATTTATTTATTTTTACAAGTAAAATCTCAATCTTTATGAATAATGAAAAATCAGAATAGTTATGAGACCCAAAAAGAGATTTTTCATATTTTTTTCTTAAGAAAATTGAATAAAATAAAAAAAATATTTTAAATATTAATTAAACATTACTTATGAAATATTAAATTTTAAAATCAATTGAAAAAACTTTATTTATATGTTAATTTTTTAGAACCGGGTTTTATAATTGACCCGGGTCACCGGTTTTACCGGGTTTTAACCGGTTTTACCGGTTTTTCTCAAATCCGGGTTTTAAACTGAACCGGAACCGGCTTCTTCAGCGAGTCACGGTCGGACCGGTTCGACCGGCCGGTCCGGTCCGGTTTTCAAAACACTGCATAAAACACCCCAAGAATGTAACTCAAGATTCTACTCCACACAAACTTAAACAGCACAAGAAATAGATTTACAACTTGTGATTTATCATATCATCTACAAGAGTCTGGACAAACATCATTCTCTGGCAAGCTTAAGCAAACTTGTGCTCTCTCTATTACAGCATTTTGTAACAAGAAGATTGTCTATCCCCTTGTTGAATCTTCTACAAGAGGTACATTTTTTTTTACTAAGACGCTAGAAAAAAAAAAAAGAAAGAAGAAACACTCCAAGTGAAAACTACAATTGATCTAACTTGAAATGCTTAAAGAAACTTCACATTCCCAACATAGTTGAGATAGGTGTTTAGCCTCTTACCCTTGAACGCTTCCGTTCCTTGGATTCCAACTTTTCTGATCGTCTTGCTCTTGACATTGTAGTAGATGACATAGGAAGGCACTTGTTGGTAGTATGGGGATAAGACGATTTCATGTGTACCAACCATTCCAGCAATGCGCATGTACTCTGAAACTACATCCTTCCACAGAGGTGGTAATACGTATACACGCTTGGACCACTCATGTTCTGAACCACCTCGAAGAACCCACAGCTTCAAACTTTTACATGCCCGACTAACATACGAAGAATGTTCCGACGACATAAGCAAACCTAATCTGCCATTGTAGTTTATCATAGTTGTTGAATGAGGCAGTGCTTTATTTAAACCTCCCAGGCGCTTAACAGTGCTGAAATTCTCAGTCCTCAAATCAAAACAAACTACCATAGATTCCACTGAAGAAGACCTAGATTCTGTAGCCATATACAGAACGCCAGTGATGCATATCCACTTACCAGAAGAATAATGTGGTATGCAACATTCGACCGCCCTCCATGACAGTTTCTTGGTTCCTAATGTCAGAACATAGTGCTCCTTACCATCATCACATACAGACAATACCTTGAACTGTTTTGCAATGGGGTCATATCCAAGATAGCTTTTCAATCCATAAAAGTCTTTTGAGTTCAATCTTGGTAATGTCAAGGTCCTCAAGGACTGTCCTGTGCTGGGGTTACATATCACCGTGACAAGCACTGGTTTGTTCCTGCCCTGTTCAGCTCCATAACAGAAGAAACCATTGGTACAACCAAATAGTTTATAGTAACGTGGGGAACGCGCAATATGATTGGTGGCTACGACACACGAGCTGTCTTCAGGATTCTCAGGCTGAGGCGACGAGAAGAAGTGTACCTCGCTGTGATCTTCGCACGCGAAAAGAAGCTGAGGGGGACGAGCACAAGATTTGGTGAAGAACAACTCTGTGAAATCTTGACGGCGAAGCACGGAGGACCAGAGCTTGCATACGCAACGACATCTCGCTATAGACTTCGACGGCAACCTCGAGAGTATCTCTGTAACAACCTCAACAGGAAGCGTCAATGAGTTTCGATCAAGTGTGGTCGTCAAATAGTTAGACCACCCTTCGAGACCTTCTGCCGGTTCATTGCCGAGATACTTGAATATGTTATGTTCACCTTGAGGAGTGAAGTTTCTCTCTGTGAAGAAGAAAGAGAGAGAGAGAGACATGAAACACAAACATTTTAGAACCAAACACAAATCTTCAAATACAGTTTAGAACTTAAAGCCACAGATTCGACAGAAATGTCACATTCACTAGATGAAACAACAATCTACCAGAACTTCATCAATGTCGATTTTACAAATTGCAGAAGAACGAACATGAGGCACATTAATGTTTTCAGTATTTCTTACCTCGAATTCACTGTCACCAGGTTGAATTTTTTGGACGGGATTTGCAGTAAGAACAACCGTAAATCGCAGTTAGGATTTAGAACTCTGTCCCCAAAATCATTTGTCGGGGGAAGATAAAGAGAGTGCAGTTATAATTTATGGGCCTTTTGTGGGCCTAGACAATATTTAAAATGATGGGGTTTGCCATGGGTCTGACCTGAATTTTATTTAAAAAGTTGATTTGCTATCTACAAATGAGGCCATGACCCCCCTTACTATACATGGCATCTTCTCAATAGACAGTGAAGATCGAATCGAATTTGATCTCATGACTGAAAACTATTCCTTACTCCCAACACTTGCTTATCTCTTAATTGCTTTGTAAGGTGTGTGTTTCCATAACATTTTAGATTACTCTAGATATTTTTACATAAGACTTAAGAAAATACTAAACGTTGGTAGATTTGGTTCTTATTTGGCTTAGCCTATTTGCTTGGCTGTTCTATGAATAAAATTAGGCTGAAAATGAACTGCGACAACATGCACCTAAAAGCTTTGATCTTTATTAAAAAAAAAATTTAATACGTTTTGCCAAAAATGTCTTTGATAAGAGATATGATAGATGATAAATGATCGAAGTGTATATAATCTACTTTGGCGTGAGTGTAGCTAATCTACCCTATATAACTGACTATATTCCCAGTCTTATTAGACTAAGGTTCTTTGTACGTTTACTTGGAAGAGCTAAGATAACAAGAAATAAACATCTCAAGTTGGTTCAACCTTCTTAATAATTGAATCATCATCTCATCAATCTGTAGCTCTTCCTCCAATTTTTTTTTTTTTTGATTTTCTACCTTTTACTTGATTATCTATTAAGAAGTTTTGACTCATGATAAAGACATTCGAAGAATCTAACTCAAGATTCTACTCGATACAAATTCAGAAACGACACAAAAATTAGACCTACAACTTGTGATATCATATCATCTACAAGGGTCTGGACAAACATTATTTTTCTGGCTAGGTTAAGTGAGATCTAAACCAAAATATTAACATTCAGCAAATAGAAAGTAGAAAAAACTCTTACTCTCTCTATCATAACATTGAAAGATCACATTCTAAACTTCTCTGTTTTGGATTAGTATGTAAAGAGTCTGTAACAAGAAGATTACCTATATCATCCACAACATGTGGGGCTTTTTCAAACTAAGATGCTAGAAGAAAACGAACACACCCAAAATGAAAACTACACTTGTCTCTTTCTCACTTATAAAATGCTTAAAGAAGCTTCACATTCTGAACGTAGTTGAGATAGGTGTGGAAACTCTCACCATGAAACGCTTCTAGTCCTTGGATTCCAACTTTTGTGATCGTCTTTCTCTCCACGTTGAAGTAGATGACATAGTAAGGCACTTCTTGGAACCAGGGGGCCAAGACGATTTCATTTACACCAACCATTCCAGCAATGTACATGATCTCTGCTGCTGCAACCACATTCTCCCAGGAAGGAGGTAATACGTATACATGCTTGGACCACTCCTGCTTTGCAGCGTCACCCACAACCCACAGCTCGAAACTTGTACTTGCTCGAGTAACATCATGAGAATCTCCAGACATAAGCAAACCTAGTTTCCCACCGTAGTTTATCAGAGTTGTTGAACGAGGGATTGCTTTACCGAACTCGACAGAGCTGAACTCCTCAGACCTCAAGTCAAAACAAACGACCATAGATTCCACTAAGGATCCGACTGCTCGAGCTGCGTAGTAGAGAACACCGCTGATGCATATCCACTTAGAAGAAGGCAAATGTGGTATGCAACATTTGACCAACCTCCATGACAGTTTCTTGGTTCCTAACGTCATAACTTGGTGCGCCACTGAGATCCACTCATCACTTACAAGCGACTTGTTCATCGACAACACCTTGAACTCTTTGGCAATGGGCTCATATCCAAGATAGCTTTCCACTCCATACCTCTCTTTCGAGTTCAATCTTGGTAACGTCAAGGACTGTCCCGTGCTGGGGTTACATACCACCGGAACACGCACTGACTTTTTCAGCCCCTTGAGGATCCGGTTAGCTACATAACACAAGAAGCCGTTGGTACAACCATAGAATCCGTTGGAACGTGGGAAACACGCGAGATGGTTGGAGGCTACAACGTACGAGTTATCTTGGGGATTTTCGGGCTGAGGGGACGAGACGAAGATGAACTCGCCGCCGCGGACGATGTGATTTTCCCTGACGAAAAGGAGCTGAGGGCGAGCGCAAGATTTGGTCAAGAAGAAGTCTGTGAAATCTTGGCTGCGGAGCATGGAGGACCAGAGCTTGCATGCGCAACGACATCTCACCAAGGCCTTCGACGGCTGCCTCGAGAATATCTCCATAGCGAGGTCATCAGGTACCGGCAATGAGTTCCGGTGACGTCTGGTCATCGATCTTGTAACGCCTTGATAAATGGTTACACCACCACCACCCTTCGAGACGTTCTGCCGCGGTGGTTGCATGGCGGAGACACTTGAGTGAGAAGAAGAGTTCGTTATCGTTGTGGAAAGACTTGAGTTATCGTATCGAACTCTTTGTGTTCGTGTTGGTTTGGAAAGAGTCTTTTATCTTTAGAATGCCTTCTTCGCTCAAAAAGAGTCTTTTATCTTTTGTTATAAAGAAAGAAAATCAAGAATTACAGATTATGCATTATGATAAAACCAACTCTTCGTGTTTTCTTTTATAACTTGTTTTGACTTCTGTTAATATAACAAAAATTATAACACTCAAGTCTCTCTAAATGGTTGCTGCAGTATCAAAATGCGTTGGATTTTGCAGCTAGACGTTTACATTTTTCATGCATTGAATTCCTGATGTAATGCGTGTTTCAAAAAAAAAAAAATTCCTGATGTAATGTATCTGTTTATTGGCAAGGCAAAATCATATGCTAATAGTACAGTCAAAATAACAGATTGTTAACTAGAAACAAAGCACAGAGGTCTATTAAAGAATACAACATACAACCAAATAGACTCGTTTCCTGGTTGATGAATTGACAAAATTGGCAAAAAGAACAGAGACGTAGCAGAAACAGACAAAGATACAAGGCTGAGTTACCCGGTGGAGACTTTTTTGTTGGATTATAAACGCTGAACTCGCCAAAGTCTCTTCGTCCACTGGCAACAAAACAAACCAAATTCTTGTTAAAAAAAAAAAAAATCAAACATTAAATCCCTGAGCGAGCAATGGCAAAAGTGTTTACCTGTGAGTAACATCCCAGCCACCAGGCAAATGGCGAGGATGAAGAGCATCAACAAACTCTGTAGCCACTTCTTTCTTGTACCTCTCCGCAGCAGCATGCGCAACCTCATGGCAGTCCATACAAAGCAGCACTATATCATGAGACCTATGGCTCTTCAAATGCTCAGGGAAATCAACTCTATAGTGATCCCTTTCACCGCATCCAACGCATATGTTCTTCTTGCTCTGGATATAAAAATCATTCCCTTCATCTTCCGGACGTCCTTTCGGTTCGAACAAAAGCATTATCGCAAGTGGATCTTCTTCAACTAGCTTCGCAAGGCCACGGCTCATATACCACTCTAGCTTTCTTCTATCGCAGTAGCATAGCAGACGACCGTCGTTTGCGTAGATTCTACAGTTGTGATAAACGGGAGATTTGCAGGAGAATTTCTTGACGAAGAGATCTCTCGATGTCTTCCGAGTGAACCTCTTGAGGTTCTTGTGTCCATTTTTCTTGGGAGCAGAGCGGTGAGTCAGCTTTGTATTGAAGTTGACCAGCAGTGAATAGTTGAAGACAGAGATTGGACAGGTTCCATCTGTTCCCAAGCATTTGTCCAGAACTAGTGGTAACATAACATCAAGCTTACCTAACTTGTGTTGAGTCATTTGATATAACATCATCCAGATGACTACAGATAACAGCAGATGGAGAAGACTCTGAAGCCAAATCAGCTTGAGCTATAGAATCATATATTTCTTCAGGTGTAGTTGGCTGCTTAGAAGCAAGAGCAATAACAGCCTGGTCAGACAATAATATTTTAGAACTTTGTTGCAAAAGAAACAAAACAAATTGGTTTCTTAAACTCAATATATTCCTAAACTATAGTTGATACTATCATATACAAAAATGTTGGTGGATAGTAAAGATGCATACCAATGCCTAGTTGTCTGAGCTCAGCAGTCATACTATTGGCAATGTAGAGTAGATAGTGAGCATCTGTTCTGGCATACCGCACCATCTTTTCGGACAACGGACGCTGTCTCCAGTCTTCACGCTTCATTGAAAATATGATTTAAACTTAGAATAGATACAAATAGATTCCCAAAAAATAAAATAAAATATACATTCCTTAATGTTAATAAAGGACTCACTTTAAGCAATTTGTTAGTAGCCACTCCACAATGAAAAATCACTTTTCCAAATGAGATGTCGAAGCTACCTGTGGAGGAAGACGACACCTTCTTCAAGTGTTTGTATCCACA
Organism: Brassica juncea; assembly: GCA_018703725.1. NCBI lineage: Eukaryota > Viridiplantae > Streptophyta > Magnoliopsida > Brassicales > Brassicaceae > Brassica > Brassica juncea. The sequence continues at coordinate 51,595,606 of CM031935.1, read as the reverse complement.
GTAAGAGTTGTCGGCACTGCCTCGTTTGAAACCGAACTGCGGCTTCTTGTCGGAATGCAGATTAACACGAGCTCGGAGAAGATGTCTGCTTTCTCCTCCGCCGCCGATACTCCGCCACGAATAGAACCGTCGCCGCCACAAGAGAGGCAACGGTAATTGCGAGTTTGACCTTTTCGTTGACCACCATGAGTACTATCTTCGTATCTCAAAACTGTTCGTTGGTTTTTTTCAGACCAAATCTTGCCGCCACCTCGGTGTTAGGTTACCTTGAGCACTCTCGTTGTCAACGGCGTTCAATGAATAAAATTAGGCTGAAATGAACTGTGACAACATGCATCTAAAAGCTTTAATCTTTATAAAAATTTAATGCGGTTTGCCAAAAATGTCTTTGATAAGAGACATGATCTGAGTGTTTTTTCAAAAAAAAAAAATGGATGATCGAAGTGTATTTTTGCTGAGATTTGCCATCTGATAATATAGATTCATGTTCATCTCGTAAGTTTGCAATAGAGGTTTATATTACTAAAATGCAGTGGTCTCGTCTACTCACCATACTAAAGAACACCTTGTATCGAGTAACATTTTTAAAAATATGTATATGCCGCCAATATTAGATATAAATATTCACTTATGTTATAATCATATTACGTAATAGTTATATTATCTCTTAATTGAAATATTAGCTTGTTTACAGTACGAGACAACATAATTTTCATTGGTACCAGCCAATCCGATAAAGTATAACTTGGCCTCTGCAACTACATTCTTCTCCACAGCGGGAGGGGAATTTTTGTATATCTACTTTGGCGTGAGTGTAGCTAGCCAATCTACCCTTTATATCTCTATAGGATATGTTATGTTATTTAGAAAATTCGGTTTGTCCGGTTTGGTTTGGATAACAAAATTGAGAATTAGCTAATATAGAGATATTTTCGGATCCAATTCGGTTCTGTTTTTCTGTCAATTCAAATTTAAAAGTAAAAAAATCGGAGTTGTTGGATTAAATATTAGTTTTTTAGATTTTCAGATAGTTTAAAATAATTTCAGATGATAATTTTTCAGGTTTTCGTATCATGAAGGCTAATTAGGTGGTTGAATGAGACGTTTGCATCTCGGCTTGTGGGGTGTTCTCATTCTCTTGGAGTCGAAAATACAAGAGGAATTTGGATTGGGTAGCGCTAGGTCCTTAGAAGTGTCTTAGGGTGATACTAGATTATCCCTTTGGGTGTGTGGTTAATCTCTGTTGAAATTTTAAACCCTTGTACCCATTTATTTGTGAATATGAAGTTGAAGTTGAGTCAAAAAAAAGAAAAACACATACACACACATGATACGAAAGTGGAGAAGAGTTGACAAAAAAAAAAGTGGTGAATAATTTTTTACAAAACGAGCTCGAGAGAATTGGCATTGCTCTTCCTCTGCATAAACTAAAGGCCCAATAAAACAAGATAAGGATGGCTTACATACACGTGGAGAAGAAGTTCAAAACTCTTTCAGTAAAAGAGGTGTAATAAGAAGGTCTCTGTATTGTCTTTATCAACCTCCCCCAAAACGTCCTTTTGCCTTCTGCTTCTCTCTCTCTCCTTTGCCAGCCCATAAAAACTTCTATTCTGGGGAAAGAAAATAAAAGCTTCAAGCTTTACCACTAAAGAATCAAATCTTTTTAGTCGTTATCGTCGTCGCTTCAAATCTCTCTATCTTTTTCTCATAAAGCTTTACAGATCTTCAAGTAACTTCTTTTGCAGAAATGAAGTCCGATGGAAATTGCTCAGGAACTCATATGTATGGAGTTAGTGAAGAAGAAGAAGAAGCAGAACTTTGGAGGGAGATGGCTTTTGCTCAAGAATCATCATCTCAGGTTGGTCGATTGCTTCTTGTACATAGGACCAACAGCTGCTGCATACATCTTCTATAGCGTTTTATTTTCTACTATGTTCTTGGTTTAGGTAACGGTGGAGAACTCACAAGATAATGAGTTCAAACAAAAGGAAGAGTGTGAGCACTCCTTCATCTACAAGGATGATACTGGAGAAGTGTGTTGTGTTTGTGGACTCATCAATAGACACATCGCAAGAATGATCGAGTTTGTGTTCAACAAGGTTAGTAATCACACTGATTAACTGACAGTGGTATTGTGATCTCACTGTGCATGATTTATGTTGTGCAAGAGCGGAGATTCCTCAGAATCTGACGTAAGTCCTCAAGGTTATAATGACAATGTAACTCATATGTATGGAGTTAGTGAAGAAGAAGAAGAAGAAGCAGAACTCTGGAGGGAGATGGCTTTTGCTCAAGAATCATCATCTCAGGTTGGTCGATCACTTCTTGGTACATATACTAACAGGTGCATACATCGTAGCGTCTTCAGCTATCTTCTTGACTATGTTCTTGCTTTAGGTGACGGTGGAGGAGTCAAAAGAAAATGATTTCAAACAAATCGACGATGACTGTGATCACTCCTTCATCTACAAGGATGATATTGGAGAAGTGTGTTGTGTTTGTGGACTCATCAAGACACCCATCGCAAACATAATCGATGTTGTGTACAACAAGGACATGTTATTGCTGTAGACAAGCCCGAGTGGCTATGTGATGATAACTGGTTCGGAGAAGGGCAGAAAACCGTTAGGGTTGTTTTTGTTCCTGCGTTTGATCTTTGGTTTATCTTGCCAAGTAGTTTTATGTCTTTCTAATCTAGCATCATATGTGTTATCCGAGACATTATCTGCAACAATGTTTCCAGCCAGCTCAGTATGGCTCAAGCTTGCAAGTGACTACTTTTAATTAGTCACGTCCTAATACCGAATTACACATAACAAGATTCAACAGACAAACAATGGAACACACGAATGATCTTGGGCTAAGAAACTACAGAAGGAAACAGAGCATATAAACTAACTAGAGATGCATTAGAGTGATCCACTAAGGGAGTTGTGCCTTTGTGGTGGTGTGGAGAAGTCTGGGGGAGACTTGGGACAAAAGTAACGTGGTTTTCTAGTGGCTATATCGTAATCAATCACCTAAAAATAGGTTTGAGTTAGGGTTTAGGCCAGGGAATGAGCTTACCTCACTACAAGAAAACATATCACATTTTGACCATATTTCTGACTAATTTAGATGGTCAAAAAATAATTTTGACCTTATTCTGTCCATTTTGTAATGAGTAACAACAATGGTCAAAAGTGGTCAAATTAGAGTGTTTCTGACCACTTTCTAACTAAATTAGAGGTCAAAAATTAAACTATTTCTTGTAGTGCCTTGACACAGAAGGGATCATATTATTTCCAAGGAATATGAAGAGATCTCCATTGTCCTCTGTGAAAGACATGATCATTGTTTATTCTTCCTACGTACTCTCTAAACACTATTGAAAGCTTTGGTCTGTGCCACACAAGAATGTCATCTCCTTAAGTGGTTAGTTCACGCTCTGAAGCAAAAAATGTTCCTTCATTTGTCCTGGAGATTAACCTTTCATATCATATTTATATGCGTTGCCACTGACCGGAAAAGTGAACATGCCTTCTTGTTCTAGGGATCGATCTTAATATGGAGTTCAATCTTCGAGTAAAAAAATTTTCTAAACCTCTTTGTGATAACATTATATTTACTATAAATGATATCATGGTTCTGAAAAGGAAAAGAATTGTGGTTTGAAATTTTACAAGAGACTTACCTATGTTCTTATATAACAAGAGGCAGAGATATGCAATCATAAAAATTAAGAAGTGATCTCATGAATATGAGGTAAACCGATACTCGTGAAAGAAGTACAATATATCAGGATAATGTAGTATAAAACCAATTAAAGTTATGAAAATATAAGTAATTATCTCACTCTTGGTAAAATTTATTTCATTACTAGTCAGTTTATCACACATGTAAGAAAGTAACTATAAATTTCAAACTAGATTCCAAAATGAAGTGATTAGCATCAACAACACAAAAGTTATTTTGTATATGTGAACAAAACGTTACAAAATACTATTGAAACGTTAAGAGAAACTTTGTTTTGCATGCAATAAGCACACACATAAAACAGAGCCAAACTAAAAAGCAATCGAGATCATATAAAACAAGGCGGAACACATTACTAGTCACGTTTTTATGATTATGCTCCATAAAAAATATTTGAATTTTGTTACTAACATTTTGGAAAATGCCATTGTAGTACAAACAAGAGAACACATCACACACATAATACTAGAGTAGAGAGCAAGTTTAATAAAGTCTTTCTTTCGATAAATAAATTAAATAAAGTCAGTCAGTACACATAGACACACTGTTTTTGTCTTTTATCTATACCTCCCCCAAAACGTCCGTATGTCTTCTCCTTCCTCTCTCCATTGCCACCCCATACTAACTTCTATTATGGGAAAAAGAAAATTAAAAGCTTCAACCTTTAACATTGAAAAGCATCTCTTTTGTGACGTCGTCTCTTGAAATCCCTCTACCCTTTTACATTAAAGCTTTCATCTTTGAGGTCTTTCACAAGGCTTTTTTTGGGGGTCTTAAGTTTCTAACTAAAGAAGAGCTCTGTTTTAGGCGACGATGGTGGGTACTGATAGCTTTCCACCATTCTCAAGGGCGAGGAACATGCGTACGTATACACTCTCCTTCCTTCCTCTGTAACACACTTTCACTCTCTTTGCTTGTGACCCTTTTGTTGAATAACAATGGGTTTTGATTCTTACAAACCCACATGTGTTTTGTCTCCTTTGAGTCACCTCTAGCTGTTGCGTTTCCTCCTGATTGTAAACTTTGACATAAAAATCGTATCTTTTTGGGGTTTGTTTGATGAAATGAACTTCTTTTGGTGCAAATGGTAAGAAAAAGATTGATTTTTTTTTTTTGGTTACTGGTGAGACAGCTTGGATTTTGAGGTCGCGGAGCAAGAGCGTTAGCCAGTCAGAACTCGCCAAGCGTCCTGACCCATTCTTTCTGCCGGATCTGCTTGACGGGTTTGAAGAGACTAAATACGGTTGGCTTGCTGATGATGTAAGGAGGCTCTGTGAGCTCAAAAGGGAACTCTTAAACGGCTCTGTCTCATCAGTGGAAGAGAAAGAAGCTAGACAACAGAAGAAGAAGGAAAAACCAGTCAAGTTGGATGATGTGTTGTCTCAAGAATCAGCCACTGTAAGCTTTACTGCAGATGTAGATGATGTTCATAAGTTTTAACTCTTTGTGATCTTTAACTCTGCATATATATATGTGTTGTGAAGAGCGGAGTTTACTCAGGATCTGATGCAACTCCTGAAAGTTATAACGAGGAGGATTCATCCAAGACTCATACAGATTATGACAATGAATCTCATCTATTTAGAGATGTTGCTGAAGAAGAAGAAGAAGCAGAACTTTGGAGGGAGATGGCTTTTGCTCAAGAATCATCCAAGGTTGGTCGATTACTTCTTGTACATTGACCAACAACTGCATACATCTTCTTCAATCTGCCTATGTTCTTGGTTAGGTAACGGTGGAGAATGTACAAGTTAACGATCTCAAACAAATCGAAGACTGTGAGCACTCTTTCATCTACAAGGATGATGTCGGAGAAGTGTGTCGTGTTTGTGGACTCATCAAGACACCCATAGAAAGAATCATCGAGGTTGTGTACTACAAGGTTAGTGGTCACACTGATAAATTGACTATAGTTACTTTGTTTCAAATCTTTGGAAATTGAATCTTACTTTCTTCCCTGATGTAGCCGAAGAAATCAAGAAGAACTTACATGCGAGAACAAGAAGACACAGAAGAAACGAGGATGGACTTCACAGAAAACAGCTCTTCTCAGACCAACATTCTGGGAGACAAGATGTTCATCCACCCAAGGCATGACAGCGAGATGAGGCCTCACCAGGTCGAAGGATTCAAGTTTCTATGCAACAATCTTGCAGCAGATGAGCCAGGTGGGTGCATCTTAGCTCACGCACCAGGATCAGGCAAGACATTTCTCCTCATCAGCTTTCTGCAGAGTTTCATGGCTATGGATCAACAAGCTAAACCACTGATAGTCCTACCAAAAGGGATCGTAGAGTCATGGAAGAGAGAGTTTACCAAGTGGGCGGTGGAGAACATTCCTCTCTATGATCTCTACAGCGTCAAAGCCGAATCAAGGAGACAGCAGCTCAAGGTTTTGAGAGCATGGGTTGAACAGAGAAGCATTCTGTTTCTCGGGTACCAACAGTTCGCCAAGATCATATGCGATGATGGTAATAACATAGATGAGTTCTCGGAAGACTGCAAGCGGATTCTCCTCGAGAAGCCAACGTTGCTTATCCTTGACGAGGGTCATCAATCGAGGAATGAAGAGACAAACACGCTTATCACCCTTGCTCGTGTCAAGACTCCTAGAAAAGTTGTTCTCACGGGTACTTTGTTTCAGAACAAAGTCAAGGAAGTGTTTAACATTCTGAACCTCGTTCGTCCCAAGTTCTTGAAGCGTCATCGAGAGATTGTTTCTCGTATCATGAGCAAGGCGGAGATACCGAGTGGTAAACATGTGAACCATAGTAGTATCGAGAACACTTTCTTTGCTGCGGTGGAGCTTACATTGATGAGCAGCACAGAGTCTTCAGCTAAAGCAAGTTTGATAAAGGATCTACGCGAGATGACGCGTCATGTTTTGCATTATCACAAAGCGGATTTCAGGGGATTGCTTCCAGGGCTTACTGAGTTCACTGTGATGCTCAACTTGAGCTCAGCTCAGAGAGATGAAGTCAAGGGTCTGAGGAAAATGGAATTGTTCAAGCAGATCTCTCTCGGTGCTGCTTTGTATATACACCCGAAGCTCAAAACATTCTTGGAGGCAAACCCTTCGAACGGAGAAAAGAGTTTTGCTGATAGCAACAACTTACTGAAGAAGCTAGATAACTTGCTGAAGAAGATAAATGTCAGAGACGGTGTGAAGATGAAGTTCTTCCTCAACCTCATAGCTCTGTGTGAATCAACAAGAGAGAAGCTATTAGTGTTTAGCCAATACATCATCCCTCTCAAGACTCTTGAGAGACTCATGAGCTTGACTAAAGGCTGGAGGTTAGGGAAAGAGATGTTCACAATCACGGGAGACTCAAGCAGCGAGGAGAGAGAGCTGTCCATGGAGAGGTTCAACAACTCTTCGGACGCTAAAGTCTTCTTTGGATCGATCAAAGCCTGTGGAGAAGGGATCTCACTCGTGGGTGCATCGAGGGTACTGATTCTTGACGTTCCTCTAAACCCTTCGGTGACTCAGCAAGCTGTGGCTAGAGCTTACAGACCAGGACAGACGAGGAGAGTGTATGCGTACAGGCTTGTGGCTGCGGATTCACCGGAGGAAGAGTGCTATGAGACGTGTTCGAGGAAAGAGATGATCTCCAAGATGTGGTTTGAGTGGAACGTTGGATGTGGAGGAAGAGGAGATGAGTTTGGCTTTAGAGCAATGGATGTTGATAACTCCGGGGATGTGTTTCTTGAGACGACCAAGATGAAGGAAGATATCAAGAGTTTATACACTAGGTGAAACAAAGTCAATTTGATAACCGAGTCCAACCGGTTTTAACCGGTTTCTGATTTTTGGGTAGATCAGAGTACAATTTATTTTGATTTGAATTTGGATTTAAGAGCTGAACGTTGTTATTTTAGTTGAACAATCAAACAAAGAGAGACCACTGATCTGTCAATAATTAACAACGACATCTCCGTATTGTTTGATCTCCAGAGAAATGCATATCAGGTGGTGTCTCTGTTTTGCAGACAAGAAACAGTGTATATGAGAAACAAAAGCAGAGCAATCTTTGACTTAACTCTAAGACTTAGGCCAAAGGCGGAGAGTTCCAGTGAGGTTTTAAGCTCTTATACAATCCTCTGATTGATTCAGAGTATTAAGCAGTCCTCTGTCAACAATAATGTGTATTGGATGCTGGTTTCACTTTTACTCAAATCAACCAATCAATTATGTTTAAAATCATAGTTAAATTTTATTCTAAAGTTGCCTTAAATGTGAATACAGAATGTCCACTGAATGCTTTGGTCCTGAAAGTGATATCATATTCTTATGATTATGTCCATACCGCTCAGAAAATGACAACACTCAAAAGATCAGATGAGATGAGATAAAAGAGCTGTTTTACAAATTAAGATGATAGATTAACTTGCAGAAAAGGCAAAAGATAAAAGGAAGAATTGAAAAACAAACTCAAGAAGCTTTGATAGAACAAAATCTTTACAAAATTTTCTTTCTAAATCAGCTTAAGCTGCTCCATCATTATCATATGAACGATAGAGATGCATACAAAAGGTACTCAATGACAAAAGAGAAGTTTTTTTACCCTGATAAATAGATCGATATGCCTCCTGTTCAAGAAGGGAAGCCACAACATCTGCATCATTGATGCAACAATTGATGGATGCCATAGGGCAAGAGAATACAGAAAAAATCCCAAGTAAAAATTGGCAATATAAACAAGCTAAAACGATAAGAAATGTAACAATAACATTAATATAACAAATTACCTCCACCAAAAAAAGAATCCTCGGAGGCTATCTTTGTAAGATACAAATACAAAAAAAAAGTACAGAAACAAGCTATGGAAACAACAAGTCAATTACAGATGGCGAGCTGCTCTTCCAGCTTATCGTCCAACCCATAGTCCAGGCTTAGCTCGGTTAACGGAGAGATATTCTCCAGTGCAAAAAGCATAACCCGAGGGAACATCAAGTTACTATGGTCATGTAATACAAACTGCGCCATCACGTTTGGTTCTTTGCTGTGACTAATGTAAGAAGCCACGTTTCTTAACTTCGACACATCCATTGCAAAATCAAGTGGCGGAAGAGAAGGATAACTCGGCTGAACATACTCCGGGTAAACTTGAGATAAATCACCCAAACTCCTCCATTTCTCTGCGAACCGACCCGGATAAACCAGAGGATCCCCATTCATAGACACAATCTCAGCTTGCTCTTTTGTGAGAACCACTCCAGCATACTCACAGATGAAGGCCCCGGCTTGTATGAAATCCAACGTCCTGACACCCCAACCTGTTTCCCTCGATCTAAAAACCTCCAGCCTCTTACTCAACCCTTTCTGCGTCACACGGTTCTGACAGCTCGGACCACACCCACACAAAACCCCACACTCGAACACCACAGGCTTCCCTCTCAGCAGCGTCCCGTCCTCATCATAAGGAATCTCACCACCATTCCTCCTCGCGCAAAAACAATCATTACCACACGAATATTTACACTCACAACCACGGTTACCCCCTCCGTGTTGACCAGAAATCACACTATTGATCGCAGATCTCGCAATGTAGTCAAACCCCTCCGGTTCACGATCAAAATCAATGTCGTTATACAGATAAACCGGAACACTCTCCTTACCACTAGAAAGGTTAAAAGTTATATACCCATTAGGCCTAACTCCCAACGGCTTCGTCCTAAGCGCCTGAGCAAACTTCATCCTCCTACTCCCCATCTCAGCCTGTCCTTCAATCCTAACCAACTTAAATTTAAACACTCCAAAACCTGACTTACCAACATCAAACCAATACTCTACAATCCTATACAACCCATCGTACACATACACCTTCGAGCTAACGGCGTTATCATACTTAAACCCACGGATCACCCGTACCTCGATACCGTAATGCATACTCCTCTCCATCGCAAGATTCCCACTCTCCAGCCTCTGATGCTGACACTGCCTGTGGAGTTTATCCTGCCCACCATGCCCTGAGTAAACAAGAACCTCCCCCGTATCCTCATCATCCTCGTAACCGCCCGAGACGATGATACTAGTGGCGATCGGCTCACCGTTCGAGCTCCGGTGAGCCGTTAGATAGTCGATTCCAGCCTGCGGCTGGCCGTGTAGGCCTACGACGCAGAGCTCGAGACGGTAAAGAAACATGTCTCCGATCTCGACTCCAGGGATCGAACCCACGACGTGTTTGTCGTGGTTCAGCCACAGCCCGCGCTCTCTCATCAGAGTGGAAGCCTTTATATCGGCTCTAGGTTTGCGCCGGCGACCGATTCCGGGACGCCGCATCTCCTCCGCGACGAGGTGGAGGCGGAGGGAGTCGTAGATCGTTCGGGTACGTTTCAGGATCGCTCGGTGGTGCCTGTGGTCCTCGCGGCCTAGGGTGGCGACACGAGCGAGCTCTCCCGGTCTCTGGAACTTCGGCGGGAGGAGGGAGGACGAGAGGGCGCGGTTGTCTCCGGATCCCGGCGGGGTTTGGACCGATGGAGGAGGAGGAGGGTGGAGGACGGGTTTTTGGTCCGGTACGGCGACGATCGCGAGGGGATTGGAATCCGGTTTGGAGAGGGGGGACACGTTGGTTCGATCGCCGGCCAATGCGGAAGCGACACGTTCGCAGAGGCTGTAGTACTCGGCGTAGATATCGGAGGGAGTGGGAGTGGGAGTGGGAGTAGGATCGTCAATTGGTTCGGCCTTGACGTGTAGTTTCGGAGGCAGTGACGTCATCACGGCGGGGGAGGAGGGTAGGTTAAGGTCTGGAAATGAGAATGGAGTATTCATTTCTCCTGAGGGAAGCGGTGACGGAAACGGAAAGAACACCACCCTGGGCTTTGGGCCAAGACCCGGATCCGACTTTACGGTTTTTTTTTCGTGATTTCGAAATGCTTTCAAAGACTATGGAGGTCTTATATAATGGTATTTGAATTTTTTTTTAAAAATAAAAAAAAATTTACTTTCTATTTCTGAAACAAAAATAAACAATCTGTTTGAAATGAAAAAAAAAGTTATTTATACATCGATTTTTTAAAACTTTTATATATTTATATGTTTCATAAATCGATAAAGATATCGAGTTATAGTAATTTTAAAATAAAAATATTATTTTAAATAAATATTTAAAATTTAAAAAAATTATTCATAAACTCCGAAATTTCTTCAAAAATCCATAAATCTTGTAACAAAATCCTTTTTAAGATTTACTCAAATCTCGGATTTTCTTGTATATACTCGAATCTTGAATTCTCTTAAATCCTCGATTCAATAAACCTCCCATATAAAATAAGATCTAATTTGGAAGTACAAACTATTAAATATTCTGTTTTAAAAATAAGATCTTTTTATTTAGAAATTAATCTTTTTAATTTTGTTATGTTTTTATTATGTATATAGACGGGAAACGGTAATAAATTCAACATATTTGATATGTTTAATTCATACCCAACTTATATGACCGTGCAAAAACGTACATATACTTTTGAATAATTTAAATAATATGCATAATGTTTACTTTTTGGCGAAAACATATATCAGACGCCACATCAACTGTCACGTCATTTAGTTTTGCTAACAATGATGCCACGTGTATAATATTTTAAAATAAAATAAATCAAATAGTTGTTTATAAAAATATATTTTTACAAAATGTAAACATTTATAAATTTTTATTATTTAGTAAAACTAAAAAATTAAATTAAATTATCAAATTTTCATAAGAAATATATTTGTAAACGTTTACATTTTCTTTTTAAAAAGTTAATCTCAACTATTTTTTTTTTTTAAAAAATCATACATATATCATCTTCGTAAGCAAAATTAACTGACGTAGCATCTACACGAGCAAAATTAGATGATGTAGCATCTAATGTGGCGACTGTGTATGTTTTCGCCAAAAAGTAAATATTATGCATGTTATTTGAATTTTTTAAAAGTACATATATGTTTTTGCACGGTCATATAAGTTGGGTATTAATTGAAAATATAGTGATTTGTTGGGTATGAAATGACCTATTTTCGTATATAGACAAAATATATATAATATATATGTATGTACATATATATATATATGTACATTTATAATTAAATTATGTTAATAGTTAGATATCTATTCAATTAAAGTTTTAAGATACATTTAGATAATACAAATTAAATTAGAAACACAATGAAATAAAAAATAATAATTACTAAGCTAAGATCCACGCCTTGCGAAAAATTAGCATTGTGTATGCAAATTATTTATGCACTATTACTTATTTGTGTTATTTTACATATTATTGACAAATATATATTGTAACTACTACGTATATAATTAAATTGATATGAACAAATAAATTAAACACAATTATTATTATTTGTTTTCAGTCGGTTCTATGATAAATATATTCAAACAATCATTTTATCCATTTTATATGGTATATCATTAAATTTAAGTGATATGAACATAGATATATAGTATATTTTAGTATGACCATCTATTAAATGAGGTTTTCTATTCATATGGTTTTATGATCATTTATTTTTTTAATAAAAAAAAAATTATTGATAACAAAATTTTCAATGTGAGACTTTTAATAGTTTTAATAATTTAAAATCATTTTTAAAAATTCAATGGAGTTTTAAAATTAAACTAGTAAGTTTTCAATATGAGTTTTGAAATTAAATTATTTATGTATTTTAATATGGTTTATAACTTAATTTATACGATATTAAAATAGATATTTATTTTTTAATTTTAATATCTATTAAATGAGATTTTCTTTTCATAATGTTTTAATTACTTTTATTTTGCTATAATTAAATTTTAAATCATTGATCACAAATTGTTTTGGGTGAAACTCTAACTTGTTTTAGTAATTCATAGCATGTAAATAAAATCAAAATATAACTTATATGGAAAATCTAATTGGATGACAAAAAAAAAGAAAATCTAATTTTTTATTATATGGTTAATATAATCTTCTAAATTATTTTAATAATACAAATGTAGGCAAAAATAAAGAGGATGTATAAATGGTTGTCAAATCTTTATTATTCAAAACCATTAATTAAGTGATATCCGTCTTCTCCTATCTAGAAAATAGCGTACCTCTAACAACATCTCACAACACACATCTCATAACTCAATTTCCACTCATCCTAAACTCAAATAAACTCCATATGAAAAACGACCAATAGACCCAATCCATCCAAATATCATCTACTTTGTCAATTTCACTTGAAATGGAAAAAAAGAGGTGAATAACATTAGAGTCTCTCAGTGAGATATGGATCATATCTTTTATTTTAAGAAAGAATAAAGAATATTTATTATAAAATATAATCAATTTTATAGTTACTTTGGTAAAAATATAATATATATTTTCATGCACCAACTTAATTCTCTAAGAACTCTACGAAGCATTTTAATAATAATATACAAAGAAGGGTTTTAAGATCATTTTTAATCATCTCTATTTATTTTCACTAAAGTAGAAAAATTCTAAAATAGGGGTAAGTTTCATTCTAGTGTGTTAAATTTAGAGTCATGATAATTCCAATCTATTAATGTATATACTGGATTTATTTTATTTCCATCAATAAATTTTAGGTATTGTTGATGCCATATGTTTCCTATATATATATATATACACTAGAGGTGTGTCCGAATATTGTTTCATTATTGTTAAGTATGATTTTTTGATTATGTGGTCATCTTTATTTGTTAAGTGTTATAAATATTATGATGATGTCCATATGGAAAGTCTTAGATTTACTTGTTCCCTACTGTTAGACTTTGATGTTGTTTTTCTCGTTGTTGGCTTACCGTTGATAGTCCCTATTTGTCTTTGTTTTCAAGTCTGATTTTTGGTGATCTGATTTTTATGATCTCTTCCATAGCTCGAGGAAAGTTCCACGGTTTGCTGATTTCTTTTCGTCTACCCTTTCATCTTTGTTCTCTCATCTTGCTGCAGCTCTCATCACTGCTCGCGTCTCTGGTGAGTCTCCCTTTCGCCATGTTTGCCACTCCAGGTTTGAATAGTGTTTTCTTCCGTGTATGCTCTATAGGTTTGGAATGTTATTTCTGATTTCAATCTTGGGCTTTGGTTTCTCGGTGGTTGGTTTCATTCTCCCTCTCCCTCTCTCATGTTGTTTCTCTTCTTCTCCTACTTCTCTCAGTATAAGTGTGCAGAGTTAGTCTCTTGAAATTTTAGTCTCTTTTATCCATAGCTTTGTGGTTCTTCATTGGCATTTGCGTCCTGTTTGAGTTTGTTTAGTTTGCGAGGTGTTTCTTAGTGGTGCGTTAGGCATGTGTCTTTCTGCTTCGTGGCAATTTTGACCTTCTGTTGATTATTATTCCTCTAACCTACTTTCTTGCTTCTTTTGCATTGGCCTTTGATCGCGCTTTTTGTGTTCGAGAGATTGCTTTGTCTCAGAGTTTATCTTTTCTACCATTTTCTAATCTCTATTTGTTATGGTGAAGACACTCTACTATAAGGTGAGGTTTAGTCTTCGTTTTTTTTTTAATCTCTTTTCAGTTCTAGACTTTTATTGAGTTAGTGTTACTTTGGTATTTTACTTTTCTCTATGATTATGGAGTTTTATGTTTAGATTATGTGTTGTGCTCTAGTTTATTTTCTTAGTTTAATTAATAATAAAATAAATATATAATTTGTAAATGAAATACTAAAAATAGTAAAAAATAAAAAAATAGTGAAAACTTATGTTATTTTTAAATATGAATAAATTAAGTATTTAAAATATATTATTTTACTTGTTTCTTTATTCATCTTTTATTTTTGTGACCAACAAAATATATTATCAGTGTGAGAACGATTAAATAGTGCACAATTAGAAAATGATGAATTAAATTTCAATAATCAAAAAGAAAAAGGACCTAAAATGTAAAATAAGAAAATAGAAGACACATGTCAACAAATTCTCTTTCCACGTGTTACAAGAAGAGAAAAAATATACTTTATATATATAGATATACTAGGTGTTTAACCAACGAATACACGCATAATCATTTTATAATTCTTTATTAATATATACACATTACTAATTAAAAGACTGTAATGACAAATTAGTATTTATGTTGTATTTGAAAATTCTTATGTTTGTTAAATTTTTTGAATTTTTTTTAATACTATATTCATAATTTTTAGAAAATATTCAATGTTATATTTCAATTATATAAAATTAAGAATTTTACTTGATTAATATTTAATTATGTTTTTACTGTTTTAATTTTTATTAAAAGATATTTTTTCGGATAAGAATACAATATATATAGGAACTATCTTTTTTTAAAATATATTTTTAGATTTTGGATAATTCTTATTATTATTTATTTTAATCAATTAACTTCAAAAAAATTTAAATTCGTTTTTATTTTTTAGATAATTTATATATATTATTCATTAATGATATAAACGATACTAACAGCTCTAACTTTTAAGGTAAGAGCTATTGCGAAAAATCACTTCGCAAATAATAGTATAGGTATACATATCAATGAAATAATTATTTACGCAGTTTCAAAAATTTGTTTTCCAGATTATCACTAAGATAATGCTAAAAGATCTTTTCAAAAATAGGAGCATTCAAGTCATGAAGGATGAAAAATATCTTGTAGCATTATCATCTCAGGCTATGGAACCAGATGGAATGTCCATGAAAGCTACTTCACTGTCTTATGAAATGCTCAAAGCTTGGACATGAACTCTCTTAACCGCGCCCATTGCAGATGAACATCTGGTAATATATATAGCTTGGATCTTGTGTTGTTGGATCTTTCCAGGAATGTCTGTAGAAGCTGGACCGAGTGTTCTCACTTTTCAAACACTTTTTATGCTTCTTCATAGAGGATCATGTATCCAAAACCCAAGGACATGCATGTTACAGCGAGGAACCTAACAGCATTCATGTCTTGATTGGATTCTTGACAATCTAGTATCATAGGTGACAGAAACTTTCTATCTGTTCTAATCCTTCTTGGTCACAAAATCTCATCTTCTGATCTTCCATCTATGAGACTGGTTCTTGTTTATGTTTGTGCTTCTGCATCTCTTCCTCGACGGTAAGCAAAAATTTCCTGACCAACTACTCTCCCTACACGTCTATTCCTCCTGCTTTCTTTACTCAAAGCTCTCTTTCCTTCTCTCTCAGACCCAGGCTCTAAAATTGGAACATAGTGGATAAACCACAAAGGCAACATAGCTACCAAAGACTGTATCAAGATTCCTACAGGCAAGTTTGCATAGTTATTACACGTTACACCGATCACACTAGCCATCCCAACGCCAGCAAATCCACTAATTATCGATGACAAACACAGAGTTGAAGCAAGGAAAGAAGTGATTGTTCCTTCACATCCTCCCGGGCACATATTTGCTAGCAAAACAGAAAACGGAAGAATCTTAAACTGTGCAAGAATCTCTGCCACACTCGAAAAGCAGAGCACAAAAGCCTTGTTGGAGATTCCAAACGATAGGTTTATCTGCTTCACCAAGATGTAGTCAAAGAGCAATGACAATGCATATAGAAGCTGAACCATATGGACCAGTGGCCTCATGGGAAGTGTCTTCTTCAAGTAACGATCGTAAACCACGGTTAAACAAAGAAGCATCAACTGTCCAATAACCTTTGACATTCCTATAACAGAAGGATCAAGATTAAGCACTTGAGTTTGGTAGCAGAAGACTGTTCCCGAGAGAAGAGGCACCAAAGCAATAGAAGCTACGATCCAAGTTAATGGCTGAGAGACTTCATCTACCTGAATAACTCCCATGAGATCAGAAAACTGTTTCTTTAAGCTTGTCTCTCTTATCCGTGGTAAGCCAAATGATTCTTCTTTGGAGGACAGAGAAACAGTGAGCTGAAGAGACAAGATAGCTGTGAAAGCAAGGAACAAGTTTCTAGGAGGCGTCTTAAGCAAGCAATATCCACCGAGTAGGTTTCCAAGGACTCCTCCAACAGCTGAAGCCATGAGAGCATTAGACTGAAGACCATTCGTTTGATATCTTAAACCGTACTCCGCAACTAATGCGTCTTTAGCAACTTCAGCAATGGATGCTCCAAGGTTACTAAGCAAAGCAAGTCCCATAAGTGAAGGTAGAGCTTCTCTAGAAGCAGGGAATATTGCTAATGAACCCCATGCTAAACCCTGCAAAAACACTGAAACAAGAACCATAAATATTTTTTTTGGTTAATCTTAATATTTTTTAAAAATAATTTGGGAGGCATGCAATCTATGTATAATAGTTTTCTAGAAAATTTGGAGGCTCAAATGTTTCATTCCGCTGTGTCCAGAGCACAAATATCAGACCAACTATCATTTTCTAAAGAGACGAGGGAATCTTGTTGACTAACCTCCAATGGAGATGTAAGGAACTCTACGAGCCCCGCCGATGTACAGAACATCTGAGAGGACTCCATAGAGAGGCTTAGCCACCATGGGGAGAATAGCAGCGTACTGCACAAGCTGAAGGGTAGATGGCTTGAGGTTGAGGCAATGAGACATATGAAAGTTAAGTGCAAGCCAGGGGAAACACCTTGACCCTTGAACCAAATACCCCAAAGCACACAACAAAACAGCATTTCCTTGGTCTCTTCTACCTACTTTCGTTTCATCAAAGCACCCGCCACTATTGTTGTTTCTCCTTCTGATGCGGCCATCAAACCAGTAGCTGAACCGGAGGTTCACCAAACCGTCCAAACCAACCACCTAGGCGATACCAGCTACATAGGTCCAGTCCAAGATGCATATCTCTACAACCAGAAGGAATTTCACCGTGAAACCAACTTTCATGGTTTCTACCCTCAATACGGAGACAATCCCAATTGGAATCAAATCCAAAGCTGTCCGGACCAGAAAGTTATGAGTTTTACAAAATGGAGGTTTGCCAGCCCATCCATCCGCGAGTACCCGATTTTAGAAGGAGATTCAAGCCCGAAGAAGGAGCGGCCTGAACCAAAGACCATCATAGGATTCAAGAGGAGTCTCTCAGATTTCCAGAAAGCCCAATATCAGGAGAAATGGCCACGGAATGAAGGAGTTATAATCCATTCTCCAAAACCGGCCAAACCAGTTCTGCACTTGCCTCAATTGGAAGCTAGCCGGTCCAATCAGCTTCAAACCAGACACTGGCGACCAGGAGATCATTTAAACCAATCAGGAGGTATTCCAGAAGTCATTAGCTGCACCAGAACACAGGAGAACAGGCGGTTCAATGAAGAGTCACTTAAATCAAACCGGAGCTATTTATGGAAAGATTGGACAATCTTTCGGTTTGATCATTTCCAAGCAATTCCAATCCGACCAGAAGACATCAGGGATAAACCAAGACGTCCAGGAGGCATTATAGGCGTCCAAGGAGAGTTCTACAAGTTCATACCATGCAGCAGCCATCATTGGATCAGGAGGATCCACATTAACACCAACTTGCCTTATTTGGAGATTCTTGCCATCCAGCTCCAACAGCTCTTTTATCATCAGTTAAGGCACGACCTCAGCACCTTTCAGACCATAAAGAAGATTCCCAGGAAGCTCACTTACCCCCTCAAACCGTCCAGATACAAGAAGAACATCAGCTACATTCATTTGGTCAAGATTCTCACCATTAAGCCTCCAACGGCTAGTTTTCTTGGAGCCATCAATTCCTTTACTTCCAAGTCTGTTATTTCGAATTTATTTCTTTCCTTTTATCATTTTATGACTGTTAGAGTCTGTCTTTGTCGAGCCTATAAAGCTCTTGTCTTTGCTTCATTGTAAATCACCACTTTGAATTTTATGAATGAATATGAAGTTTTTCTAGTTTTCTCAAAACTATTGTTTAAGTCTTTAGAGTGTTGTGAGAAGCAGCTCTTGAGCAACCAGGCTTATCAAAGATCCCTTCCATAGATCTTTGTGGTGTCTATCAATCCATTTCGTCCATCCCATCCACTAGCCAAGCTTGAGAGAGTTACACAACCAGCAAGCAAAGCTCCATCTCATTCCACTTCAACCATCATTTTGATTAGGCTGAGAGTGATACACATCCAGCAGCCTAATTCCATCCTATCTATCTTTTATTTCTCTTGTTTTATCATTCATAATCATCTCACCCCATTTGTTTTGCATCATAAAAATTCATAAAACTTATAAAAATCTATCTTCTTTGTTTTCAGGTTGAACCTCAGCTCATCCATTCTTATAGTCTGGTTTCCAGCCTGTATCATTTGGTATCAGAGCTCAAGCTCCTGACTAAGGTGATATCATTCTATCCTTGCATCATTCATTTGCTTGCATTTGTTTTCATCATAAACCGAAAATCCATAAAAACTGTTTCTTTTTGTTTCAAGTTTTGTTTCTGCATATTTTTGTTCTTGCTGTTCATCATACTTTAAAGCCACGAAAAAGAAAAGAAAAAGTTTTGTTTGATTCATTTAAAAATCGAAAATCCCAAAAGAAAGTGTTTGCATTCATTAGTTTCCATAAAAAAAAATCCCATAAAAATTTCTGTTTTGAATTTGATTCCTTTTCATTTGCATTCATAAATTCAAAAGCCAAAAGAAATCATCCTAGTTATTGTTTCATACCATTTCTACTTTTCCATTTCGTGATTGCATCAGAAAAGAAAAAGAAAATATTTTTAAGTTTTAGTTTATATCATTTGCATATTTAATTGTTGCATTTCATCCAAAGAAAATTCAAAAAAAAAAAATTCAGCATTAGTTTGCTTTCCATATTTTCTTTTCATTTGTGTTAATTGTCATTTATTATTGTTTTATTTCTAGATTTGCATTAAGAAAACCAAAAGAAAAATCATTTTGCATAATTTATTTCATTTCGGTTCAACATTGCATATTTTCTCGGTTTTGTTTTAATTTTGCATTTTGTTTTATTTTGGTCCGACCAGAACTTCTCTATTCTTCACTTGATCTTTGTGATTGATTGCAGGAAGAAATGGAAGAGGCAGCACAATGCCAAGCTTTACTGGCATCTCAAAAACAGCTATTGGCTGCTATGAAGGGTGTACAAGATCAGATTTCTCAGCTGGACAAAAGAAACAAGGCACAAGGCCAACGACCACAGCAAGGAGAAAGAAGATTTTCAGATGCACCAGAAGCTGGCTATGTTGAGCCCAAACCACCAGATCCTTCATGGATCACCCCACACCAAACTTCTTACACTCAAGAATACTTAACTCATTCTTATCATGATTTTAAATCTGTTAATGATGTTAAGATTTATTCTTTTCCAGGTGCTATCTGGCCTGATGACTATCTATCATGGGAAAGAACCATGGATGATTGGTTTTCATACCATGGCGTGCCAAAGAAAGAAAAGCTGAGCCATGCCCTCAAACATCTCACCGGAAGTGCATTCAAATGGTGGAAAAATGTAAATGGTGCAAGATGGAGTAGTCAAAGAGAGGCTATCAAAACGTGGGAAGATCTTAAAGATGCCATGATCAGGAAGTATGTATCCTCACTTCCAACACCAGAGATTAGAGAAAGGTACCCAAGAAGGTTTTCAAGCCATGGGTCCAAAGAGGCAAAGAGAGATGTGCCTAAAGGAGGGCATAGAAGCTTGATCCATCAAGACCAGATTCGGTCAAACCAGATGCCCACGGTCTTCTATTATCAATACCAACCTAATGAGGTCCAAAAAACCATGGAGAAGAAGAAGTTTGTCAGCCAAGACACATTGGCCAGACACAAAGAAAAATCAGACAAACTGATTTTTCAAGAAAAGGCCAAGGTAAGTCCTATACTTGATGAATTTGTTTGTAAATCACCTCCCACTGGTATGATCCACTTGTCTTTGTCCAAGGATGATATGACAGGTCCTGAGGTCAAGAAAGACACGATCTCAAAGTCCTTGTTGGATTCAAAAGTTGTCCATGATTTAAGTCCAAGGAATGATGAGATTTCAAACCCAAAGAAGGAAGAGGCATCAAGCCAAGGTAAGTCTTCTAATTTTAAAGATTTAAAAGATCAGACATGTTATAGATGTCATAAAAGAGGGCACTTTGCTGTAGTTTGCCCCACTAAGCAAGCATTGATAGAAACATCACTAGAAAAGAAAAGAGATTCATCTATGAAAAGTGATAGTTTTATTCAATCTGATTTATTGGTTCAAAATTCTTGTATGATGCACTTGTCTTTGTCAAAGGGTGTTGTCACAGGAACTAAGGATCATGAATTCAATGGAGAAGAACCAGACCAAAAGCTCAGTCATGAGCCAACTCCCAAGCTGAAACTGAAAATTGAACAATGTGTTGTTCAAATGCCAAGCCTTAAGGTATGTTTCACATTAGAACAGAATTTTGTTATTAACTCCATGATAAGATTAATGCACTTGTCTTTTCCAAGAGAATATGAAAAATTTTTAGGAACCAAGGAGGAGGACACTGCCCAAACAGAAGAAACACAAACCATGAAGCTACAAGATGCTGAACCAATGCCATTAAAAGTCAGCATAAGCAAGGTAAGTGTTTCTAATTTCAAATCGTCCTTAATACTTGATAAAGCAGACATCATGCACTTGTCTTTGCCAAAAAGTTTTGATCCAGGAATAATAGAAGTTGAAGTTCATAACCACCAAAGTCAAAAGTTGCAAAGAAGGCAGGAACCGAAAACAAGATATCCAAAGAAGAAAATCATTCTTCAATTTATGGAAGCTATCAAAGTAAGTCTGGAAATTTCAAATTATTTTTATCAGTGTCCAAACATAGATATAATGCACTTGCTTTTTGTCCAGAAAGTTGAGAAATTTTCAGGTTGCAAAGAAGAAAGCTTCAAAGATATCCCACCAGATTATCTTGTGTTGCTAGGAAGATCAACTCCAAGAAGGACCAGAAACATGAACACTAATAATCTGAAGGACCATCCACTCCAGAAGAGATGCAATGGCCCTGATAAGAGTAGAGGCGTGATCATTTCCTATCTTCTCAAAGAAGAGCCACCAGATGCACCATGCATCACCAAACCAAAATTGTATCATCAAGGTAAGGTTCTAAACTCCCAAATGAGAATGAAACCTGACTTGCTCTATTGTGGTGTATCAGGTTATCCAGTTTTGAGGTCAAAACCTTTACAAGAGGGAGGGAATGATGCGGCCATCAAACCAGTAGCTGAACCGGAGGTTCACCAAACCGTCCAAACCAACCACCTAGGCGATACCAGCGACATAGGTCCAGTCCAAGATGCATATCTCTACAACCAGAAGGAATTTCACCGTGAAACCAACTTTCATGGTTTCTACACTCAATACGGAGACAATCCCAATTGGAATCAAATCCAAAGCTGTCCGGACCAGAAAGTTATGAGTTTTACAAAATGGAGGTTCGCCAGCCCATCCATCCGCGAGTACCCGATTTTAGAAGGAGATTCAAGCCCGAAGAAGGAGCGGCCTGAACCAAAGCCCATCATAGGATTCAAGAGGAGTCTCTCAGATTTCCAGAAAGCCCAATATCAGGAGAAATGGCCACGGAATGAAGGAGTTATAATCCATTCTCCAAAACCGGCCAAACCAGTTCTGCACTTGCCTCAATTGGAAGCTAGCCGGTCCAATCAGCTTCAAACCAGACATTGGCGACCGGGAGATCATTTAAACCAATCAGGAGGTATTCCAGAATTCATTAGCTGCACCAGAACACAGGAGAACAGGCGGTTCAATGAAGAGTCACTTAAATCAAACCGGAACTATTTATGGAAAGATTGGACAATCTTTCGGTTTGATCATTTCCAAGCAATTCCAATCCGACCAGAAGACATCAGGGCTAAACCAAGACGTCCAGGAGGCATTATAGGCGTCCAAGGAGAGTTCTACAAGTTCATACCATGCAGCAGCCATCATTGGATCAGGAGGATCCACATTAACACCAACTTGCCTTATTTGGAGATTCTTGCCATCCAGCTCCAACAGCTCTTTTATCATCAGTTAAGGCACGACCTCAGCACCTTTCAGACCATAAAGAAGATTCCCAGGAAGCTCACTTACCCCCTCAAACCGTCCAGATACAAGAAGAACATCAGCTACATTCATTTGGTCAAGATTCTCACCATTAAGCCTCCAACGGCTAGTTTTCTTGGAGCCATCAATTCCTTTACTTCCAAGTCTGTTATTTCGAATTTATTTCTTTCCTTTTATCATTTTATGACTGTTAGAGTCTGTCTTTGTCGAGCCTATAAAGCTCTTGTCTTTGCTTCATTGTAAATCACCACTTTGAATTTTATGAATGAATATGAAGTTTTTCTAGTTTTCTCAAAACTATTGTTTAAGTCTTTAGAGTGTTGTGAGAAGCAGCTCTTGAGCAACCAGGCTTATCAAAGATCCCTTCCATAGATCTTTGTGGTGTCTATCAATCCATTTCGCCCATCCCATCCACTAGCCAAGCTTGAGAGAGTTACACAACCAGCAAGCAAAGCTCCATCTCATTCCACTTCAACCATCATTTTGATTAGGCTGAGAGTGATACACATCCAGCAGCCTAATTCCATCCTATCTATCTTTTATTTCTCTTGTTTTATCATTCATAATCATCTCACCCCATTTGTTTTGCATCATAAAAATTCATAAAACTTATAAAAATCTATCTTCTTTGTTTTCAGGTTGAACCTCAGCTCATCCATTCTTATAGTCTGGTTTCCAGCCTGTATCATTTGGTATCAGAGCTCAAGCTCCTGACTAAGGTGATATCATTCTATCCTTGCATCATTCATTTGCTTGCATTTGTTTTCATCATAAACCGAAAATCCATAAAAACTGTTTCTTTTTGTTTCAAGTTTTGTTTCTGCATATTTTTGTTCTTGCTGTTCATCATACTTTAAAGCCACGAAAAAGAAAAGAAAAAGTTTTGTTTGATTCATTTAAAAATCGAAAATCCCAAAAGAAAGTGTTTGCATTCATTAGTTTCCATAAAAAAAAATCCCATAAAAATTTCTGTTTTGAATTTGATTCCTTTTCATTTGCATTCATAAATTCAAAAGCCAAAAGAAATCATCCTAGTTATTGTTTCATACCATTTCTACTTTTCCATTTCGTGATTGCATCAGAAAAGAAAAAGAAAATATTTTTAAGTTTTAGTTTATATCATTTGCATATTTAATGGTTGCATTTCATCCAAAGAAAATTCAAAAAAAAAAATTCAGCATTAGTTTGCTTTCCATATTTTCTTTTCATTTGTGTTAATTGTCATTTATTATTGTTTTATTTCTAGATTTGCATTAAGAAAACCAAAAGAAAAATCATTTTGCATAATTTATTTCATTTCGGTTCAACATTGCATATTTTCTCGGTTTTGTTTTAATTTTGCATTTTGTTTTATTTTGGTCCGACCAGAACTTCTCTATTCTTCACTTGATCTTTGTGATTGATTGCAGGAAGAAATGGAAGAGGCAGCACAATGCCAAGCTTTACTGGCATCTCAAAAACAGCTATTGGCTGCTATGAAGGGTGTACAAGATCAGATTTCTCAGCTGGACAAAAGAAACAAGGCACAAGGCCAACGACCACAGCAAGGAGAAAGAAGATTTTCAGATGCACCAGAAGCTGGCTATGTTGAGCCCAAACCACCAGATCCTTCATGGATCACCCCACACCAAACTTCTTACACTCAAGAATACTTAACTCATTCTTATCATGATTTTAAATCTGTTAATGATGTTAAGATTTATTCTTTTCCAGGTGCTATCTGGCCTGATGACTATCTATCATGGGAAAGAACCATGGATGATTGGTTTTCATACCATGGCGTGCCAAAGAAAGAAAAGCTGAGCCATGCCCTCAAACATCTCACCGGAAGTGCATTCAAATGGTGGAAAAATGTAAATGGTGCAAGATGGAGTAGTCAAAGAGAGGCTATCAAAACGTGGGAAGATCTTAAAGATGCCATGATCAGGAAGTATGTATCCTCACTTCCAACACCAGAGATTAGAGAAAGGTACCCAAGAAGGTTTTCAAGCCATGGGTCCAAAGAGGCAAAGAGAGATGTGCCTAAAGGAGGGCATAGAAGCTTGATCCATCAAGACCAGATTCGGTCAAACCAGATGCCCACGGTCTTCTATTATCAATACCAACCTAATGAGGTCCAAAAAACCATGGAGAAGAAGAAGTTTGTCAGCCAAGACACATTGGCCAGACACAAAGAAAAATCAGACAAACTGATTTTTCAAGAAAAGGCCAAGGTAAGTCCTATACTTGATGAATTTGTTTGTAAATCACCTCCCACTGGTATGATCCACTTGTCTTTGTCCAAGGATGATATGACAGGTCCTGAGGTCAAGAAAGACACGATCTCAAAGTCCTTGTTGGATTCAAAAGTTGTCCATGATTTAAGTCCAAGGAATGATGAGATTTCAAACCCAAAGAAGGAAGAGGCATCAAGCCAAGGTAAGTCTTCTAATTTTAAAGATTTAAAAGATCAGACATGTTATAGATGTCATAAAAGAGGGCACTTTGCTGTAGTTTGCCCCACTAAGCAAGCATTGATAGAAACATCACTAGAAAAGAAAAGAGATTCATCTATGAAAAGTGATAGTTTTATTCAATCTGATTTATTGGTTCAAAATTCTTGTATGATGCACTTGTCTTTGTCAAAGGGTGTTGTCACAGGAACTAAGGATCATGAATTCAATGGAGAAGAACCAGACCAAAAGCTCAGTCATGAGCCAACTCCCAAGCTGAAACTGAAAATTGAACAATGTGTTGTTCAAATGCCAAGCCTTAAGGTATGTTTCACATTAGAACAGAATTTTGTTATTAACTCCATGATAAGATTAATGCACTTGTCTTTTCCAAGAGAATATGAAAAATTTTTAGGAACCAAGGAGGAGGACACTGCCCAAACAGAAGAAACACAAACCATGAAGCTACAAGATGCTGAACCAATGCCATTAAAAGTCAGCATAAGCAAGGTAAGTGTTTCTAATTTCAAATCGTCCTTAATACTTGATAAAGCAGACATCATGCACTTGTCTTTGCCAAAAAGTTTTGATCCAGGAATAATAGAAGTTGAAGTTCATAACCACCAAAGTCAAAAGTTGCAAAGAAGGCAGGAACCGAAAACAAGATATCCAAAGAAGAAAATCATTCTTCAATTTATGGAAGCTATCAAAGTAAGTCTGGAAATTTCAAATTATTTTTATCAGTGTCCAAACATAGATATAATGCACTTGCTTTTTGTCCAGAAAGTTGAGAAATTTTCAGGTTGCAAAGAAGAAAGCTTCAAAGATATCCCACCAGATTATCTTGTGTTGCTAGGAAGATCAACTCCAAGAAGGACCAGAAACATGAACACTAATAATCTGAAGGACCATCCACTCCAGAAGAGATGCAATGGCCCTGATAAGAGTAGAGGCGTGATCATTTCCTATCTTCTCAAAGAAGAGCCACCAGATGCACCATGCATCACCAAACCAAAATTGTATCATCAAGGTAAGGTTCTAAACTCCCAAATGAGAATGAAACCTGACTTGCTCTATTGTGGTGTATCAGGTTATCCAGTTTTGAGGTCAAAACCTTTACAAGAGGGAGGGAATGATGCGGCCATCAAACCAGTAGCTGAACCGGAGGTTCACCAAACCGTCCAAACCAACCACCTAGGCGATACCAGCGACATAGGTCCAGTCCAAGATGCATATCTCTACAACCAGAAGGAATTTCACCGTGAAACCAACTTTCATGGTTTCTACACTCAATACGGAGACAATCCCAATTGGAATCAAATCCAAAGCTGTCCGGACCAGAAAGTTATGAGTTTTACAAAATGGAGGTTCGCCAGCCCATCCATCCGCGAGTACCCGATTTTAGAAGGAGATTCAAGCCCGAAGAAGGAGCGGCCTGAACCAAAGCCCATCATAGGATTCAAGAGGAGTCTCTCAGATTTCCAGAAAGCCCAATATCAGGAGAAATGGCCACGGAATGAAGGAGTTATAATCCATTCTCCAAAACCGGCCAAACCAGTTCTGCACTTGCCTCAATTGGAAGCTAGCCGGTCCAATCAGCTTCAAACCAGACATTGGCGACCGGGAGATCATTTAAACCAATCAGGAGGTATTCCAGAAGTCATTAGCTGCACCAGAACACAGGAGAACAGGCGGTTCAATGAAGAGTCACTTAAATCAAACCGGAACTATTTATGGAAAGATTGGACAATCTTTCGGTTTGATCATTTCCAAGCAATTCCAATCCGACCAGAAGACATCAGGGCTAAACCAAGACGTCCAGGAGGCATTATAGGCGTCCAAGGAGAGTTCTACAAGTTCATACCATGCAGCAGCCATCATTGGATCAGGAGGATCCACATTAACACCAACTTGCCTTATTTGGAGATTCTTGCCATCCAGCTCCAACAGCTCTTTTATCATCAGTTAAGGCACGACCTCAGCACCTTTCAGACCATAAAGAAGATTCCCAGGAAACTCACTTACCCCCTCAAACCGTCCAGATACAAGAAGAACATCAGCTACATTCATTTGGTCAAGATTCTCACCATTAAGCCTCCAACGGCTAGTTTTCTTGGAGCCATCAATTCCTTTACTTCCAAGTCTGTTATTTCGAATTTATTTCTTTCCTTTTATCATTTTATGACTGTTAGAGTCTGTCTTTGTCGAGCCTATAAAGCTCTTGTCTTTGCTTCATTGTAAATCACCACTTTGAATTTTATGAATGAATATGAAGTTTTTCTAGTTTTCTCAAAACTATTGTTTAAGTCTTTAGAGTGTTGTGAGAAGCAGCTCTTGAGCAACCAGGCTTATCAAAGATCCCTTCCATAGATCTTTGTGGTGTCTATCAATCCATTTCGTCCATCCCATCCACTAGCCAAGCTTGAGAGAGTTACACAACCAGCAAGCAAAGCTCCATCTCATTCCACTTCAACCATCATTTTGATTAGGCTGAGAGTGATACACATCCAGCAGCCTAATTCCATCCTATCTATCTTTTATTTCTCTTGTTTTATCATTCATAGTCATCTCACCCCATTTGTTTTGCATTTGTTTCTGTTTTGCATCATAAAAATTCATAAAACTTATAAAAATCTATCTTCTTTGTTTTCAGGTTGAACCTCAGCTCATCCATTCTTATAGTCTGGTTTCCAGCCTGTATCACCTTCTAACTACCGAGAGACTACTACTGGTCAATGTTGTTGTTGTTGTTGTTCTTGATCTCGTGTTGGATTTTACGACAAGGGTTCTGCTTTGCTGCTGTTGTTTCTTGTTAATGGTGGTGTTTAGGGTTATTCCGAACGGGATTGTTGATGGTTTAAAGAGCTTTACTGGGTTTGTGATGGATAATAATGGATTATTCATGATTCTTTTTTTTTTTCTTTTAGATCTTAGAGATTTTTTTTGTTTTGTTTTTGATCTCAGAGATTCAAAATCTGTGAAAATAATGACGAGATGGAACAAGGAGAAGAAAGGAGAGAGATTCACGGGTTGGGTGCTTAAGAAGACCAGACACAAGGAAAGAAAATCAGCCGCAGAGATAATGTGGCGACCTTATAATTAGCACCTTATCTGTGTGTTTAGAGAGGAAACTATAGAATCAATCAGAGAATGCGATGGAATGGGATTTTGTTAAATTTTATTTGATTAGTAATACTAATATTACAGTGGGAAAGATCTCGAAGATTGATAAGAATCAAACAGACAAAAAGAGAAGTTAGAAAGGTATTATTTAGTTTTATCATTTATGTATTTAAGAATCATCGCTAATTAAGGAACTTGAGATAATTTGTAGTATTCGTTAACTTTCGCGGGACCCAATTGACGGAGTATCCTTGGTGTTTGAAAGCGGACAGTTCTCGTAAGATTCGGGTGGGTCCCACTCTTACATAAACTCCTCGAAACTATGACCTCTCCGGTTTGATTGCGACCTTTTATCTTAGTTTTATTTTGCGAAAATATCACATCTGACAAGTTCATTTAAATTCGACACGTATAAGTGAGACATGTGTTTACAACACTATAAACAAATTCTACGATCGATAATGCTTATGAGATTACATGCATATATCCCAAAATCAACAAAGTATATATATTTTTTTTATAAAAAAATTTCTAAGCACAAAGAATCATCTGAATCCAAAGACGCGTAGTACGATTAATCTATTCTATTTTTTTTTCCTCAACATCACCATTTAACCGATTATGTGGATACAAAGATTTGACCACTACAAATTTGAACCACTAGTATTTTGAAGTGATCTAGTAACACCCTAAATCACTTGATTGGATCTAACACTACCTAATTTGAACCCCAAAATATTTTGAATCACAATGAGAACGAGATCACTCCACGACTCGGAATGACCCATCTCTTCTACCTCCTAATTCGACCTCATGGTATAACAATGTCTACTAGCACAATAGAATTAAGAACTATACTCGAGACCAAATAAACACTAGCTAAAGGACCCTAATAATCAGTATCAATGTTCATGATCCAATGGCTTCAACACCATATATGCGTAGTCGAGATAGCCTCATCCTATTGGTCTTCAACCGCTGTGACCCTTAGTCTAAAATCGGACACATGATCCGAATGAAAGTCGGGTTCCAGCTGCACAAAATGCGGATCGATACACCATATCTGAATTCCAGAGAAGCAGAACTCGTAACATAAGTTAGAAACTTTCAGAGCTGGGTACAAGCCACCGCCACGAACCACCGCTAGAGTATCCTCTTCTTGGCCCATTAGTCTACGGGAGTCATTGTTCGTGAGTTTCTTGGAGATCCCGGAAAATCAAACTCTATCTGTTCGTCATCTAGTCTTTTTTTTCATTTATCTCACCATCCCGTATGAATGTAGATCCGAGGTAAAGGAAGCGTCTTTCATAACCACGCGCTGTCGCCGAGTCGGAGTCGCCGTAAATCTGAAAAAGGGGAAAACTAGATCCAGTTACTCCGAAAACTTTAAAAGCCGACTTTCGTCCTCCTCATTTTCACGTTAGCCTCACCGCAGCTCCAGATCGTCAGATCTAACCACCGTCTACATCGGAGGGGAGCATCGAGTGGAGATCCCACCAGAGTAACGAGCATATCGGCTAAGGACAAGGGGGGAGGGAGAGAAAGCAAAAGGAAAAAGAGGGAGAGGAAAAGAGAGGTGCCTCCAGCATCGTATTAACCAGGCCGAAACTAGAGTTCCGTCAGTTATTTTGGAGAGGAGCGAGAAATGTACTTTTTTTTTTCTTCTTCTTTTTTATGTTCAATAAATATTTGATTCTAATCTATTCTATTAAAACAGCAATATGATCTATTGATAAATGTTATGTCCAACTAATTATTTTATAACTGCATCTAAATA
The DNA here is from genome assembly GCA_018703725.1 of Brassica juncea. Classification (NCBI taxonomy): domain Eukaryota; kingdom Viridiplantae; phylum Streptophyta; class Magnoliopsida; order Brassicales; family Brassicaceae; genus Brassica; species Brassica juncea. Next base: position 51,565,610 of record CM031935.1, on the reverse strand, counting down.
ACTATAACTATCTTTTAAGTATTGATTAGTGGACACTCATGTATTATCTAACGCCAATTTTGCATAACTGTTTGTTTTTAAGTTTGGTTAAACATAACCGTTCGATACTAATGTCGATATTAATGCGGTTATGCCTTTTTCTTATGGTTATTTGTGTTGTGGACAGTTGGACTACGACAAATCAAATCATACATATAGTTACATTAAACTGATGACTAATTCTCATACGTTTACATTAAATTAGTTCGTACACGTAAGATACTTTACATTACATATAACCAGAAATTATATGTATGCAAAAAACATCAATGTATTTAACATATTTAGCGAAAAAACAAAACAAATTGCAATTACATCTTTAAATCATCAAAATATTATAATAAATAAATTTTATCACGAAAATATTATAATATTTAAGTTTTAAATAATGTTTTATATAATTAAAACAAATAATTTTAAGCAAAGATAATGTAAGCTTTTGAAACGTGCTTTAACCCATCCTTACAAAAGTAATTTTAAAGAAAAATTACAGAAAATGGTACAAAAGTTACTGGCATGTGATTACGAAGAAACGAACGTATGTCGGAATACTTTTTTAATTGCTATTATTTTATACAATAAATTTTGATTAAGATTTATACATAATTAAGATTACAAAGAAAAACACAAATTTGAAAATTAAATTTCTTTAAAAAAAATTAAAACAAAAAATATATCCACCCTTTGTCAGAATCTAGTTCCATTTAAAACTGAAATCTTTTTACCATTTAGACCAACACGTCCTTGTTAACAAAGTATACATTATCAATCTACGTATAAAAGAGACTATATACTCCATTCTTAAACTGTTATGTTATCTTATTAGTTCTAATCAATTTTATACATCAGCCTTGTTTCTCTCACTCATTTTCTCTTATTTACTCACATCCGATATAATTATAATATTGCGATCATAGTAACTCGGAGTCTCGGACATCTTATTACCACACATTTAGAAAACCCAATCATAAAAAAAATTGGAGATATGATAACAAGAATAAAGGAAAAAAACACTGAAATATTTATAACAAAACAAAATATAGATTAAAGAAAGTTATACAATAACCAGTTGACCAACTATATGTGTAACCCAAAGAAAAAAACAAAAAAGAAATCCGTGTGAAGCACGGAGAACCCCTAGTCTACATTACTGTTTAACACAATATTATGCCCCCAAAGGGACGAATGTTCGTACACTGAGAATCCGGCAAATAAAAACCCAAAAATAAACAAAAACAAACGCTACACAATTTTTTTTTGTAAAAAAAAAACGCTACACAATTCCCACAGGGCTAATTAGTAGAGAACGTTCTTCATCTTGTTCTTTTGAGGTTCGAGATCTTGAGAGAATTGTATCCTTTTCTATTTTCTCACGGTTTACTCCTTTATTTTTGGGTTTATAATCGAAAGATAGGTCTTTATTTGTGGCCATGGCGACTAGTTCTTTCTCCTCAAGTCCCTTTGTCTTTCCGATGCTACATTGTTCCCTCCCATGTTTCTCCAACGCCTCCTTGAACTTATTTATCTGCCAAAAAAAAAAACAAAATACGCAATATAATTAGTGTTCGACATGATTGCAGCTATCGGATTATTTGGAAAAAATCAGTATATATATTAACTACAAGCATAGAATGCAAACATAAACAAACAACAATCAATTTCATATAGTTTATAGAAAGAAGAAAAAAATTAGAATAGAATGTACCGTGGCATTAGTACAACTGAAGCTGCAGACGCGGCCTGAGGAGCCACGGTAGAAGCGGAAGAAGGGAAGAACATGAACGTGAAGACTTTGACATAGACTTCTCTGTTCTTCGTAATTCACTTGTAGAAACTCCACCTCTGGATTCTTCTCTGCTATTTTACATATCTGAAATATATAATATCCAAGTCACATTTTCTGATAAAATATATAGCTTATATATCTAAAAGTAACACAACGTGTCTACATAACTTGAGTTGGTTTTGATTCAATCCTAAATTCCTAATAATAACACATTAACACTTGGAGTCGGTTTACTACCTATTTTGAATTGTCTACTAATAGAATCTGTTGTATTCGGTTTAGTTCTTTAATTAAAAATGATTGAGACCGGTTTACCTTGGGATGAAGAGCTTTGCATCCACCACAACCGGGAGAGAAGAAATCAACGACAACAAGTTTATCCCCGGCGTTAAGTAGAGAGCCGACAAGATCTTCAGGTGATGTCACCGACTTCATGTTCGGTTTCAGTTCCTTCTCCCACCATTTTTGGTTCCTTCCAATCCCAAGACTTGTCTGAATAAAATGAACGAAACTATTAAACCCGATCAACGAAAGATTAAAATGATTCTGAGCTAACCTGACATCGGATCATCCAAGGAATCTTTTTCTTGGGAGACAATATGCTACTATTCTCGCCGTAGGTCAATGTTCTAGGGTTGACATGGCTGCGAGATATCAATCTTGGGCTAATGCAGCTCAGAGAAGAGATGCTTTTAGGGCTTAGGTTGGAACACTCTCGGAGGTTGAAGCGGTTAGGATTGATGAAGATTGGATTTAGCTTGATGAGCGTATCTGTCGCCATGAATTCACACAGAAAAAGAATTACCGTGTTCCACAAGAAACATGTCATATAAAAAGAAACTTGAAGATAAAAAACCGAAAAGCAGAGAGAGAGAGAGAGAGAGAGAGAGAGAGAGAGAGAGAGAGAGAGAGAGAGAGAGAGAGGAAGTTTTTGTGAAGGGAAATTTGATCTCTTCTGCTCTCTCCACCAGCCTTCTCAAAAGCAAGTTTACAAACCGAAATTATTAAAAGCAAGAACACAAACTTTTATTAGTATTACCTGTTTTTAGCTTTATATTTCTTTTTATAGTACATTTAAGGTTTTAGTTTTAGTGAAAAAAGGTTTTAGTTTTAGTACAAGAAACTTGCCACCTAAGGTTTCAGTTTCAGTTTTAGTCTTGGAGAACCCACCCAGCCTTACTCTTTATACTAGGGTTTTGAATGGTAAAAACAGATTAAGCAGTGCGGGACAAGCGAATTGAATACTGCAATATCGTTTAACTGCAATTCGCATAAGAGAAACATATCTCTAAATAAATAGTTCAAAACAGAATATGAATTATGAATTATGAATTATGTAGTGAATAGTATAACTGCGGGATACATAATATATTTTACAAATTAAAAATTAGTGATACTAATATAATTTTAAGAATATACTATAGTTTGAGCGCCGCGTCCGTGCAAATATTTTTATTTTATAAATATATAATTTGGATACTATCATAGATCTTTTAAATATATAATGTTATATATTATGTAACTCTATAATTTTATTATTATTTAGATTTCTTATTTGACATAATTTAATATATAGTGGTTTGTTTTATATATTTTACTTTATTATTAATTGTTATTACATACTACAAAAGGCCGTGTTGTAAATAAGATTCACGAAAAAATAAAAAAAAATGTTGGCAGACATACAGACTCGACATCAGAGTAAGATGACAATAAAAACTAAAAACTTAACTTCTTCTAGCATACACAACATATTTTAATAAATTAGTTAAAAATCTTTATAAATTAAGTAAAAATTACTTATTGGGTCAACCAGCGGTCCAAACGGTAGCCATGTTCCGGGTTTTACGAAATTTTGCGGGGTTAATCTGGTTTTAAAATAATGATTTTTAACAAAAATCCAAACCGAACTCATATCGGATCTAGGGATTTACCAGTTTGACCGCAGATCTAGATCGAGTTTTAAAATATTGCTTAGAAGGATTTTTTGGATAATTTCCATGTTGTGTTTTTAAAAGTACATGTCATTTAAATATTTTATGAAACTTTTATAAATAAGTCCATTATTCTGTTTAAATAATATAATCTTATCATTTCAGTAAATTTTATACAAATAGCACCTATTATAGTATTTTAGTAAATTTTATCAATATAAACAATTTTGTATATTATGGTATTAATTACTGTATTTTTCCTAATATATATTTTGAAGAAAAAAAATTAGTAAAAGAAATTAAACCACATTCAACCGCACAATATAGGCCGTATATTATTAATCATGTATGTTTCAAGCTTTCCCTTTATTGATTTGAACTAGGCTTGTGACTTATTATCCGGGATCCGGATTCGATCCGAGATCCGCTCCAGATCTGCTCCGAAAATAGGATATCCAGGACGCCCGGATCCGAATCCGGATAGTAAAATCAAGGATCCATCAAAACCGAATCCGGATATTTTAATTTTTAGGTCCGGATATCCGGATCCGGATCCGGATCCATACTTTTAAAATATATTAATTTTTAAAATTTTTTATTAATAATTATATTTGATATATTAATACTTATTCATAAAATTAGTTTTATAATACTATATTTTCATTTTTAAATATTATATTCATATTTATATTTATAAATCTTGTATAAATATTTAATTTATGTTTATTTTATAATTTTCATATTTTTTAAAATATTATATTTTATTTATTAATTATTTTTACGAATCCGGATCCGGATACTAAATCCACGGATCCGGCGAATCCGGATCCGGATATCCTAAATTTTCCGGATATCCGGATCCGTCCCACCCCTAATTTGAACAGCAGTTGCTTTATTATTATTATTATATAACACAGTTTATGTGTTTCTAATTTACATAAATTCTGATGGATCTTAATTTCGCTTAGCTCTATTGCAAAAAGCTGGCAACTCTTAAGATGTTACCATTTAACTAGTTTTTGTGAATCAGTAACAAAATGAAATGATTGCGATAATGCTGGTGTTATCAATATTATTAAAACAGGACCTATTGATAAAGGTGTAGTCCAACTTATTTTTTCAACGATACATATACGAAATGATAAACTTTATATTTCTTAACTGCTATCTAAATATAATTGTTTTTTTTTCTTAAACTTTATCTAAATATAATTTTTGTAACCACAAGTCCATAAAAATCGGTTTACACTTTAATTTTCTAACTGGAGTGATTACTCGGCGGGGGGTTTTCAAGTTCGAAATTGCTGATTTTATCTTGAGAATATCATGATTTATCACAAAGAACAAAGAAACATAGGTTAACCACATAAATCATTAAGAAAATCAAAGTTTTGTGTTGAAAAATTCGAAAACGGACATAGCTAGGGTTGTAGGGTCTGAAGAAGAAGATGAATAGAAAATGACCTCTCTGCCCTTTTTCTTAAAAAAAAACACTGCGATAAGACAGTGGTTGCGTTTCGAACCTGGCTTGCAAAAGAGAGTGAAGCAACATAACCACCGGGCTATTGGAATCTTTATGTTAAGTTACCGTATTAGACGAATCTTTTTTTTTCATCTGAATATTTCATTAAAGGCAAAGCCAAATACAACGTAAACAAGAGACCTTTTACATACAGTCAAAAAGAAACAAGAGATCCAATATCACAGACAAAGGGCCTCCTGTTCAAAAACGTTCGAAAGCCATCGGGGTTGACCTTGGGCCACATAAGATTGAAACCACTTGTCTTCCATCGCACTCCATGCAATATGTCTGGTTCCCCTATTTGCTTCAAACGATTCAAAGTATACCTTCCATTCCAAAAAATTACCAAGTATTGATCTGATTTCTCTCACTTTAAATTTGAAGGAAGGCCATGTCTTTGGTCTATTAATGGCATTCACCAGAACACTTCCTTCAAACGCAAAGTGAACCTTCAGACATCTATGGCTTACCATGCTTTCCATAGACCATACTACACTTAGAAAATGCGGGCAATTATAACTATTAACTGGTATAATATAAAAACTACTAAAAATATAATATGTTCCAAACTTTATGAATAAAATTTAAAAATAATTTACGAAATACATATAACACAAATGTATAGTTATGAAACTTTACTTATTTACTATAGTTACAAACTAAAAACATATTTTGTAAAACATTTACACATTAAGAACATATTGTGTAACAATATATATATTTCCACATAAAAAATCAAGATATTTTTAAATTGTGATTCTGTGAGTTTCAAAAAAAAAAGTCCATATAAACTCATTTAGTTTAACGGGTTTTAAATAGTTTATTCAATTTTGATAAAAAATAGGTTATTCAAAAAAATATTTATTAAATTTATTTAATGTGATTTTACTTAAAGTTAGTGGAACCTATATTAACCCATCTATATCCATACACACACACACACACATATATATATATATATATATATATATATATTACAGAATATATTAAAAATTAGTTTTTTCAAACATTTTTCAAATTTTTTGTTTGGATTTGGTGCGGGTTGAATTTGAAATTGGTTTCCAAATATAACATCTAAGAATTGTTCGAGTATAAAGTTTAGGTCTAGTGGAGTATGAGATTTTGATTTTTGGTTCGATTACGAATCGGGTTTTTTTGGTAAGAATATTCTTGACTAATTATATTATGAAATTACTAAGAAAATATATATATCGCAAACTTTAGGAATAAAGTTTAAAAGTAATTTTTGAAATGTATATGGCACAAGTGTATAGTTATACAGCTTAACATATTTAAAATAGTTATCAAATATTATGTTAAATTAAATTAATATTAAACATAAATATGATTAAAAAATAAATATAAAAATTAATTTTTCAGATAAATTTTAAACAGAAAAATATACCCGTCTAGTTTGAAGTATTTAAGTGTATATATCAGATATGAAGTATGGAGGAGTGAAATTCGGAGAAATGACTATTTAAACCTGATTTTTTTCAATTGTGTGTTTTTCTTTCACGAAATTTTATAATATTGCATATTTTATCATGACTTTAATATAAATTCAGAAAGACTAGAATTATATTAAAGTACATTGACCGACTTTACATCTGATATGGTGTCATCGTTTACAGTGACATCGTTTAGCTTTTTTTTTTTTTTTTTTTTTGAACAACAGTGACATCGTTTAGCTATTTTAAGAAAAATAGTCATTTATGATTTATGCAAAAAAATACTTTACCTAAACTGCTCGACCGAAACAAACTAAATATCATTTTACATATTATGTGGTCTCTGTTAATTAAAATAACGATTTTTTTTTTCGCAGACATATCTATTTTTTTCTTCCATCGAAACCGATAACATTGAATTCAAAACCTTCAACATGGACCATGGTGTTAAACAATGACACCATGTCAGTTATACATTCAGTCAATTGACTGCGGTCAATGTACATTTAAGCACAATTTCAAAAGGTTATATAGTTAGTTTACAAAAAAAAAAGATTATCTACTTATCTAGTTTTAAAAAATTTATATTAAAGTCATGATGTATCCACTGTTACAGCGTCCGTGAAGGAAAATGCACAACTGAAGAAATTGACGTTGAAATAGTTCTTTCTCACGTGAAATTTCCTTGTGTAATGTGTACTCATGGATGTAGTAAATCATTTAAAACTAAATCTAATAGGCAAACTTAAATGTTTTTTTTTTGACTAAAGAGCAAACTCAAATATTTATCTAAAGTACGCTTTCTGTATCAACATTTTCTCTGTATTCAACATTTAAGTGTTTTTACTAAGATTTTAATGATTATTGATCCGTACTGATGTTTAAAGTAACAAGAAGTCAAGAACACACGATTTTGGGACTTGATGTAGGTGTCGGTGGTGTGGATTCACCGATAAAGAAAGTAGAAGAAAAATTATCATATCAGTATGTCCTTATCTAATATTCAGCCCATACAATTATTTCTATGTTTTACTCCATATCCGAAGCATTCCTCATCTTAGAGACCTCATCGTTTTGTTGGAATGTAATCATACGACTCAACATCTTCTTTTTTTTAAGGACCATACTACTAAAACCCACAAAACTTCCAGAAATCTCAGAAAACACCTCCGCTAATTCACGCATCTCTCTCACACGACATTACACAGACCAAATGAAGATTCTAGTTCCCGTAGCTGATGATGATGGGCTTTAGTGTGTGATACACGTTAGGTCTTCTGTTTTCTAAACCAATATATACGTGACTACTTTGTCTGTGACCGTCGTTCACGTTACCGGGTGTCTGCAATTTGACACTCCACAAACATTATGTGCATATCGTTATACGCTAAACAGATTTATGTAGTTTTGAAGATATGTGAGAAATTTCGAACCTATGTCTTTCCCATCCAATTCCGATCCAAGTTATACGCTAGGAAAAAATCAACTAACGTGGATTTCACTTCATGATTTGAATGGAAATTAGCCACTTAGCCATACTTTTTTTTTCCAAGCTAGAATACAAAGACTTAAAAACTTAGCTCCAACTTCTTCTAAGTTAAGTTGCCTGGGTGACGTAGCTCAAGTTGTAAACCACGTATCTTTATTTATACCTACCAACCTTCTCTCTCATTTTTCTTAAACCAAAATAACTCTTCTTCAAACGTTTTCATAAAGACCATGTCTGAATCCCGTTTGCATTTGCATTTTCTCTCGCTAGTCTTGCTCTGTTGTGTCTCCCCTTCAAACTTCTTCACTTTCAACATCAGATAAGTGTCCATATCAGATATGAAGTTCAGTATGGAGGGCTGAAATTCCTTTGTGTAATGTGTACTCCTGAATGTAGTAAATCTTAATATCAGAACTACTAAGAAAACTCAAATGTTTATCGGAACAAAGGTTTCCGTATTAACATTTAAGGTTTTTTTACTAGTATTTTAATTATTTTTGATCCTTACTGATGTTTAGAGTAACAAGAAGTCAAGAACACATGATTCTGGGACTTATTGTAGGTCTCGGTGCTGGATTCACCGATAAAAAAAGATGAAGAAAAAGTATCATATGAGTGAGTATGTCTTTATCTAACATTTAGCCTATTTAATTATTTATATGCTTACTCCAAATCGGGAAGCATTCCTCATCTCAGAAACTCTCATTATTTTGATGAAAAGTAATCAATGATCACGGCTCATCATCTTCTTGTATTTAAAGGCCTTTACTACTTAATTAGCCGACAAAACCTCCAGATCGAAATCTCAGGAAACACATAAGCTAATTCACACATCTCTCCACACGACATTACACAGACCTATTGAAGATTCTAGTTCCCTTAGCTGGTGATGATGCGCTTAGTGTGTGATACATGTAAGGTCTTCTGTTAGCTAAACAAAAATATACGTGACCACTTTTTCTGTGACCGTCCTTCACGTTTACAGGTCTGCAATTTCACACTCGACAAACATATGCGAAACCTATTTATGTAGTTTTGAACATATGTTAGAAATTTCGAACCTATGTCTTTCCGATCCAATTTTTTTTTTCTGTTAAAAATATTCCAGTCAAAGTTGTACGTTACAAAAATCAACTAACGTGGATTTCATTAGCAATACTTTTCTTTTTCCAAGCTAGAATACAAAGACTTCAACTTAGCTCTATCTTCTTCTAAGTCAAATTGTGTGGGTGACATAGCTCCAGCTGAAACTCACATATCTTCTCTCTCACTTTTCTTACACCAAAATACTTCTTCCTCAATACTTTTCATAAAGACCATGTCTGAATCCCGTTTGCGTTTGCATTTTCTCTCTCTAATCTTGCTCTGTTGTGTCTCCCCTGCAAGCTTCTACACTTTCACATACGATACTACGAGTTATGTTGCTTGTCTTCCCAATCAAACTCAAGCTCTCACTGAGTTCATGAACGAGTTTGATAGCAGCCAGTGCAACCTTAGCGATCCCTACAATGGAGTCTGGTGCGATAAATCGACCGGTGCGGTCACAAAGCTACAACTCAGCGACTGCCTCAGTGGAACTCTAAAACCCAACAGTAGCCTCTTCAGGTTAAACCATCTTCGTTACCTTAACCTCGGTCATAACAACTTCATCCCAGCTACAATTCCTTCAGAATTTGGCAATCTCAGCAGGTTAGAGATCTTATCTCATAGCTTCGTAGGCCAAGTTCCTACCTCGTTTAATAGCCTAAGCCTCCTTTCCTATTTATCTCTTTCTCGAAACGAGCTCACTGGTAGTTTCCCACTTGTTCGGAATCTAACAAAGCTCACGGTTTTAAGCCTTTATCTGAATCGTTTCTCTGGAACTCTGAATCCCAACAGTACTAGCCTGTTTGAGTTGCACCACCTCTGTTACCTTGACCTAAGTTCCAATAACTTCAGGTCATCACTCCCTTCTGAGTTTGGAAATCTCAACAGACTAGAGTACTTGTATCTTGCCTCCAATGACTTTTTCGGGAAGGTTCCTCCTACAATTAGTAACCTAACCTCGTTAACCGAATTGGACCTTGACGAGAACAGACTAACTGGTAGTTTCTCAGTTGTACAAAATCTAACCAAGCTCTCAGTTATAAGTATCAATGATAATCGCTTCTCTGGAACCATTCCTTCTTCTCTCTTCACCATGCCTTTCTTATCAAGTCTCAATCTGCGTGGAAACGATCTCACCGGTTCTATTGAAGTTCATAACTCCTCAGTCTCCTCTACCCCATCTAGGCTCGAGGTCTTGTCCCTTGGGCACAACCATTTTGAAGGAAAAATCATAGAGGCTATCTCCATGCTCATCAACCTGGAGGATCTTGAACTTTCTTTCCTAAACACAAGTCACCCGATTGACGTAAGCATCTTTTCCTCCCTGAAAGATTTGGTGAGCCTTGATCTTTCCGGTAATCATATATCTCCGACCAGTTTAGATACGAATTCAGAAATCCCAGCAAACTTGGAGAGTTTGTACTTACAAGACTGTGGGATCAACGAGTTCCCAAATATCTTAAAGAACCTTGAGAAGTTGGAGTTTATAGCATTGTCGGGGAACAAAATCAAAGGGAAAATCCCAGAGTGGTTATGGAACCTTCCTCGTCTGATGACATTGTCTATTTCAGATAATTCGATTACTGGTTTCGAAGGTCCAGTGAACGTTTTGGTAAATTCATCGTTGAAGAATTTAGATGTAGAGCGAAACAGTTTTGAAGGAGAAATTCCTATCCTGCCACTCTCTATCAACATCTTTTCTGCGTCAGCCACTAGATTCACAGGGAGCATACCTCTTTCAATCTGCAATTGTACATCTCTCACGCATTTGATGCTAGGTTACAACAACCTCACTGGTCAAATTCCTCAATGCTTTAGTCACTTGACGTTTTTGAATCTCCGGAAGAACAACTTGGAAGGAAGCATTCCTGACGCCTTTTACATTGGTGCTTCTCTACAAACATTTGACGTTGGACACAATCGACTAACCGGAAAGCTTCCAAGATCTCTTCGAAATTGTTCATCTCTAGAGTTTCTAGTTGCTGACCACAACAGAATCAAAGACAAGTTTCCTTTCTGGCTCAAGGCTTTGCCGAATTTGAAAGTCCTTATCCTCAGTTCAAACAAGTTATATGGTTCTATACTTCCTCCTGATCAAGGTCCTCTCTGGTTTCCAGAGCTGCGTATATTTGAGATATCTGATAATAATTTTACTGGAAGCTTGCCACCAACATACTTTGTCAATTGGAAAGCATCGTCACTTATGATGGATGAAGATGGTGGTCTATATATGTCACGCACAACAAATTTTCAAGGATTTTTGGTATATGGATATACAGAGACTATAGATTTGCAATACAAAGGTTTATCAATGGAGCAAGCGAAGGTCCTTACTTCCTTCGCTACCATTGATTTTTCTGGGAATAGAATTGAAGGAAAAATTCCTGAATCAGTTGGTCTCGTGAAAGGACTGATTGCACTCAACTTATCAAACAACGCTTTCACCGGCCATATTCCTCTGTCTTTCTCCAATCTGAGCAATCTCGAGTCACTAGACCTATCAAGCAACCAACTCTCTGGGACTATTCCTAATGGCCTTGGGACCCTCTCGTTTTTGGCGTACATAAATGTGTCTCACAATCAACTCAAAGGTGAAATACCACAAGGAACACAAATTACAGGGCAACCTAAATCTTCATTTGAAGGGAATGCAGGCCTTTGTGGTCTTCCTCTCCAGGAAACTTGCTTTGGGACTGATTCTCCACCCACACAACCACCTAAGCAAGAAGACGAAGACGAAGAAGAAGTAGAAGTGTTGAACTGGAGAGCTGTAGTAATTGGATATGGACCTGGAGTGTTGCTTGGACTGGCAATAGCGCACGTCATTGCTTCATACAAACCTGAGTGGCTCGTCAAGATTGTTGGTCCCAACAAGCTCAGAAATCGCTAGGATTTTTTTCAGTTTGAGTATGATCCTTCCTTCAATGTATGTATGTAAAGCTTCCGAAGTCTCTTCTATATTTCTCAGTCTTTAAGGTTTCTTAGTTGTTGACCACAACATAATCAAATACAAGTTCCTTTTATTTGGCTCAAGACTTTACCAAATTTCCCAGTCCTTATACTCCGTTCAAACAAATTATATGCCTCGATGTCCCCTCTTGATTAAGGTCCTTTAGGGTTTCCTGTGCTGCCAGATACTTGAGATGTATGTTAATAAGCAAACTGGTTGCTTATCACCAACTTATTTTCTGAATTGGAAAGCATTATCACTCGCAATGAATAAAGATGGGAGGGTTAGAGCATCTGCAATGGAGGTGGTGAACCCCACCAAAAATTAAAGATTCAATCTTTAAAATTCCTAAATAAAGATTCATTCTTAGTGAATCTTTGTACTATTTGCGGTCCCTACGAGACATGGCGGTCCGCGATTGGTTGATTTTTTTTTTCTTTTTTTTTAATCTAAAAGAAACTAAAGAACTTTTTTCTAACTAAAGACTCCAATGAGAATAACAACATTGCGGGTGCTCTTATATATGAGAATGTTTACATTCCAGTAGGCTTTTATACATGTGGAACAACATTTTCACAGGCCATATCCCTCTGGCTTTCACAAATCCTAAGAAGCTGGATCAGTCACTAGACCTATCAAGCAACCGAGTAATTGTGACTTACCTCAAGAAGTTGGCTGCCCCTCGTTTTTAGGTATATAAATGTGTCCAACAACTCAAGAGTGAAATACCACAAGTAACTCAGATTATAGGGCAACCTAAATCTTCCTTTGAAGGGAATACAAGTCTTTGTGGTCATCCTCTATTGGAAAGTTGCTTTGAGACTAATGCATTGCCAATACAACAAAACTAGAAGCAAGCACAATTGGTGCGACCTCATAAAGCGTCAGGACTGTTTCAATAATGAGTTTGTGCTTTCAGTGTCTGTCAAGTAGTTTTTGATCATGTACTATAGCATTTCCTTGTGTATGTAAGTGATGCATACAAAGTCTTAGATACTGTTATCTTTGATTTGTTTTTAAAACCGTTAAATCCGTTTAAACCACCAATCCCTCAAGTCTGGTTTATTAGACAAAACCCTAAAGAGTCGACTAAAGAGTTTTTTCCATTAGGAGTATTTCAATAAGGTTCTCACACTAAAATTTTTTGTCATCACTCCTTCCATATGGAATCTGGCAGGGGATTCGTTTGCATCATTCTACATAGACATGTTCCATGACCTGACTCTACTAACCAGACGTTAGGGAAGCAAAATGACCCCAATTACCCTCACAAAGAAATATGCGTTCTCTTGGTTCCTTGTAGAAACACTAAAAGCGACTGTGAAGTCTTTATCACATAGCAAAATCAAATTTCCTGCTGGATGAAAACAGAAAACGGGAAAAAGAAAAAAAAAAATCAAGAGACTAGAGATGGCAGACGAATAGAACTCTGTAATTTGATATCAATGGCTATTCTGAACAGATACTGTGTATTTAATGGCATTATCCCTCTTACAAGAATGATCCTGCTGCAAACTACAGCCTTTGTATTGAGTAGGAGACTGTTTTGGTCACTGAGACTATAAGATGAGGAACTTGGAGACAAGAAAAAAACTATGGGTTGAGGTCGAAGTTGGTCTCCAATATGTTCTGAATTTTGGACAGAGAATCAACCTCAAAATCAGGTAGCAGTCCAGAGGCAGAAAAGTCATCTGGTCCATACCTTCCGGTTTCATCAAGCAAGCATGTGAAAGTTCCAGCTCCTTTCCCACAAGCTATCTGCAGAATCAAGTTAAGAGAGAATCAATTACAAGTTATAATGTTCAGACCTCCCTTCATAGCAGATCTTTAAACCATTGCATAAGGTCTGTGTTTTAGCTTCTTTCATAGGCTTAAACGCAGACCTTCTTTTCACATTGCTTAAAAAGTGCTAAGAAGAAAGATTGATCATCATGTCAGCTACTCACATCATCTTTCAAGCTGTCACCAACCATCATGACTTCATTGGGTGGGATGTCCCATGCAGAACATATATGCAGCAACGGGTCTGGGTTTGGTTTATACGGACGAAACTCTCTGCCTAGCGCCGGAGAAAAGATGACCTAATACAATCAAAAGTAATTAGACAAGCCCTCTCTGATGACCACCAAAACCAATCAGGCAGCAAACTAGACTGATTCCACCATAACGTCTTTACTTCTGATACTTGGACTATATGGCTTACAACATGTACCTCAAAACGTTGGTGGAATATGATTGCCTTCGTAACATGTACCTCAAAACGTTGGTGGAAATATTATAGAAATATTAATTACAAAATGATACAGTAAAATATAAAATTACATAGAAATACAAAATTAAATATTAAATAACAAGTAAAATACTATATTATTCTATAAAACTATTTTCGTAATACTTCTATATATGATCAGTTAGTGCATTTGTTAACCTTTTTTTTAATATTGTTGTTATCTAAATCTAGTTTTGAAAAAGCCTTACTTTAAAGTTTTTATTTAATTTCATTTGTAAAAATTAAAATTATAAAAGAAAATTTGAAATATTTATGAGTTATAAAATTTTGAAGGATTAAAAAGATTAAAGGACAAAATATTTATGATTAGGATCAAAATGCAATATTGAAAAATATAAAACTTCAAATTTGAATTTTTGAATAGTGACACTCTATATTTGAAGTTTTACTATTCAAAACTTTAAATTTGAGAGAACAAAAAAATTTCATATTTAAAGTTATATAATATTTTTTGGAGATGCTCTAAACCACCTGCACTGCTCGACCAAAACAAATTAAATATTATCTATCTATTATTATAAAATAGACTTTGCTCCCTCCTGGTGATGCCACATCAGATTCCAAGTCAGAAATTCATGCTCTGAAAATATGACACGTGTCCAAGAATATCAAAACTCAGCGATTCATTTAAGCTGCTTCGAGATGGGCTTTTATCTTCTAATGTGTGTTGGGTTGTTAATATTATCTCTGTATCCGGTCCTCTAAACCCTAATCCTGCTGTATCGAAGAAACAAGCTTCGCTTCTCTCCTTCGTGAGACGACGACGACTCGGTGACTTATAATCTTCTTCTCGACATCTAAAAGTACGTTCTAGCGTGTGATCTATTCTAATCCTTCTCTCATCTCTCGAGCTAAGACCGTTGTTGAAACCACTATCTCGAGAAGAAACTCCTGGTTTGTCGATTTTCATGATGTCTGGATACAGAAATTGATTTTTCATTCATGCTCTCCTCTCATCGGTCACTGTAATCGGTTTCTGTTTGAAGCTTGCCTTTGAACTTTTTTCTTTTATGTCTTTGAACTTTGATCTTCAATTGTGATCTGAATTGAGCTTTCTGATCATTGGAACAATCTTTGTTAATTTCTATTTTGATTTCAATCGCAGCATAGTTCTGAGAAGATCCATTTCAACGTATGGTGCTCAGGGAAGTTCATATCTCTTTCAGATGTTATGTATGTTGAAATAAAGTATAACTTACATTTACTGGATATTTCTCCTCACTTATTGTTGAAATGTATGAAGATAAAAAGATGTGGAGAGATGACACAAAAGATATGTTTCTTCGAAGACCAGATGTCAAAGGTTGGAGTTTCTAGACAAAGAAGTTGATATGGATTTGGATGATGTTGAGGTGAACCCAATGCTTGCTTTTGTTTTTTTTTTATAATTTTTGGGACAGCCATTGCTTCCCCTACTCCTCCGTTCTTAAAACTCATGAGAAGTTCTTCAACCTCATGAACACCTAGAACAAATTCCAGAAAATAATCTTTAAGTCTTCACTGAATTGTATATTATTTTTAATACTTTTTTTAGATAGCTTTGATTGTTTTTGTTTAACCGATTCTCTTTTCATGTGTTTCAGGCGACCATTTTCCGTGAATGTCAACCGGCTCGCCTCTTTCAGGCAACGTTTCAAGGCGGGGTCAATGTCTCTGTGAGCGGGTTTACTGTGGCTCAGTGTGATCAGAATTTCAGACTAACCGACTCCAGGAACCTGAAAACACTGACACTATAACAAATATACTCTGAGATACGGTTAAGAAAACATCCACGGAAGAGCTAAAGCTGTTGACGCCGAGCCGAGCAATAACATTCCCGGTCGTCGTGTCAGAAACGTTAGCACAACTCCTGATACCGACGTTGACGATGACTTCATCTCAGGTATCCAAAGTTTATTTAAAAAGAAAAAGAAAACCAGTTTGTTTAATGTTTTCTGGGAAACTATGCAAACTTATAACTCCACCTGAAACACAGAAACAGAGGCGTCCATGGTTAGATATATAGTATATATATCTATCCCAGGAACTCTTGAAAACTGCAGATCTTCAATAAGTACATATAAGATAATGGTAGTCTGTTATGGTTACTCTTTTTTTTTTATAAGATTATATGAAACTTCCATCTATTCTATCATGTTCAATATTCTGTAACACATACAGAGATTGCAGCACGATTATTTTGGCAAACTGGAAGCTCATGTGATCTACTAAATCAACTCAGATATTGTCAGGAGGTTAGTCACCACTGTTAGTATAAAATAGTTACTGATACTTAGAGTACATATCTATATATAATTATCACATTTAAGCGTGACATCTGGACGTAACATCATTACAGACCAGAACTACACAAATTCTTTTACTCCCTCAGCTACAGATCAACCATTTAAAAACGCAGAAGAGGAAGACCTCACCCTTTTCCGGGTACAGAAATCCTTGATCATAACGTCTTTACCTTTCAAGATTCAGTACGGCAATCCTTAATTGCTTGCAGGAGGAAGTGGACCGCCCAACAACTAACTTACATGGAGCACCGCCCATGGCTATCAGATAATTATGTAGACAATTTTGAATCATCCTTGATAACAACTCAAGAGAAGGAAAGAAACGCAGGTGTGCCAACGTTACTTTGGTCAGGTTCTATAAATCTCTCCACTTTACAACCAGTTTATTCAAACGCAATTGTTGCAGGCTCTGCTAGGAAAGTCAACTATTAAGGAAGGCACTTTGTCTGAGAGGAGGAAGTCACAGACCACTACAGCTACTGCAGCAACCAGTTCAAATCGTCGAGGGGTTTGAGAAATTAATACAAGTTTAGATTTTAGTATTCTCCATACTGAGTAGATCTTATTCATGTAAAAAGAAGCTCGATCCAGATGATAAATGGAAGATTGTATCATGTCCAACATGCGGAGCTTTAGTCTGGAATGTTGAAGCTGTCGGGAATCAAACTACTCAGAAGTAGTACTGAGGAGCGGAAGAAGTTCAATATTTGTTTTCAACAGTGTCGAGTGAGGCTTCAGCCAGTGCGCGAACTATCTTCTTTGCTAAATGAGCAACTCGAAAGTCCTAGATTCCGTCTCCATGTCCGGCTCGGCAAACATTTGACTTGCTTTCACATCTATGGGTGCTAAAGTAGACCATACAGGGATAGCCTGGTGCATTTGCATTCTTTTTTTTTTGTCAACTGGTCCATTTACATTCAGGATATATAATACTTAAGGGTAAAGAGTTCGCTGAAGCATACAAGAAAATCTATAAAATCACACCCCAACAATCCGCTTATCAGCACTACCTTCAAATATTATAAAAATGAACAAGGTTAGATATAATAAAAAGCTTGTTGCCCAGAAAAAAGATATAATAAAAGCTCTTCGTTAGCTTCGATACCACAGAATGAATCTACCTTTTTTCCAAGAAATGAGTCTACCTTAAAACTAACGTTCTCTTCAATAATATGTTCAGCAAATCACAAACTATAAACAACAAATAATATTTATATATATATATATGAAAAATAATGTTTCACGATTAATAAAACTGAATCCTTTATTTTTCGTGATGACATTTCGTCAAGAGAAGTAGTATAAAAATTTAACACTATAATTGTTAAAAGTTTATTAAATATTCTACATTTTCATCATCTTATGATTTTAAACCAAATTTATTGGTAAATTATTTAATAATCTAGAATTTGTTTTTGATCAATATTTTATTTTAGATCTAACAAAACATTTGACCTCAATCTAAAATAACATTTTAGCACATAATTAATAATATAGTATCAAATACATAAATTTTAAAAATATTCATAAGAAAAAAAAATCTAAGATTTTTGAACATGTTAATATTAAGATAATCACAATCTGCAATAGGAATAACAAAACGTACGCAATAAAATTTAATATCACCTTAAAATTTAAGTAAGCTAAACATTTTGAAGTACTCCTTCACTCATACAGTTATGTATTTTTCGGTTACTAACCGGTCTGTAGGGTGAGAGAGAGAGAGAGAGAGAGTTAAAATAAGAAAATAATATATCTTATATATATCTCTTGCAAATGTAAACCTAAAACACAAACTACAAAATCATATAAAATAATAATAATCCATATCACAAGTAAAGTATATCCCGCCCGTAGGGCGGACCGACCCTAGTTGTATATATTATACAGTCTCTGTTAATTAAAATACCAATTTTGTTTTTTTTTTCACAGACACATTTATTCTTTTTCTTTCTTTGAAACCTAGTATAAAATTGAGTTTGAAACCTACAACATGGTGTTAAACGATGACACCATGTCAGTTATACATTTGGTCAATTGACTGAGGTGAATGTACATTTAACCATGATTTCAAAAGTTTTTATAAATTTTTAATTTATATTAAGGTCATGACAAAATATCCACTGTGTTATAGCGTTCGTGAAGGAAAATACACAACCGAAAAAGTTGAAGTTGTTGTACACGACATTACACAGACCAAATGAAGATTCTAGTTCCCGTAGCTGATGATGATGGTCTTTAGTGTGTGATACATGTTAGGTCTTCTGTTATCAAAACCAATATATACGTGACCACTTTGTCTGTGAGTGTGACCGTCGTTCACGTTACCAGGTGTCTGCAATTTGACACTCGACAAACATTATGTCATGTCGTTATATGCTAAAACGATTTATGTAGTTTTGAACATATGTGAAATTTCGAACCAATGTCTTTCCAATCCATTATTTTTCTGTTGAACTATTCCGATCCAAGTCATACGCTAGAAAAAAAACAACTAACGTGGATTTCACTTCATAATTTGTCCAAGCTAGAATACAAAGACAAAAAAACTTAGCTCTAACTTCTTCTAAGTCAAGTTGTGTGGGTGACGTAGCTCAAGTTGATACCCACGTATTTTTCTTTATTTATACCTACCAACCTTCTCTCTCATTTTCTTAAACCAAAATAAATCTTCTTCAGTACTTTTTAAAGACCATGTCTGAATCCCGTTTGCATTTGCATTTTCTCTCGCTAATCTTGCTCTGTTGTGTCTCCCCTTCAAGCTCCTTCACTATAAACTTCGATTCTACTAGTTATGTTGCTTGTCGTCCCCATCAGACTCAAGCTCTCACTGACTTCATGAACGAGTTTGATAGCAGGCACTGCAACCTCAGTGATCCCTACAATGGTGTCTGGTGCGATGACTCGACCGGTGTGGTCACAATGCTACGACTCAAGGCCTGTCTCAGTGGAACTCTGAAGCCCAATAGTAGCCTATTCAGGTTACATCATCTTCGTTACCTTTTTCTCAGTGGAAACAACTTCATCTCAGCTACACTTCCTTCTGAATTTGGCAACCTCAACAGGTTAGAGGTCTTAACTCTATCCAATAATCGTTTAGTAGGCCAAGTTCCTTCCTCATTTAATAACTTAAGCCTTCTTTCCGTTTTAGACCTTTACGATAATGAACTCACCGGTAGTTTCCCACTTGTAAGGAATCTAACAAAGCTCTGGGTTTTAGATCTTTCTAATAATTATTTCTCTGGAACTCTGAATCCCAACAGTACTAGCCTGTTTGAGTTGCACCACCTCCGTTACCTTAATCTAGGTTTCAACAACTTCAGTTCATCACTACCTTCTGAGTTTGGAAATCTCAACAAACTTGAGTCCTTATCTCTTCCCTTCAATGACTTTTTCGGGCAAGTTCCTCCCACAGTTAGTAACCTAACCTCACTAACCGAATTATACCTTGACCACAACCAGCTCACTGGTAGCATCCCACTTGTACAAAAGCTAACCATGCTCTCTGTTTTAAGTCTGTATGAGAATCACTTCTCTGGAACCATTCCTTCTTCTCTCTTCACTATGCCTTCCTTATCATCTCTTAGTCTACAAGGAAACAATCTCACCGGATCTGTTAAATCTCCTAACTCCTCTACCCCATCTAGGCTGGAGTACATGTATCTTGGGAATAACCATTTTGAAGGAAAAATCATAGAGCCTATCTCAAAGCTCATCAACCTCAAAAAGCTTGACCTTTCTTATTTTAGCCCAAGCTACGTGATTGACATAAGCCCGTTGTTCTCGCTAAAATCTTTGCTGGAACTTGTTCTTTCCGGTAATAGTATATCTCCGGCCAGTTTAGATTCAAATTCAGACATCCCACCAAACTTGGAGTTTTTGCAGTTATCGGATTGTGGCATCAGCGAGTTCCCAAATATCTTAAAGAACCTTGAGAAGTTGGAGTTTATATTATTGTCCGACAATAGAATCAAAGGGAAAATCCCGGAGTGGTTATGGAAGCTTCCAAGTCTTACCTCGGTGTTTCTTACATATAATTTGATTAATGGTTTCGAAGGTCCAGTGGACGTTTTGGTCAATTCATCTTTGAAGTATTTAGATCTGGAGCTAAACTGCTTTGAAGGAGCAATTCCTATTCTGCCACTCTCTATCAACCTCTTCGCTGCATCAAACAACAGATTCACAGGGAGCATACCTCTTTCAATCTGCAATTGTAAATCTCTCACAGATTTGATACTAGAAAACAACAACCTCACGGGTCCAGTTCATCAATGCTTTAGTCACTTGACGTTTTTGAATCTCCGGAAGAACAACTTGGAAGGAAGTATTCCTGACGCATTTTATGCCGGTGCTTCTCTACGGACACTTGATGTTGGACACAATCGACTAACCGGGAAACTCCCAAGATCTCTTCAAAACTGCTCATCTCTCGAGTTTCTAGTTGTTGACCACAACAGAATCAAAGACAAGTTTCCTTTCTGGCTCAAGGCTTTACCGAATTTGAAAGTCCTTATCCTCCGTTCAAACAAGTTCTATGGATCTATATCTCCTCCTGATCAAGGTCCCCTCGGGTTCCCAGAACTGCGTATATTTGAGATATCTGATAATAATTTTACTGGAAGCTTGCCACCAAGGTATTTTGTCAACTGGAAAGCATCCTCACTTACGATGAATGAAGATGGTGGTCTATATATGAAACACGACACAGATTTTCAAGGATTATTTGTATATAGATATACAGAGTTTGTAGATTTACAATACAAAGGTCTATCTATGGAGCGAGAGAATGTCCTTAATTCCTACGCCGCCATCGATTTTTCTGGGAACAGAATTGAAGGACAGATTCCTGAATCCATTGGTCTCTTGAAAGCGCTGATTGCACTCAACTTCTCAAACAACGCCTTCACAGGCCTTATTCCATTGTTGTTGGCCAATCTGAGCAATCTCGAGTCACTAGACCTATCAAGAAACCAACTCTCAGGGTCTATTCCTAATGGGCTTGCGACCCTCTCATTTTTGGCGTACATAAATGTGTCTCACAACCAACTCAAAGGGGAAATACCACAAGGAACACAGATTACTGGTCAACCTAAATCATCCTTTGAAGGAAATTTAGGGCTTTGTGGTCTTCCTCTCCTGGAAACTTGCTTTGGGACTAATGCTCCACCGACACAACAACCCCGGGAAGAAGAAGAAGATGAAGAAGAGGAACAAGTGTTGAACTGGAAAGCTGTAGTTATTGGGTATGGACCTGGAGTGTTGCTTGGACTGGCAATAGCACAGCTCATTGCTTCAACCAAACCTGAGTGGCTCGTCAAGATAGTTGGTCCCAATAAGCGCAGAAATCGGTAGGATTATTTTCAGTTTGGGTGTAATCCTTGAATGTATGTCTAGTAGTTAAGTGCTCATGTATGCAAGCATTTCCTTATGTTTGTTGTATCATTATCTCATGTTTTCTTCTATTTCTCTCTTTTTTTAATAAAGCTTCAGAAGTCTCTTCTATATTTTCTCAGTCTTTAAGGTTTCTAGTTGTTGACCACAACATAATCAAATACAAGTTCTTTTTTTTTGGCTCAAGACTTTACCAGATCTCTAAGTCCTTATACTCCGTTCAAACAAATTATATGACTCGATATCCCCTCTTGATTAAGGTCCTTTAGGGTTTCCTTTGCTGCCAGATACTTGAGATGTATGTTGTTAATAAGCTAACTGGAAGTTTACTACCAACTTATTTTCTGAATTGGAAAGCATCATCACTAACAATGAATAAATTAATTTGGGATAATGGCATTAGGTAGCTATCAAATAGAAACGGTACGTTTGCATCATTCTACATAGACATGTTCATGACCTAACCAGACATTAGGGAAGCAAAAGGACCCCAATTTGGACCCTCACAAAAGAACGAACTATGCGTTCTTGGGTTTCTTGTAGAAACACTAAAAGCGACTGTGAAATCTTTTATCACATAGCAAAATCAAATTTCCCGTTGGATGAAAACAGAAAAAGGAAAAAAAATAAAATAAAATCAAGAGACTTGAGGTGGCAGACGAATAGAACTCTGTAATTTGATATCAATGGCTATCCTGAACAGATACTGTGTACTGGTATTATTTTTTCTCTCTTACAATAATGATCCTGCTGCAAAGTATTGAGTAGGAGACTATTTTGGTCCTACCGAGACTATAAGATGAAGAGCTTGGAGACACGAAAAAACTATGGGTTGAGATCGAATTTCGTCTCCAATATGTTGTGAATTTCGGACAGGGAATCAACCTTAAAATCAGGTTGCAGTCCAGAGACAGAAAAATCATCTGGTCCATACCTTCCAGTTTCATCTAGCAAGCATGTGAAAGCTCCAGCTCCTTTCCCACAAGCTATCTGCAGAATCAAGTGAAGAGAGAATCAAACTACAAGTTATAATGTTCAGACCTCCCTTCATAGCAGATCTTTAAACCATTGCATAAGGTCTGTGTTTTAGCTTCTTTCATAGGCTTAAACGCAGACCTTCTTTTCACATTGCTTAAAAAGTGCTAAGAAGAAAGATTGATCATCATGTCAGCTACTCACATCATCTTTCAAGCTGTCACCAACCATCATGACTTCATTGGGTGGGATGTCCCATGCAGAACATATATGCAGCAACGGGTCTGGGTTTGGTTTATACGGACGAAACTCTCTGCCTAGCGCCGGAGAAAAGATGACCTAATACAATCAAAAGTAATTAGACAAGCCCTCTCTGATGACCACCAAAACCAATCAGGCAGCAAACTAGACTGATTCCACCATAACGTCTTTACTTCTGATACTTGGACTATATAGCTTACAACATACCTCAAAACGTTGGTGGAATATGTCGATTGCCTTCTTAACATTGCGTGTAATGAGCCCCCTCCTACAAAAGTGAAACAACAAGTTGCTTACCTCTTCTTAACATTGATGAGCAAGGAAACAACAACAAGCTGTAGAGAGAGAAGAATCAGAAAACCTACTTTATCTTCTTTGAATCAAGAAAGCCACATAGCTCAACAACACCTGCAACAATAACTTCTATCAAAACCTCTAACCACCAAAGAAACACAGGAGACTTACTACTTCATCTTCACCCTTAAAGTTACAATCTTTCTCAATCGTAAACCAACCAAGTTCGAAGCTTTCTCCACATAGATCAAAAACAACAAAGATACACATAAACCCTCAAACAATCCGTACCGGGCATGATTTGGAGCTTATCTATACCCTGTTGCTCATAATCAGCGATGATTTCGTACGCCTTCTGCTGCTTATCGGGGCTCCACGACTCTATATGGTGAAGAATATCGATTCCGGTAGGCCTCTCCGCCTTGATTCGCTTGTACTCGTCTTCACCGAGGACAGTCCTGTACATTGCCGCGAAATCGATGACCGGAACCGTTAAGGTTCCGTCCATGTCGAACACAACGCCTCTCAGCCGAGCTTTCGCGTTCGTTGTTGTTAGATTCGCCATGGAGATCGAAGCACAGGAAGAAGAAGAAGGTGGTCTGAGTGTGAGGGGAAGTAATGATCTTGATAAGAGGAATGATGATGTCATGGAAAAGACAAACTGAAATGGAGACGCATGCGTTTTGCTTTTGTCGGATACATTTTAACCGGTTCGGTTCGGTTTATTGAAATTAAAAATTAGTTTGATTCGGTTTAGTGTGTTTTGTTTTTATTATTTGAGCATGTTTGTGTAAGAGCTCAAAAATGGAAACAAAGACACCAACAATCTTAACAACAATGGTGTTTCTGCTGCTTCTTCTCTTCTTATTTTCTTCTTCTTCTTAACCGGTTTCCTCCTCGGTTCGGTTCTCGGCTGCTCGGGAACGGTCCCGGGCCCTTCTAACTCGTCCCACCCACCAAAGTTAGAAGCCATTCGAGCTGAACCACTGTTTCTGACCTGAGATGGGCTGTATCGAACTCTGCTCCTTCTCTCGTCCTCTTTCATCTCTATCCCGAACTGGTTTGCCATTGATGTTCTTCTACGTTTATTATCCCAACCAACCAACTTCTGGAACGCTAGAAACAACAGTGATGGCCCGATGGCTACGCCTAGCGATATGAGGAAAGCTTTGGGTCCGGTGCTGAAGAAAAGCGATAAGAGGATGAAAGGGAGAAGATATCCATACGACTTAAATGCCTACAAAGGGAACACAAAACCAAATCAAAGATCCACACCAACAAGAAGAGATCATACTCTAAAATGCAGCTATAGACCAACAAGACCAAACTATTTTAGCAAAATTAAAAAAAAAAAAAAAAACAAGACCAAACTAACTTAGATTCACCAATGTTCAAATTGAGACAACCAATCATAGTTTAAACGTATAGAAATGAAATACCTTAAGAATCCAGACATTGTCTACAATCTCCTCTAAGATCTTCCACAGATCGATTTCGCCATTATCATCACTAACATCATCGTCGTCGTCTTCAACGTTATCCTCCAATAATTCTTCCCAAAGCTGCCGCCTTTTCCTCCCTCTCTTCCCCCTTTCCATCCGTCCATACCTTCCGTCTCCTTCCTCCGCCACGGCGCATATTTTGTAGCGGAATCTCCGGCGATTCAGGGGGATTACCTTCACCGAAACTACTGTAGAGCGTGAGGATGAGCCAGAAACAGAGGATGTGGAGGATGTAGGCTTTTGGAATCGGCGCGCATGGAGGTTTGTGAAGCTGAGGAAAATAGAGGGTCGCGGCAAGGAGGGGCGAAGAAGCGGAAGAGCTCCTCTATCCGCCATTAACGTCTCTTTGGCGAAGCGAGAGAGCAAGTCTAGGAAGGAAATATTCTGGTCCGTCTATGTCCACTGAAACTGCGCCACGTTGTCACCATCTCCTCCATTGGAATCGAATTACCGCTAAACCGGATTGGTCCACGAGAATGTTCGGAAATTAAAATCCGGTTTACAGTGCCTTAGGGGATACTTTATTAATGAAATGGGCCTTCTAAAGCCCATAAAACTTGAGTCGGATGCTAAAACTCAATTCAGTGAATGAGCTTGGAGAACACGTAAAAAACCTAAACCCTATCTTAGCTCTACTCACTTTTCTACTCTTACTCTTAGTGTGAATTCTCAGTTTAGCTAGATCTGTTCTGTATCTGTCGTCTTCTTGGGTTGCATGACACCATGTATCATCTTGTCTCCAACATTCCTTCAAAAGCTAGGTTAGATCTATTCGGCTTCATCATTTTCTCTGTATTTCTGAAAGTTAACTTTCATTTCTTGATATCATTTATCTTTCTTTTATTTTAACAGAATTGACAGAAAGTGTACAAACCGGGTTCGTATTGTTCTTCATTTCGTATCTACTTATGCTGCCATAGCCAATTGTGGGTATGTATTGATGTATATTCTTTTGTATTGTTTAGATTACAAGCAGGCTCAGTTCCACTAGGAGTTATTCAGCAAAAAACAGAAGTTCCAGTGTTAATGAGCTTTCTGATACAGGTCAAGTCACTATAGGACCCAAGGTATATTAACTTTTATTTATGATCATTTCTGTGCTAGAGATTAGTATTACAAGTGATACTAGTTATAACGAAGGAAACATGTGACGACCTTGTGAGTAGTGACAACCTCTCACACTATTTGATACGACTATCCAAATCACCTTATCCTTTGTAAGGGTTGTAATGTCACCATCGAACAAAGCTCTGAGGGTAATATCACCATCACACATAGCTGGCGTGCACCAAAGGTGACAAAGGATGATGTAACTATTGCCAAGAGCATTGAGTCCAAGGACAGAGTAGTCAAGAACGTTGGTGCCAGTCCTGTCAAACCGGTTGCTAAAGCCTCAAATAATGTAGCTGGTGATGGTAAGGGAGCTACCTTTCATTATATTAATTTGAACGTTTTTCTTTTCTTCTTAGTCTCCTATGATTCTCATATTAATTGTTTTTTTTTGTATTCGACCAAAAAATAGGAACAACGTATGCTACAGTCCTTACTCGAGCTATCTTAACGGAAGCTTGTAAATCAGTTGCTGGTTGGATGGGTGAAATGGACCTAAGACGTGGTATCAAGTTAGCAGTTGGTAACGTTTTGAAGAACTTAAAGAGTAAAGCACGCATGATTAGCACTTTTGAAGAAATTGCCCACGTTGGAACGACATCAGCTAATGGAGATAGAGAGATTGGTGAACTCATTGCAAAGGCTATCGAAAGTGTTGGCAAAGAGGGAGTGATCACAGTTCAAGTAACTTGAATCTAATCGCAAAAGTTATTTTGCTTATTTTTTTTATGGACTGGCTCTGAAAATTTTGGAGACTATAGACAAAAAAAAAAATATTTTAATAATATTTTATTTGATATTTTAGGAGGCCTATAGATTTGGGAGTTATAGGCCAATGTTTCTCTATATTCATGACCGGCTCTAATGGTGATTAACTTATGCTACTATCTCTCTCTTGGTAACAGGCTGGCAATACCTTGTTTAACGAATTGGAAGTTGTTGAGGGTATGAAAATTGACAGGGGATACAGATCCCCATTCTTCATTACAAACGAGAAAAACCAAACAAGTGTAAGGATCAGGATCCAAACCTTGATGTTTTTAGTCAGTTTTAAGGGATTCACAAGTATTGATATGGTTTTGCAGGAGCTAGAAGATCCTCTAATTCTCATCCACGAGAAGGAAATTACCAGTCCTGATCCTATGTCTAAAGTTACTGGTCCTGAATCTATGTCTACAGTCTTAGAGTTGGCTCTCCAGGTATAAGTGAATTCAATATAATGTCTACTGATTCAAAACCTTGTTACTTTTAATCAGTTTTATGTATTTGATATGGTTTTTGCAGAAGCTAGAATATCCTCGCCTTCACACCTACGAGGAGAAAGTTACCAAATTTAAATATATGACCAAAGTCTTAGACTTGGCCCTCAAGGTATAAATAAATCATTTGGTGATTTCAGTAATGTTCAAGTTATTTTGTATATGAATATATATTTTTCTCTATCCTTTTTTTTTTCAGGAAAAAAGGTCGCTGCTGATCGTTGCGGAGGATCTGGACAGTTTTTCAGTTGCTGGGCTAATTTGGAAAACGCCTCGTTCTTACGATGTTTCTAGGCTAGGGCTACGTTGGGAAACGCCTAGTGCTGAAATGAAGGTTTTTCTTTTCAGCATTTTTTGTTATACGCTCTTTGTATATCTTTATTTGCTTGGCTTAATGTAATTATGTAAATGCCATCACATTATATGTACCTATGTGCGGTGAAGGCCCCTGGTTTTGGAGAAAACCGTAGGGCTTATATGCACGATCTAGCCACCCTCACAGGAGCGCAGGCAAGACAATTTTACTATCTGCCAAGCTTACACTAATTGCATGCATGATGTCTAATACTACTCCTTGGATGATTTCAATTTACAGGTAATAACAGAAGAGAGAGGTATGAGTCTTGAGAAAATTGAACTCAGTATGCTTGGAAACTGCAAAAAGGTTCGTTTGGCTCAATTCCTATTTACCTTCAAAAACATTTATATCACATGCAAGAGGCGAATCTGCCCATAGCGAAGTGAAACATTATTTTTAGGAGTTAATTGTAAATAGGCATATTCTTCCAAATTGTTAAAAATATATATATATTAAAGTTACTACTAAATTGTCTATGATACCAAAATCTCAGGACAGCCCTAATCATATGATCTTCATTTGTGAACAGGTAATTATATCCAAAGACAGCACTATTTTTATTGGTGGGGCTGGTGACAAGAAATATATTATTATTAGGGAACGATGTGAACAGGTCGGTTTATACTTCTCACATATTATATAATGTAGCAGAGTCAGTGATCTGCTTTGGCTCTTTTTTTTTTTCCAAATGGGAAGGATGTTATATATGTTCTAAGTCTAAATAATCATGCAGATACGATCGATGGTTGAAGCGAGCGAGTCTGACTATGACAAGGGTATGTTACAAGACAGGTTGGCAAAGCTTTCTGGTAGTGTTGCTGTAATAAAGGTAACGAAACTGTTCTGTTGGAACACACTGATGGACTCAATATTTATTGATGCATAACTAATGATGGGTTTGGCTTTTTTAGATTGGAGGAACGAGTGAGAGAGAAGTTGGCAAGAAGTTAGATAGAGTAAAAAATGCTCTAAATGACACCAAAGCAGCTTTAGAAGAGGATATTGTTCCAGGTGGTGGTGTTGCTCTTCTGTACGCGTCAAAAGAACTTGAGAAGCTTTCCACAGATGATGACTCTTATCAGAAAGTTGGTGTCCAAATCATCTAAAACGCTCTCAAGGTTTTTTTTCTTCTCATCACATCATTCTTCTTTTTTTTTTTGAAACACTATCACATCATTCTTCATATCCAATTTAAACAGCTTTATGAATCTTATGTTAAGGATATGATATATTCTCCATTTAAGTCTCGTATCAATCTCTGTAATATAGGAAAGTATTGTTAATAGCTTAACCTAGTAGCTCTTGTGCTCTAAGTATATATATTCCCTCTCTGTAATGTAAAGTATATATCGAAATAATATCACTTACATGGTATCACGAGCCTAATCGGTTACCCTATTTTTTTTTCCTTTCTTTTTCTTGGCCGCCACCCCCACCTTCTTCTTCGTTCACTTCCTTCTTCTTCAAGCTTTAACCATGGCCGCCATAGCAGAAACCGTTGACACATCCAAGAACCTGCTCAACATCAACATGGTGAATATCACCAAACTCACGTCAACAAACTTCATGACTTGGAATCTCCAAGTACATGCTCTTCTTGAAGGTTACGACCTCGCGGGATATCTTGACGGCTCCACACCGGCGCAGGAAAAAACCATCACTGTCGATGATGAAATCACCGTCAATCCAGATTTCACAAAATGGCGTCGACAAGACCGCCTCATCTACAGCGCCTTGATCGGCACCCTGTCTCCATCAATCCAAGCGATGGTGACCAACACCAAGACATCTCATGATGTATGGAAGTCTCTCAGCACCACCTACGCCACACCGACTCGTGGCCACATCCAACAGCTCTCCAACTGAAGCATTACACAAAAGGAGACAAAACCATTGACGACTACATGCGTGGCCTCATTACACGGTTCGATCAGTTGGCTCTTCTTGGCAAGCCTCTAGATCATGAGGATAAGATTGAGTTCATCATTGATGGTCTCCCAGAAGAGTACAAGACAGTCACTGATCAAGTCGAAGGTCGCGAGATCTCACCGTCCATCATCGAGATTCATGAGAAGCTCATAAACAAGGAAGCCAAGCTGCTTTCTCTTACGGCCTCGTCTCCCTCTGCTGCTCCTGTCAGTGCTCACATGGCAGCCTCACGTCCCAAGCACCAACAATCCAATCAAGCGAGGGGCAACCACCAGCAATGGAACAACTACAGGCCCAACCAGAGCATGCCTCAGGCTTCCAGATAGGAACCTCGTCAATCCAAGGGGTATCAAGGAAAATGTCAGATATGCAGTACCTTTGGTCACAGTGCAAGAAGGTGCCCTCAACTGACACAACAATACTCGAATGCTTCCAACTCCTCTCCGTTCAAGGCGTGGCAACCTCGAGCAAACATGGCTCTCACATCACCAAACCCGACGAACGCCTGGCTGATGGACTCCGGAGCTACACATCACCTCACCAGCGACCTCCACAACATGACGGTTCATGCTCCGTATCAAGGTGATGATGCAGTTCTGATAGGCGATGGTTCAGGATTACCTATCACACACACTGGTTCCCTCTCGCTTCCTTCTCATACTAGAGCTCTCAATTTAAATCATGTGCTGTGTGTTCCAAACATTAGGAAAAACCTAATATCTGTCTATCGCCTTTGTAATGCTAACCAAGTCTCTGTTGAATTTTTCCCTGCTCACTTTCAGGTGAAGGATCTGAGCTCGGAAATCCCGTTAATCCAAGGCAAGACCAAGGATGAGCTGTACGAGTGGCCAACCCTACCCTCTACCCTTCAATCCTTCTTTGCGACCACCAAACCAAAAATAACCATGTCCGAGTGGCACTTCCGCCTAGTACACCCATCTTTTTCTATTCTTCAGTCCATTATTTCCAAATTTTCTTTGCCTTTTGCAAAATCTGTAACAGAAAACTCTCTTTGTTCGGATTGTGCTATCAATAAAACTCATAAATTGCCTTTTTCCCTAAACACTATCACCTCAAACAAACCCTTACAATACATATACACAGACCTTTGGAGCTCACCCATTATCTCCATCGACGGATACAAGTACTACCTTGTTCTCGTTGATCACTACAGCCGCTACACCTGGCTCTTCCCTCTCAAACTCAAGTCACAGGTCCTAGACACATTTAAAAAATTCAAGGCGCTAGTGGAGAACTATTTCAACACGAAAATTGGCACCTTGTACTCGGAAAATGGTGGCGAGTTTGTCGGCTTGTGCACTCTCCTTGCTGAAGCTGGAATCTCTCATCTCACAACACCACCGCACACACCCGAACACAATGGAGTCTCTGAAAGAAAGCACAGACATGTTGTTGAAACCGGTTTGACGATGCTCACACATGCCGAGATGCCCAAATCTTACTGGACATACGCATTTGCAACGGCTGCATACCTCATAAACAGAATGCCTACTCCGGTTCTTGACATGGATACACCATTTCACAAACTCTTTGGAACGCAGCCGAACTATACAAAGCTCAGAGTCTTCGGCTGTCTTTGCTTTCCCTGGCTCCGACCCTACACAAAACATAAACTCGAAGATCGCTCCACACCATGTGTGCTTCTTGGCTATTCCACAACCCAGAGCGCCTATCTTTTCTTGCAGCCAGCAACTGGAAGAATCTATGTCTCACGTCATGTTCGGTTTGACGAGACAAAGTACCCTTTCAACGAACTCAGGATGCCAACCTAAACTCCAATAATGGAACCGTTATCCCAGCCTACATCACCACCAGTAACCACTATACCTATTCCTACAACCTCACCTAACCCACCTCAACCTGGACCGCCACTTTCTCAGTCTCAAACGGGATCCTCTAGCTCAGATTCTCACTTGCAGGTACAGGAGAGTTCAACAGACTTGGAGAGCACTACACCTACGAGTGGTGGTTTCGCGGCTCCTGTGGCTAACGTTGACTCGGCTTCAACAGCTCAGCCGTCGGACCAACAAGGACAACAACAACAAATGTCGTCCTCCTCGTCATCATCGGCTTCAGAAACACCACCACCACCAGCGAACGACCACCCGATGCAAACAAGGCGCAAGAATCAAATTATCAAACCCAACCCGAAGTACAACTACTCTGCTGCCCTATCTGCGTCTATTCCAGAAGAACCACACACTCTTGCTCAAGCTCTACGCGACAAGAGATGGCGTGGCTCAATGTCAACAGAAATAGATGCTTTTGCTCGCAATGGTACTTATGATTTGGCTCCCCGACAGCCTCACTACAATGTTGTTGGTTGCAGATGGCTTCATAAAAACAAATTTAACTCCAATGGTACTCATCGCTGCTGCAAGTCGAGATTGGTCGCCAAAGGTTACAAACAGCAACACGGTCGAGACTATACGGAGACCTTCAGCCCAGTAATAAAATCAACAACGCTGCGTCTTGTTCTTGATATCGCTGTAAGCAGAGGCGGACCCACATGGAAGAAAGGTGGGTCAGCTGACACAGGTTAAATATACAAATATGATTTGTAAGGTAATGTGCGTAATGAAAATCAGCTCAGATGGTTACATTGTCCGTTGCCTGACACCCCTATCCTAAGTTCGAGCTGTTCCTGCTCCTGTTTATGTCGTTTTTTTATTCTAATAGTAATCAGTTTGGGCTTTATTCTTATAGTCTGGGCCTACCATACAAATTATGACCCAGGTTAAAGATTTTCCTGGGTCCGCCACTGGCTGTAAGTAACTCTTGGCCTATCCAGAAACGGGATGTTAACAATGCCTTTCTACAAGGCACTCTCACTGAAGAAGTCTATATGGAACAACCACCAGGGTTCACTGATCAAGACAATCGATCGCATGTTTGCCGTCTCAAAAAGGCTGTCTATGGCCTCAAACAAGCTCCTAGATCTTGGTACAACGAACTTCGGGACTTCCTTCTCAGCCTGGGATTCGCAAACTCCTTGGCGGACACATCCTTGTTTGTCCTCAAGAGAAAACATGGTTTTGTCTATCTACTAATCTATGTTGATGACATCTTGGTAACAAGAAACTCTAGAGAAGACATCCGAACCATTCTCACACTGTTGGCGGACAGGTTCTCAATCAAGGATGCTGAAGACCTGAACTACTTCCTCGGCATTGAGGCACACCGCACAGATCATGGACTACACCTGTCCCAGCGCAAATACATCCTTGACCTGCTCCACAAGTATGATATGTCAAATGCGAAACCCGTCAGCACACCTATGGCGTCCTCTCCAAAGCTCTCACTGACCACAGGAACTTCTCTATCGGACCCTACGAAGTATCGCCAACTCATCGGAAGCTTGCAATATCTCCAGTTTACACGCTTGGACATTGTCTTTGCAGTTAATCGACTGTCTCAGTTTATGCATCGACCTACGGAAGATCACTGGCAAGCCGCAAAACGATTCCTAAGATACCTTGCAGGTACTCCCACTCATGGCATCTACTACAGCGCCAACAATAAACTCCTTCTCAAGCATATTCTGATGCTGACTGGGCTGGGGATGTTGACGACTTTGTCTCCACAAACGCTTACATCGTATACCTTGGGAAGCATCCTATCTCCTGGAGCTCAAAGAAACAAAATGGAGTGGCACGCTCGTCTACAGAAGCTGAATATAGGGCAGTCGCCAACACTGCATCCGAGCTAGCTTGGATATGCAATGTTCTCACGGATCTTGGCGTTGAAGTACCCACGGCTCCTTTTGTCTTCTGTGACAATATTGGTGCCACATTCCTTTGTGCTAACCCAGTTTTCCACTCGCGAATGAAGCACATTGCACTTGATTTTCACTATGTTAGAGGACAAGTACAACGAGGAGCTCTGCGCGTCTCCCATGTCAACACAAGAGATCAGCTGGCCGATGTCTTGACAAAGCCACTATCTCGCACTCGCTTCCTCGAACTCAGAGACAAGATTGGAGTTGCTTCAGCCTCTCCATCTTGAGGGGGCGTGTTAAGGATATGATATATTCTCCATTTAAGTCTCGTATCAATCTCTGTAATAT
Source organism: Brassica juncea (assembly GCA_018703725.1). Lineage (NCBI taxonomy): Eukaryota > Viridiplantae > Streptophyta > Magnoliopsida > Brassicales > Brassicaceae > Brassica > Brassica juncea. Next base: position 51,531,612 of record CM031935.1, on the reverse strand, counting down.
AGGAAAGTATTGTTAATAGCTTAACCTAGTAGCTCTTGTGCTCTAAGTATATATATTCCCTCTCTGTAATGTAAAGTATATATCGAAATAATATCACTTACATCTTAAACATAGAATACTTCTTTGATGCAGACACCTGTTTACACTATTGCTTCCAACGCTGGAGTCGACGGTGAAGTCATCGTAGACAAGCTTTTGGAATCAGATAATCCTAAAATCGGTTATGATGCTGCTAAAGGTAGCTCACAGTCTACTTGCTCTTGGTCTGTCTTGTTATTTTTGCTATATATACGTACTGAACTAACTTCTGTCCCCGTATATATTCAGGAGAATACGTGGATATGGTGAAGTCTGGTATTATCGACCCTGTGAAAGTGATCAGAACTGCATTGGTTGATGCTGCAAGGGACGCAGAAGGTATGAAAAATTTATTCTCAAGTTTATTGTTTCACTGTTTTTTTTGCTAATCTTTATTGTTCTATTGGTCAGTGTCTAGTCTTTGTCGACAACGACGGAAGCAGTTGGGACTGATATTCTAACTAAAGAAGACGTGTCTCCGGCTATATATGGGTGGTGGCGGCATGGACGATATGGCGTTATGATGAGAACCATACACGCTAGCTAGGTAACTTGAAACTGTTGTGAGATTATGTGGTCGCTTCATCCACAAGGCATTAATGGACCTAAGATTTTTCCATGATTTCTGGGGTTTTCCTGGTAACCATCTTTTATAAAATCTTTGAAGATTTAAATATTATGGTCATACAAGTCTTTTGTGTTATATTCAGCTTGATGATGAGGACTTTTTTTTCTTCTCAAAATCACATAAACATACATATAACCTTGACTCTACACTCTAATTCTGATTTTCTGTTTTAGAGATGACTTAAGTTATTAACTAAAACTAGATAACTTGTATTGTACTAAAGTTTTCTTTTTAACTAATTAGTGCATAGTTTTCTTGTATGACGATTTATGCTTAAAAAGAACCAATACTTGGGATGAATTGCATGATGCTATGCTTATCTTTTTGGGAAGCGCTTGCTACAAAATACAAACCTCTAGCTCCAGAAGACGTTGAGATTTTGACATCAGGCTTGTAAGCGTACGTGTTTCCTTGTAGTTCCACACCTGATTCGAACTACTGAATAGCTGATGTACTGTATTTGCTGATAATCGGCATTTAACCACATAATGGAATATTATATAGGCCACGTTTGATTGGGCTGGTTTTGTTAACAGCTAAGCCCGAGCAAGAGCCCCATTAACCATAGCCCCAACTATTTATTTGCAAATCACCGGGACTCTAAGGTATCAAGCTTTCAGCTATCGGCAGACTTCAACATCTACAACATGGCGACGCGAATCAGAGGGAAGAAAAAGGTGAATTTCACTGGATCTCACTCACTACACTAACTGTATTCTGAACTGTTTCAGTAACTTTGTTGAATTTTGTAGTTTGTAGCGGACGGTGTATTCTACGCTGAATTAAATAAGATTTTGACAAGAGAGCTTGCAGAGGACGGGTACGTTGGTGCAGAGGCTAAGGTTACAACGACGGAAGAAGTTGTTGTAACTGAGATTTCAAAGAAAGAAGAAGCCTCCCCGGCTACGGGAGGTGGCGTGGGCTGTACGGGAGATAAGGTTTCTACAAAACCAAAACAGTGAATGAGTTTCTTATGAGAATCTTAAACCCTAGCTAGGTTACTTTTGAAACTGTTGCGATATCATATGGTTTGCTTCATCCACAAGGCACTAATTTTTCTTTTGTTCCTATATTATCACTTCGATTTTTTAAATTTATTATTTTTAAATAGGTTTTCATTGTTTGGTCTAAGTCTTTGGTGTCATCTTCCTAGTTCCAATATTCGTCAGATTATAATTCAAGGAAATCTTCAAGGAGGTTTCGCATGGAGATATCTATTTCTTGCCAACCTTCACCAAACCCTAATCTCTTATTAACACAAAATACGTGGTTCATTTAACAGACTCTAAATTAAGATTTTGCCAAATGTAGCATGTAATCGAACGAAACAAAAGATGATTAATTAAATATAAACGTGGCCCCCGAACGTTTCCCTCCACAAACAAATGTCATGAACACAAAAGCCTCTTCTTTTGTCTTCACTTGTTTGTCCGTACATTAATATAATTATAGCAGGTAACCACATTCAATTAATCTAATAGTATTTTAGATTGATTTACAGCTTGGATAAACAGGAAGAAACGAGTTGATTTGATTTGGTTAGTTGGTCAAACTCTCAATATGACCATACAACCCATGTGTTCGAGCTTTCGTGGAAGCTAAAAGAAGCTTAAATCCATTCAACTACATGACAAAATAAACAAAGAAAATCAAAGAATGTTCCTAAAACATCTACTCATCTAGTTCAAAATACATTGGCAGTTTGTCACAACTTACAAGTCGAATTATTTTGGGAATTCTAATTAGTAGTAATTAAGATAATGAGTTGCTTGATGATGAATTAGCTTAACGAGAAAAAGTAAATCTATTTAGGCAAGAAATTTAATGTATCGTTTGATTACACACTTCCAGAACTTATAGTTAAACTACAAGTAATCATGGGTTTAATTTAAAAAAGCTCCACGCTATTCATTTGTTTGTGTACCCTCTATGCGACGTGGCTACCCATTGGTATGTTTCCTCGTGCTCAGGGAATGTTTCTTCTTATTTTATTTATAAAATTTGCAATGTTCAAAGTTCTCAATCAACAAAATTCATGTGATGAAATTAAATATCATCGAACATAGAAAACAAACAAACACTCAAGTGGAAATTTAACATGTGTGTCTGCTACTATTCATTAAGAACTCCTTTTTATAGAAAAGGTGAAAAAAGAAAAGAAAAAGACAATCAGACAAAGATCTACCATACATAATAGCCAAAAAGAAGTCACAGCAAATGAAGATAATTGTCATCTAATCGTACGGCTGTGAACAGAGAAGCACACATCACCAAAATAAAATTGCAACATAGAATCACGCACCAAAGCATACTTTTAAAATCGACTTTGGAACCGCGTCTTCTTTACTCTTCCTGCAAGGTTGTCGTGTGAGAACAGTGGACATACTCACACTTCAACTCTTAAGCTTCGGTCTCTTCTTCTCCTCTCTTCAGCTTTCTTTGGATTCTGTATCTACTTCTGAATCCAGCAGAGCCAAAAAGGTCAGATCCTTGTTGTTTCCTTGATGGTCTTGTTCTTGAAGTTAGATCCTAGAGATTTAGTTCTCAGAATCTTGTCGTTTAGTCTTTTATGCATATTTTCAGAATCTTGTAGGTTTTGGCTATGAATGATCCATTCCAGATAAGTCCGGGTGACTTAGAGGCTGCTCAGCTTGATGATCTCATAAGGGAGATAGAAGAGAAGAGTCTCTTTTACCACCAAGAGAAGAAAAAGTCGTTGAGAGCTCGTTATGTCTATGGAACCATCTTCTTGGTCATAAACCTATGCGCTTGGTTCATCCGTGACTACGCGCAAAAGGCTCTGACGACCTTGATTCCACGTAAAGTCATTATCTTTTGAGATCTATCAAATGTTAATTTGAACATCTTTAAATGTAGAATCTAATGTTGAAAGCAGATGTCAGTAGTTGTGGACCTGAAGGAAGTCATTGTTTCCATACTCTTGGGGTACTCAGAGTGAGTCTTGGATGTTTCGTATCCTCAAAATGAAACTTGTTCTTGTAGAATCACAACGCTGAAGTATTTGATACTATGTTATACTCCTCTGTTTCGTAGTGTAAATTTTTTTTTAGCTAAAACCACCGCAATTAAAAAAGTTGTTACATTTTTAAAAACATCATTTAATATATATATATATATATAACTCAACCAACAATAGTAAAATTATATTATCTAATTGGTTCTACACTATTCAATAAATACAAAAGTTGCACTGAAATGTGAAAATGACTTATATTTTAAAATAAAAATTTAAATAGCTTATATTATAAAACAGAGGAAAATATAAGTATAAGTTATCCTTAGCAATGAAGATATTTTTCCTCATCATGTTCCTCTCAACATGGAACACAATGAAACTCCACCAAGCTCAAAACAGTTGGCACTCAGATTATTGGTCCTTCAAGTTTCTCATGCTGGTTTCAGCGATGGTTGCTTCTTTCTTCATACCTCAGCTTTATATCCAAATTTACGGTATGATCATGTTTCACTATAATTTCATAATTTTCTTCTATTTGATAAGATTGGTTTTGATCATTACAATTATTTTTTTCCTTACAGGAGAAATCGCGCGAGTTGGTGCAGGGTAAACTCATCTCTCAAGTTACACTCTTTATAAACAACTATGTAAAAGAATCACATAGCATTTGTATGGTTTCAGGATATTTCTTGGACTTCAACTAATAAGTGTGATTGAATTCATTACTTGGTGGAATAACTACTGGATGCCTAATAACCAAAGCAAGCAAAGGTAAGCAAGTATCAGTCATTACAAAAGTGTTATGTTCTATGTGGATATAATATATAACCTGTTGGTTCCCCTATAATGTATGTTTCTGCAGCTGCTCTTTTGGTTTGGTCATGTCAATGGTTTTCTACATCGGCTCTGTTTGTGGGATCGTGGTGATGTACTACTTCTATGTAGCTTCAACTGCATGTGCCCTCAATATCTTCTTTATCTCATTGACTGTTCTTCTTCTAATCGTTATGATGGTTATGTCCTTGCATTCAAAGGTACATTCCTAAGATTTTCTCGATCTCTATGTCCATTTCTGATGGTTTACGTTGCCTTTTCATTTAAGGTGAAGAGCAGCCTTATGTCATCTGGTATTATGGCTTCCTACATTGTGTTTTTATGTTGGTCTGCCATCAGAAGGTAAAGACCAAAACCAAAAGCTAATGTTTGTTTGGTTGGTTCTTCAAAACATTACTTAAGTATATAAGTTATGTACCAGCGAACCTTCACATACCAAATGCAATGTGCATACACAAAACGGTCATACTGATTGGATTACAGTACTGGTAAGAGTTAAAATCTACTTTCTTCTTGAGTTTTTGCTTACTTAGACTCATTCTCACTTTTTTTTTGTAACTCTGTTCAGAGTTTCCTTATAGCTATAGGCGCCATTGTGATGGCAACATTCTCAACCGGGATAGATTCAGAATCCTTCAGCGTAAGTTTAACATTCACATCTCAGCTTGAAAAGCATGACCTTCCTGACGCAGACCTAACTACAGTTCCAGTTCCGTAAAGACGAAGCTAAAGAAGAAGATGACATTCCATATAGCTATGGATTCTTCCATCTTGTGTTTTCCTTAGGAGCAATGTACTTTGCTATGTTGTTCATCAGCTGGAACCTCGAGCATTCAGCTAGGAAGTAAGAAACAACATTCCCATGTTTCATCTCAACTTTGTTTAGGAAGCAATAAACTTCACATAATGACTATGAACTATAATATGCAACACACAGATGGAGCATTGATGTTGGGTGGACAAGCACATGGGTGAAGATAGTGAATGAGTGGTTTGCTGCAGGGATATACTGTAAGTTAAAAGCGTGTAACCAAATGGTTTCAGTCTCGTTTATGTATATATCTTACAAAATCTCTAAATATGAGATATATATTTGTTTATTGATTTTGTATATAGTGTGGAAGTTGATTGCACCTATTGTGAGACAGTCTAGGGTTCATGAGCAACCTCAGCCAACAACAACAGAAGTCAGCAGATAGATAGGTGGAGTGAATTATCATTATCATTGCTTAATTTTTGAAGTTAATACAGAAACAGTTCCATCACCATTGAGGCCATACTCGTATCTCCATTCTTTTTCTTACCAAGTTTCATTCATTTTTTTACCTTTATGTGATCCCATTAAGAACATATTCCAATGTATAATTTGTGGTGAAGTCAGAACAAAAGAAAATCTTCTTTGGTAATTCAACTAGATGTTAAAGATATATAGATTCTATGATTCTTGAAACTCTGTAATAATTGCATTTGTGGATGTATATTTAAGCAAGACATCAAAGAGTAACGACATAAAAAAACAGGATCGATTTCAAGAACTTTGTATCATGAGGTTTCACTATTGCAAAAGCATAGAGAATCACGTTGTCTTATTAATATTGATCAATATTCCTTACCAGTAAAGGTTTTGTAACAAAGAATCAAAACGCAGAATCTTTAACATTTAAATGTCTCTTTTACGACAGCAACAAATGTTGTTATTGCATTAACGGTTAGAAAATAGGGTATAAATAAAGTAAACCTGTTGAAAGTAGAACTCAGCTCGAGTTATGAGAAACCGATGAAGTCTTTGAAATTCTTCCAAATGGAGCGCAAACACCAAAACGAGGGGTATCCAAGAAACCATAGGTAACGTTTGGTTAGAGAACTATGAAGTCTATATATCTGTAGAGACATACACAAATAAGTATTTCTTGACCCTCTCAAGTTGTTTTATTAAAAAAAAAAAATGAATCTTGTATTTATTTTTATGTATCTTTTATTTTCTTTGCATTTTGAGGCGAATGAAGCTAGGTGCCATAAAAACACCGTGGCTTTTCAAAACAACCTCACTCTAAGCCATACTATACTCAAAGTGCATTGCAAATCCAGAAACGATGATCTAGGCGACCATTTTCTGAGATTTCATGACGTCGCATACAATTTTAGTTTTCATGATCATTTCATTCAGTATACAATTTTCAAATGTATTTTGTGGAAGGGTGCTAATTTTGAATACCATAAGAAATTTCGAGGATATGTAGCAGATAAGTATAAAAGATGTGGCGCGTTATACTCATGGGAAGCACGAGATGATGCTATTTACTTATCAACAAAGGATGAGCCGATAAAGCTCATGTATAGTTGGGATAAAGATTAGTGTTCTAACTACTAAGTTCTTACTTCATCTTATGAGCTAGCTATGTCGCCTCTTTCTTGGTGCTTGAATAAACACTAAAATCGCAAAAGAAAAAGAATTTCGTTTTCTTATTATTTCTTCTCAATATTTCTCACCATACCACTTGTGTGCAGTGGACTAGTGGTTAAGCGCATGGGTCGGTTTTGTTGCGCTCCTACTTTGAGTCCCGGTAGGAAAAGTTGATTAAACATGTTCCATTTTAAGGTCAAAGACTGGCTCCGGGTCGGAAAGATATATATTAAAGCCGAAGGCTTAACTCTTGTTGCAATAATAGAAGAAAGTCTCACCATTAATAGGTTCTGTAACAAAGAAAGAAAACGTATAATTTTCTTTTTAAATTAACATTTAAGTTTCCCTTTGACGATAGCAACAAATGTGGTTACTGCATTTGACGGTCAGAAAATAAAAGTATTAAGAAAGTAAACCAAATAGAGCACAAACACCAATAGAGGTATCCAAGAAACCATTGTTGACTTTGGTCTGAGAAACCTATGAACTATGAAGTCTATAAATCTGTAGAAACATACACACAACTAATTAAAAGAAAAATGAAACTTGTATTTATTTTTCTGTATCTTATATTTTCTTTGCATGTTGAGTCGAAAGAAGCTGGGTGTCCTAAAAACACCGTAGCTGTTCAAAACAACCTTACACTTAGCCGTAGTATTCTCAAAGTCCATTGCGAATCCAGAGATGATGATCTAGGGGAGCATATTCTGGAATTTCGAGGCATTGCATACAGTTTTAGTTTTCATGATAATTTCATCTTTTTTACAAGATTCAAATGTATCTTGCGGAAGGGGGCTAATCTTGAATATCATAAAGACTTTGTGGCATATGAAGCAGCTACGTTTCGTAAATGTGGCCTGTTATACATATGGGAAGCACGAGATGAAGCTATTTACTTATCAAAAAACGGTGAGCCGATGAAGCTCATGTATCTTTGGGATATAGATTAATGTTCTAACTAAAGTTCTTATTTCATCTTATGAGATAGCTATGTTGCCTCCCTCTTAGTGTGCTTGAATAAACACCACAACGGATTATAAGATGTATGATCTCTATTTGCTTTATGTTAAAGGTGAATGATTATAACCAGAAAAATCAAAAACACGGCATGCAAGTTAAAGAGTAAGCATGTCCTGGAAGAAACCAGTAAATCTGTGAAGACCGATCATCTAATCTTGTATGACATGTGATTGTACTTGTTGCAACAGTGAAAAAGCACAGGGCCCCACAAGACAAAAACCGAAAGCTGACTTTTGCTAGGTTGGTTCTTCAAAATATTGCTAAAGTACAAGTTATGTACCAGCGAACCTTCACATACTAATGCAATTGGGCATACACAAAACGGTCATACCGATTGGATTACAGTACTGGTAAGAGCTCCAAGCTTCTTCTTAAGTTGTAGTTTACTTAGACTCAGTCTCACTTTCTTTCTTTTTTTGGTCTCTTTGTTCAGAGTTTCCTTATAGGTAGCTACAGGAGCCATCATTGTGATTGCAACATTCTCAACAGGGATCGATTCAGAATCGTTTAGCGTAAGTTTATACTCACATCTCAGCTTGAAAAGCATGACTTTCCTGACGCAGACCTAATTACAGTTCCAGTTCCATAAAGATGATGGCTAAAGAAGAAGATGATATACCATACAGCTATGGATTCTTCTATCTTATGTTTTCCTTAGGAGCAATGTTTTGATATGTTGTTCATAAGCTGGAACCTCAAGCATTCTTTTTTTTTTTAATTATACAGGAGTCACGTTGTGTCGGTCCTAACTGAATCTCAAGCATTCAGTTAGGAATTAAGAAATATTCTATGTCTCATCTCCAGTTTTTTTTACATAATGACAATGAAATAATATTATAAATGTATAGATGGAGCATGAATGTTGGGTGGACAAGTAAATGGGTGAAGATAGTAAATTAGTGGTTTGCTGCAGTGATATACCGTGAGTTAAACGTGTAACCAAATGGTTTCGGTCTTGTTTATTTCAGTTTTTGATCTTACAGAAGCTCTAGATGATGTATGTATATAATTATTATTTAATTGATTTTGGGGTTTTATGGTTTTGATTATAGTTTGGAAGTTGATTGATCTTATTGTGAGACAGACTAGGGTTCATGAGCAACCTCAGCCAACAACAACAGAAGTCAGCAAGTAGATATATGAAGTGAATGTTCATTGATATTGCTCAATTTTTGAAAGTTAATACCGAAACATATCCACCATCGTCATCGAGGTCATACTCGTATCTCCATTCTTTGCGAAGCTTTTATTTTTAAAACATTCATTTCTTTTACCTTAATGTGATTCCATTAAGAACATACAATCCAATGTACAACATGTGGTGATGAAGTTAGAACAAAGGAAAAGATTATTCAATACTGGTTCATGAAGATTATAGAGTCTATGATTCTTGAAACTCTAATAATTGCATTTGTGGATGTATGTAAGAAGACATCAAAGAGTAATTTAAAAAAACAGGATCGATTTCAAGAACTTTGTATCATTAGGTTTCACTATTGCAAAATCATAAAGAATCCCGTTGTCTTATTAATTGTTCTGTAAAATTCCTTACCATTAATAGGTTTTGTAACAAAGAAACAAAACGTAAAATCTTTCTTTTTAAATTAATACTAGGTAGTAATCCGCGCATGATATAGTTTATTAGATTATTTATTGTATGTTGTACTAAGAGATTTATCGTATAGCTTATTTAGGGATGAACATTCATATATCAGTTGATTTATTCGGATTTTGGATTTTTACAGTTAGAAATTTAAATCTTATTCGTATATCTATAAATTTTGGTTTGGATTTGGTTCAAATCATTGAGGGTACGGTTTGGATTCGAGTTCGGATACCTATTTTAATTATGTAATTTTAACAAAAATCTAAATATAGTTAAATCCTCAAAACCGAAAATAATATAAAACTTTATTGGTAAATATAATAAAAGCACAATACAATTGAGTGAAAAGTGTTAGAGTTGCGTGGAAAATATTGTGATCTCTTCGTCTGGAACCTGGATTTTGTTTTTTTCAATCAATTTTGCTTTTAAAACTTTTCCGATTTCTGATATTTTTCTATCAATCTGATTGCGTTTCTAATTCTTGATCTGATATGAAATTCCCTTAAAAGCAATGTTTGGCTAAACTAAAGATCTGACCTTGTTTGTTGTGTGTTTTATCTCAGTTTCTGTAATTCATAACTAATTATAATTATTTATTGTCTTTGGACATAGAAGTCTCAACCATGGCTAAGTTCGACAAGATATGAAATTTTTCAGTTTCTAAAAACATTCTCATTCCAACATTTTAGTTAATGCGAATATTTATGATTTTGTATTTATTTTAAATGATATTATTCAGTAATTGTACATAGAGAATTCCAGTTCACTAATACAGAGGTTAAAATGGAGAAATTAAAATGAGCTATTTTAAAAAATAATTAGTGTATGAACATATTAAATTATTTGCGGGGGAGTTCAAATAAATAAATGTGTGAACGCATTAATTGTTAAATGATTGTGAGACCGAGACGTCAGTTTACTCAAAGTTAAATTGATGTGAGACCGACACATATCCAATGTAGTGTGAAAGCATGAAAATGCTTCTCTCTTAATATATACTAGATTTTTACCCCGGCAACCGCCCGGGTATTTATTTCACTTTAATGCACATAAAAACTTGTTTTACATCATTAATGATATATATTACTTATATTCCATCCGGTAAAAGCAAACCAATTAAAACCGAACTGATAAAGAGAAATCGGTCTGGATTTGGTAATATTAAATATACCGAATGAATGTTATTTTTAATAAGCCACGGTAAATGGTTTGGTATATAAACTGATCAAACCGAATAAATCTATTAGTGAAAAATAGTAGTATAATTATATGCAAACTGTATAATTTAAATAGTAATATATACATAATTTATTTTATTAATATGATATTTTTACTTAAAATGTTAAGTTTAGTAGTTTAATATTTTGTTTTGAACGAAAAATTTTATTTTTCATTTTTATCAAATTAAACAAAGTATAATTTTTACTTGTGCGTCGACAAATATGCCTACTGATATTTAGTTATTTAATAATATTATGAATAAATGATTTTTTTATATTTTTATACAATAAGACCTATTATTATTAACTTAATATATTTTACTAAACTTAATAAATTTACTAATTATTTCAAACTGTATAAGAAAAAAGAAAAATAGTCTATTTAAAAAACAATATCTTCATATTTTATTAAATCCAATATTTAATGATGTAAAGTAAAATACACAAAATTTTATAAAAGATAAATATTTTTATAATTTTTTGGTATAAAACCGAATAGACCAAACATCAACAATATATAAACCGAACCAAACTAAAATAGATATAGTTTTAGTATAATAGCTATTTTTTATAAACTGAAATACTGGAAACCCAAAAATAAACGAACCAAAACCAAACTGAAATTCGTGGACACCAATAATTTGGCAATGTTAATCAAATAATCATAGTACTATTTGAAAGATGATAATTTTATAATTTATATTTTGTAATTTAATTAAATGTTTGAAACCATCACATGTATTTGTTGTTTCTATTATAATTTTTTTTATTAGATTTACGCATGGTTATTAAACGGATTAATATATACATGAAACAACATTTTTGAAAATGATTTTGTATTTAGTTTATGTTAGATTCAGACCTATCCTTTGAAACGATGGATTACCTTTTGAAAATTTTATATGTTTATTCATTTTGGTTAATATATTATTCTATATGTAAAAAATTAATATTTGTTAATTCTTAATATATGTGCTATTAAGTGAGAACGAAACCATTAGATTTGACCTCTGTTTGTATTTTTTCCGGTAACATATGTATGTTCGTAAAGATATGATTACATATATAAAATACACAAATAGTCTATTGTTAGGAGGACATGATTTTTCTAAAATGGTCTGGTTGGATTTTTCTTTTACGTTTGTTTAATATTGGTGAATAAAAAATAAATTCAATATGTTGTTAGGATTTAGTTATATAAATCTAGAAATAATATAACCAATTTTCTAGGGATAGGATTTAGTTATGTAAATCCAGAAATAATATAACTAATTTTTTAGGGAAAATTTATTAAAAAAATCACACATGAAGTGAAATGTTGATTTCTGTTTTAATATATAAGATATGTGATTTAAATTTGGTTACTATATAAACAGATAGAAAATAAAAGTATTAATAAAGTAGACCTATTTAAAGTAGAATCCAGCTCGAGTTATGAGACACTAATGAAGTCTCTCAAAGTCTGCCAAATGGAGCACAAACACCAAAACGAGAGAAATCCAAGAAACCACAAAGGTAACGTTAATTGGTTAGAGAAACCTATGAAGTCTATATATCTGTAGAGACATACACAAATAAGTATTTCTTGACCCTCTCAAGTTGATTTTTTTAAATGAATCTTGTATTTAAATGTATCTTTTATTTTCTTTGCATTTTGAGACAAATGAAGCTAGGTGCCATAAAAACACCGTAGCTTTTCAAAACAACCTTACTCTTAGCCATACTATACTCAAAGTGCATTGCAAATCCAGAAACGATGATCTAGGCGACCACTTTCTGAGATTTCATGACGTTGCATACAATTTTAGTTTTCATGATCATTTCATTCAAATTACACGATTCAAATGTGTTTTTGGGGAAAGGGGCTAATCTTGAATATCATAAAAACTTTACAGTATATGAAGCAGATACGTATAAAAGATGTGGCGCGTTATACACATGGGAAACAAAGGATGAGCCGAATCAGCCGATAAAGCTCATGTATATGTGGAATAAAGATTAGTGTTCTAAACTACTAAGTTCTTATTTCATCTTATGAGCTAGCTATGTTGCCTCTTTCTTGGTGCCTTAATAAACACCAAAATCGCAAAAGCATAAGAATTTCGTTTGTTTATTATTTTTTTCAATATTTCTCACTACACCACTGGTGTTCTCAGTGCGTGGACTAGTAGTTAAGTGCATGGGTCGGTTTTGTAACGCTCCTACTTTGAGTCCCGGTAAACATGTCTCAATTCAAGGCCAAAGATTGACTCCGGGTCGAAAAGTGATATTAAAGCCGAAGTCCCAACTCTTTTTGCAATAACAAAAAAATAAAAAAATCTCACCATTAATAGGTTCTGTAGCAAAGAAACAATTAACATTTAAATCTCTTTGACGATAGCAACAAATGTGGTTGCATTTGACGGTTACAAGATAAAAGTATTAAGAAAGTAAACCAAATGGAGCACGAACACCAATAGAGGTATCCAAGAAACCATTGTTGACTTGAAGTCTTTGAAAGTCTGCCAAGTGGTTCAAAAACACCAATAGGGGTATCCAAGAAACCATTGTTTGACTTTGGTCTGAGAAACCTATGAGCTATGAAGTCTATAAATCTGTAGAGACATACACAAGATAATTACTTGAAAGAAAAATGAATCTTGCTTTTATTTTTATGTATCTTTTATTTTCTTTGCATGTTGAGTCGAATGTAGAAAAGTGTCGTAAACACATGATAGCTATTCAAAACAACCTTGCACTTAGCCGTAGTATTCTCAAAATCCATTGCGTATCCAAAGACGATGATCTTGGCGAGCATTTTCGGAGATTTCAAGAAGTTGCATACAATTTTAGTTTTCATGATAGTCTTTTACTTACCGTATTCAAATGTGTCTTGTGGAAGGGGGCTAATTTTCAATATCATCAAAACTTTACGGCATATCGAGGAGGTGCATATCTTAAATGTGGCCGGTTTATGTTATGGGAAGCACGAGATGATGCTATTTACTATTCAAGAAACGGTGAGCCTATGAAGCTCATGTATGTTTGGGATAAATATTAATGTTCTAACTAAAGTTCTTATTTCATCTTGTGAGATAGCTATGTTGCCTCCCCTTTCTTGGTGTGCTTGAATAAAATGGCTTATAAGAAGTATGATCTCTATTTTCTTTATGTAAAAGGTAGACGTAAAGCTTGTTTTCTTCATATAAGCCAGACCTTCACATTGTGTGCATGTAATAACCCACCGCTCAGCCTCATCATTTGCTTTTTTCTTGTATGAGATCGATATTATAGATCTGTTTGATAGCCCACGGAACTACGAAATTATCTCCATTTCTCTCGTTTATACACAAAACAACTGTCAAATCGTTCCAAGTCAAAAGAAACTTGGTGCCGTAGAGCTCAAGAAAGTATCCAAATACGTCCTGTCGTATGAATCTACGACTCTAATGAAGGAAGATTTGTTGTTTCACGAGTAAACACGATAAAGATATTGAAACCTGGAGCATGAATAAATGATCTACTATTATACGCCAGTAAGCAAGAAATATATGTAAAACAGTACAGAACAAAAAAAAAAGTATTTTGATCCAATTACAACTCACGAAGACTAGGAATAAACCACCTCGCGTAACTGAATTTACGATTCGAGTTAACATCTAGGGCCATCCTCAACTCTTGAGTCGAAACATCGCCCCAATAAACATACTTATCTTTGCTGTAATAAATATAGTTTGGTTTAGTCCCATTAACTGCTGGTATCGTCACACCAAGATCCATGATCCAAGCTTCTCCCTCTAATGTCTCCGCAGTATCCCAACTTGTCCCTTCTGAATCCATCTTTAAAATCTTCAAAATCTTATTTAACCGATTCTTAACCATCAAAACATTATCGGAGACTGTAACTCCGATCTTAACTCGCCATGGTCTTTCATTGGTAAACGGATTATGTTCAACGTTATTAGGTAACGCTAGAGGGATTTCTTGAGAGAAGTCCAAGATTCTGATTTGGTTTTGACGGCTTAGAACGTAAAGCTTGTTGTCTTTGTAGGCAATATCTTGACATCCATGGAGATTCTCAGGACCTTCACATGTAGGTATCTCTCTCCAGAAACCGAACCCACTCCTAGTGTACATCATATAAGAGAAACCTATCGACCAGACAACTATGTAACCTTTGGTTTTCTCGTCGACCCATAAAACCGCGTTTGTCTTGTTTATAGCGTTTCTAGCGGTTACTGACGATTTATTGATTATGAAGGTGGTGTCTCGGCGTCTCTCAACACGTAGCCTTCCTTGATGTAACTCAAACGGCGGAAGTTGGATTCTCTCGCGAGTGAAAACATTCACAACATATAAACTAGAACGTAGGTCTAACATTAAGAGCCAGCTTCCAGAAGTTGCAATACACCGGTGAGTACTAAAGTCATTGCCGAGATTGTGCAATTTGTAAAACTTGTATTTACCGGTGAGTAGAAAAGTACAAAAGTTCAACACTAGACATGAACCGCACTTTGGTCTTCCGGCAGGGAAGATTATCATCCATGGAGACTTATCCTGTACCGAAGTGATTCGTTTGCAAACTGCGTACCAATTCTTGCAAACGGTTCGAGCTCCAACGTAAGTAATGATGTTCAAACGTTCCAGAATCAATTGTAGAACGTCAGCGTGAAGCTCCGACCAGTTGACCTCGTTCGACATTGAGACTTGATCGACGAGTTGGTAAATTATGTGTTTTTATAATGGTTCTTAAAACTTCCTTCTCCAAATAGTGTTAGGAAACTTAAGTAATGTTTTACCATTCCTAGTTGAACTATGTTTCACTATATCGTAATTATCCATGAGTATTATTTATTACTTTTTATGCATAAAAATATTGGTAGGCTTGGGCAAAAACATGAAACCAGAAATCTGAAACCGAAAACATAAATCCGTGCTGTAAATATATTTGAATGGAACATGTAGAATGGTATATAATATACATAAACTAAAATGTTATTAACTGAACATGAATGAATATGAATAACCCGAAAAACACTCCAAAACTATATATCCAAAATTTTAATTAATATCTGAAAATATTCAAAACCTAAATAAATATTCTAAATACTCAGTTTTGTGTTTTTTGTTGTCTGGTTAATTATGCTATTACAAATTATGAGAAACATTACATACACGATATCACAGCCAACAAATCTACCTATCTTATGAGAATTTACGCCTGACTGCAACACCCTGAATCACTTTATGAGATCCATTCCTGGCGGTATTCACAGACCTCTTCCTGTAGAAATTGTGTTGCCTGAGATTTGAACTTCAGACCTGAATGTAAAAGTCTTTAAACCTTGACTACTAGGACATGGTTCTTCCACAACTCAGTTTTATGTTTAGTTAATATGATATCTAAACGTATCTGAAACTAGTTGGATTCAAAATGAGTTCAGATCTAAATGGATCTTGGACAGAGTTATAAATATATCTACACTTAAGCTAACTGAACCCAACCCGAGCATATATAAAACCCTAGTAGAGCCCAAGAAGGTGAATCCAAAAACTCAATCCAAATCCGAACCCCACCCCAGAGTTAGTATTGGTGATCTTTTGGGCTTTCTAGAAACTATACTTTTGCAAATATGTGACTAAGCTTAAACGACTCATAAACATATGTCACATTAAGCAAGAAAGAAAAGATGGATACTAGTTTTCAAGTAATGAAGTTTATAAATTCGCAGGATTATCATCGGGTTGCTTCTCATCTTCAATCTCAAGTGAAAAATGTATATTTTGTATCAGTTTGTGTAGTAATACATGAGGGAGTCACATATGTATGTTACGAAGATGACTTGGGTTGGAGTTCGTGTTTTGTGATGCATGTAGACTTATTAAGTTCGAAGAAGAAATAATATATTTATTAAAAAATTTACATTAAGAGAGTAATTTTTTAAAAGAAATAAAAAATAAAAAATTTGAAATTGTTTTTGGAAAAATTCGGGGAAGAAATTCTAGATATGTATATGTGTCTCTATAGAAAGATGTCTCTGCAAAAAAAAAAAAAAAACATAACTGCTTCTGTGATCAAACATTTGGAGTTATAGCTATGTTTTGGGTATTGAAATATTTGCTGACACATTTCCAAAGAAAATTGAAATACTGGCCTTATGGGAAGTTTTAACTTAAGATTGAGCTAAAGAATTCTTTTAATAGAAAATAATGATATTTCAAGAGGATTGTGCATGCATCATCAGATTTGTGTTATTTGATTTTTTGTTCTATTGAAAAAGATAAAAATTTGTGTCTTGTCTATTTCTGCACTTTACTCTAATAACATGATTATTTTAGAGATTCTTAAAATGAGGTTCTTAGCGAAATATAAGAAATCGTCTCTTAACTTTTAACTAAAAGAAGCTAAGAACCGGTTCTTAAATCTCTTACTTAAGAATCGGTTCTTAGCTTTTAAAATTAAAAGTTAAGGAACGATATTTCTTATATTCCGCTAAGAACCTCACCCTACCCTAAGAACTTCCAATAATCATGCTCTAAGCTCAATGTTTATATCAAGTAGTTTCCGATACGAGCTAGAACCATTGCACGTGTGTGCCCAACTATTCTTGCAGTAACAAAAAAATAATCTCACCATTAATAGGTTACGTAACAAAGAAAGAAAACGTAGAAACTTTCTTTTTTAAATTAACATTTGAATTTCCTTTGACGATATCAACAAATGTGGTTACTGCATCGACGGTTAGAAAATAAAAGTATTAAGAAAGTAAGTCTATTTTAAGTAGAATCCAGCTCGAGTTATGAGAAAGTATTGAAGTTTTTGAGAGTCTGCCAAAAGAAGCATAAACACCAAACTAGAGGTATCCAAGAATCCTTTGTTGACTTTGGTCTGAGACACTAATGGAGTCTTTGAAGTTATGCCAAATAGAGCACAAACACCAATAGAGGTATCCAAGAAACCATTGATGACTTTGGTCTGAGAAAACAAGAATATGAAGTCTATAAATCTGTAGAGACATACACACAACTAATTAAAAGAAAAATGAAACTTGTATTTATTTTTCTGTATCTTATATTTTCTTTGCATGTAGAGTCGAAAGAAGCTGGGTGTCATAAAAACACCGTAGCTGTTCAAAACAACCTTACACTTAGCCGTAGTATTCTCAAAGTCCATTGCCAATCCAGAGACAATGATCTAGGCGAGCATTTTCTGAGGTTTTGCATACACTATCAGTTTTCGTGACAGTTTTGTTGTTCCGACGAGATTCAAATGTATATTGTGGAAGGGGGCTAATCTTGAGTATCATAAAACCTTTGTGGCATATGATGCAGATGCGTTTCCTAAATGCGGTCTGTTATACTCATGGGAAGCGCGAGATGATGGTATTTACTTATCAAAAAACGGTGAGCCGATGAAGCTCATGTATCTTTGGGAAATAGATTAATGTTCTAACTAAGTTCTTATTTCATCTTATGAGATAGCTATGTTGCCTACCTCTTAGTGTGCTTGAATAAACACCAAAATGGATTATAAGATGTATGATCTCTATTTGCTTTATGTAAAAGGTGAATGATCAATAACCAGAAAAATCAAAAACACGGCATGCAAGTTAAAGAGTAAGCATGTCCTGGAACAAACCAGTAAATCTTTGAACATGACGTGAATCATTTGCGGAGACAGATTCAGAAGCGCAAGTAGAGATAGAGTCAGTTCCAGCGATTCACATAAGAGATGAAGGTGATTCAACTACCAAGATGGTATCCAATGATTTGAGGCTTGATATAGTTTGGAATCCGGTGCTCGAGTCGTTGGACATAGCTCTATGAATAAACGTATTCTCACTTCTATGAATCCAAATTTCCGTTCATAAAACAAGAATGGGTAGTCCAAGTGTATAGAATCGTGATTGAAGAAAGATTCTAAAACAACATGAACAAATCTCCAAGAACACACATTTGGAGAAGAAGAACTCAGAATATAGATGAAGAAATGATCTAACAAACTTTTCTAATTTTCTTGGTTGTGAATCTAAGCTTGACTTCAACTCATATAAATCTCATTCGAGACTTTCTCTTTGCTGACGTGTCCATCTACGTGGCATCTCTCCATTTCCTGTATCAATATATGAAGTTAGGGGTGGGCACGGATCGAATATTACCATATTTTTCAGTATTTGTAATTTGTTTCGGACTTCACGGATATCTGATTTTGCGATTTGCTTTGCTTCGGAAAAATACGAATATTCGGTTTTACGGATATCCGGAAAGTTTATGGATATTTGCGAATATTCACAGATATTTACGGATACCTTTTCTACTATGTTTAATACAAGTAAATCTGAAAATATTATACAAATTTGTTTTTATAAAAGATAAAGTAAAACATTAATGAAACTGTTTATTTATAAATTCTTAAAAATTCATAAAAAATTCTTATAAATTAAATATTTTAAGAAGAATTGTAATTTTTCATAAAGATCTTATAATTCTTTTCTTCATATTATGTTTTTATAAGTACTTTTATAAATAAAATTATATAATATTATACATTAAAAACTTATGAAGCTCATGTAAAGTTGGGATACATAAAAGTTAATGTTCTATTATTCTAGCTGCTAAGTTTTTATATCATCTTGCGAGATAGCTATGTTTCCTTTTTCTTGGTGTTTGAATAAACACCAAAATGGATTATAAAGAAGTATGCTTTCTTTCAAATTATCTGGTTATAAATCATGTTTGTAAGTCTTTTAAGAAAATATGAATACATTAATCATGTTGGAATAGGCACAAAGATGGATTATATAAGATCCTAAGAAGCATGCCTCTTCTCGTCGTAAGATGATTATCAGACAAACGATCATTCATCGCGGAAGCACATTGAATCACTCCTTGACTCCTATATCTTTGACAGGTCCTCTTACTGTAACTCCATGACCAAAAATCAACATCTCTTCTCTCAAATAGAGCCGGCTTTGGACTAAAGTTCATAAAGCAAAGACAAGACTTGTGACAGGTATTGTTATGTACAGATCCGGCCCTGGGATAAAATTCGTAAAGCCTGGGATAAAGCCCGTAAAGCATGGACTTTAGGTGCCAAACCAATATATATATTTTAGAGGCACCAATCTCTGTTACTTTTCAGGTTTAGTGGTTTGAAAAAAAATTCAGCATACTAACGTATGCAAGGTTCGACACCTGAGTAAGCATTGGCTCCCCTTTTTTTATTGATAATAACTGAAAGAAAATGATTGATTTTGATTCCTTAATTGATAATCTTAGTATCCTTTTTCATATTGTATTAAATGATCGTCATATAAAAAGAAAAAGTCATTATTCTATCATTATTCTGTCAATATATTAGGGGTTTTAAGAAAAGTTTTGTTTGATATTAAAATCAGCTTAAAATTATTATTTTTAGTTGTGCTTTGGGCGCCAAAAAACTCCGGACCGGCATGTATCCATAGGTATTATTATTATTAAAATTTTAAAATATTGCTAAGTTTGGGCAAAAACTTGAAACCTGAACACAAACAAGAAAACACGAATGTGTATGCAATTAGAGCTATGAATTCGACTAGAATGATATAAAATATACATGTTGGAGAACCTGGATTGTTATTACCCGGATTTGAATGGATAGTCCAAATTTTTTGAACATCTGAATTAACCGAAAAACTTTTAAAATCTGAAAAACTATTAGTTTGAACATTTTAAATTCAAATATCTGAACTAATATCCGAAAAAAATATTCAAAATCTAAATAAGGATTGCAAATACTCAATTTTATGTTTAGTTGATATGATATCTAAAATTTTGAATCCAAACGGAATTCGAAATAAGTTTGGATCTAAAATAGATAATCTTCGACAGAGTGATAAATATACACAGTAAAAACTCTATAAACTAATAATGTTGGGATTACAAGAATTTAATCATTTCTAAAGTTACTAATTTAAGAGATTTTCTTTTTTAGGCTTTTATTTTTTAAATATTTTTGTGTAGAAAATGAACATAATATTTATTTGATGATATATATTTGTTAGAGTTTATAGATTTGAATTTTAACTATTTTACTAAAGTATTGATATATTTTATGTATGATGAATACAATATTACATAACAAAAATTCACTTTTATATGTAATTCAATAAAACAAAAATTAAAATTAGAGATGAAATTCATTTTGAAGAAAAAAAAATGTATATGTTTATGTAAAATTTATATGTATGGTAATTATTAATTTATGATTTTAATAGGACCGTATATTTATCTATAATTTTTCTAAATATTATTATCTTATTATTTTATCGAATAGTATCATATTTTAAGCTAATTCAACTTGGAACTAGATGAATTTATAAATTTATAGAATTTATTAATTTATCAAATATTTTAAAGTCAAAGATTGGCTCCGGGCCGAAAAGGGATATTAAAGCTGAAGGCCCAACTTCTTGCAGTAACAAAAAAATAATCTCACCATTACGTAACAAAGAAAGAAAACGTAGAAACTTTCTTTTTAAATTAACACTAGATTTTGACCCGCCCAGTCGGGCGGTGTTTACTTTAACTTGTAAAAATATTATCAACTTATATCCAATAGAAAATTATTCGGTTGTACTCCCTCCGTTTCAATTTAAATGTCGGTCTGAGGAAAATTTTCGTTTCAAAATAAGTGTCGTATTATGAGTTCAATGCAACATTTATTAATAAGATTCTTCTATTTATTTTTTCATTAGTTGAAATATGGTTAGTTGTACGGGTAATGATGTTTTTATTTTGAAAATATACAAAATTAAATGTTTTCTTAATCCATGTGCATAAGCTTAAAACGACAAATAAAGTGAAACGGAGGGAGTATAAAGTAGGATCCATATTATTCGCTATCATATGATTGTTATTGTATTTAATGTATTTGTAACACAAAAAAAATACTAATACCTTCTTTTTTTTCTTTTTTTAAGTACTAATACCTTAGTATATATATATTTTTGCATTGTTTATTTGATATTGTAACCCTAATATAGAAAAATGTAATTTTTAAATTAATAATTACATATCTATTGTATTAATTAACAACATTTTTTTAGAGAACTATATGTTTACCTATGTATTATATATAAATTATAAATAATTTAACTTATAAAAATTATCAAAGTATAATCATAATCATATATCGAAATTATTATTGGTTATCAAAGTATGGTCTGATTATGATTATACCAAAGTCTGGTTTGATTATGATTATATGAAAGTGTGGTTTGATTATGATGGACCATGGTATAAGCATAATCAAAATTAAAATTTCCTATAGAAACAATAATTGGTTATCATTATACCAAAGTATGGTTTGATTGGTTTGATTATTTACACCGAAAACACAACTAACATTATTAAAAAATACAGGCCCATCCGTCAATTTATAGACCCAAGCGTATATATATTTGTTCCCAAGCTAATTATTATTCGTTTATTTGTTTCTATTTCTATTAATGTTGCCAAACATATTTAATTTTCTTTGTTCCTATCAATGTTGCCAAACAGATTTTTTTTTATTTATTCCTATCCTTGTTGCCAAACAAAAGCTTAAAGTACTTCTACTTTAATAAGATAGATTTGAATTTCCTTTGACGATAGCAACAAATGTGTTTACTGCATTGACGGTTAGAAAATTAAAGTACATTAAGAAAGTAAACCTATTTTAAGTAGAATCCATAGAATCTGCCAAAAGAAGCACAAACACCAAAAGAGGTATCCAAGAAACCATTGTTGACTTCTGAGAAACCTATGAACTATGAAGTCTATAAATCTGTAGAGACATACACACAACTAATTAAAAGAAAAATGAAGCTTGTATTTATTTTTCTGTATCTTATATTTTCTTTGCATGTTGAGTCGAATGTAGAAAAGTGTTATGAAAACATCGTAGCTATTGAAAACGCCCTTACACTTAGCCGTAGTATTCTCAAAGTCCATTGTCAATCCAGAGACGATGATCTAGGCGAGCATTTTCTGAAGTTTCAAGACCCTGCATACTGTTTCAGTTTTCATGACAGTTATATTTTAACGACAAGATTCACATGTATCTTCTGGAAGGGGGCTAATCTTGAATATCATAAAACCTTTGTGGCATATGAAGAAGGTGCGATTCCTGAATGCCATGTGTTATACTATTGGGAAGCGCGAGATGATGGTATTTACTTATCAAAAAACGATGGGCGTTCGAAGCTCATGTATCTTTGGGATATAAATTAATGTTCTAATTATTCTAGCTACTAAGTTTTTATATCATCTTGCGAGATGGCTATTAAACACAAAAAAAAAATGGATTATAAATAAGTATGCTTTCTTTCAAATTATCTGGTTATAAATCATGTTTTGTAAATCTTTTTTAAACCTTACGCAACTCATAAACATACATCATCGTCGTCACATTAAGCAAGAAATAAAAGATGGATACTAGTTTTCAAGTAATGAGGTTTAGAAATTTGCAGGACTATCATCGAGTTGCTTCTCATCTTCAATCTCAACTTCCAATATCTCAGGGATCCTCTGTTTCATGTAGTTTCCGATTCGAGCTAGAACCATTGCACGTGTGTGCCAAAACTTGCCTCTTAGACTTATCTTAACGAACGGTCCGTCTAGTTCCACTAACTCTACTTGTCCTGTTATCCCCACCGATAAATCGAACAGTTGTGCAAGCTGTACTAATCACAAAACCGGTTCATAAATTAAATACTTGGTATTGTAAACCGGTTCTACATCTCTACCGTACCAAATCAAGAACTAGGGAAACGGTAAGAGAGAGAAAAAGAAGCGTACCTCGACGCGAGCTTCGGATAGGACCAGACGGATATTATCCTCCGTTAAGTCCAGTGGCGGAAGTGAAACTCCGCCGCCGGAAACTGCTTCCACTGTCGTTAGTGTTCTTGTTCTTGATTTCAACGATAAGATCCTTCCTTCATACGTCAGCTTTGTCATTCTAACATTTCTGAATCGTAGAGCAAGTACACTCCAGTTAACTGCTGACTTCCCGGTTTCACGTGATGGAAAATCCGGCGGAGGAGTACGGTGGTGGTACGGAAACGCCACCACTTCCATGGCCACTGTACGCAAATCTTTGTCTAACTGGTAAGGGGACTTGCGGTTTTTGATAAGTTGAAGCTGACGTGGCGAAACGTCAACCGATTGTGTTTTCCCTTCAATCAAGATCAGCAATATGGGCTTATTGGACACAAAAATGTATGGGCCGTAGGGTAGTTGTTAAAAAGCCCATAAGGGGAAATAGAATCTCTAGATAAATGGTGTCATCATTGACAAGTCACATGGTTACAACTTGCAAGCATACAATTGGTCAATTGGAGAAAAAAAAATGGGAGATGAGGTGACATGGACATGTGTGGGCCTTCATTATCCAACGTCTCTTCCGGTTACACGTTTGTGTGGGGTCATACAGAGAGAAGTACGATTGCGTATACGTGTACATATGAAACGTGTGGATCAATGTATGAATGTACGTGCATATAACAGTTTAATACATGAATATACGTATATATACCAGTAGTGGGTTGAGAACGAGATTGTTTTGCACGTATTGTATGGAGTTAACTACGGAGTCTGGTCTAGAACTTACCGTTTTTGCTAAACCGTGGGAGTTTTGGGTTAAAAATAACAAAGGAAGAAGTTATGGTAACGTATATGTTAAGAAACCCTTGGTATAAAAGTTTTCTTAGTTGATTCATAAAAAGAGCATGCAAAATTATATACAAGTGTGTTTAATTTAGTACTAGATCAAAGTTTTGACTAGAATCGACAGCCCATAGATATGCATGGATCAAACCATTCTACATTTTCAGATAATATGAAACGCAAAGCATATCCTACTAATTGTCTCTTTCAATAATAATAATTTATTATTTGTAATGTACTTAAAACTGGGGTTGAAATACATCTAACCCATATGTCATCTCATTTTATAGAAAAATCACTACTTGTTTAATATATATGTACGAATTAGAAAAAAAAAAAACTGGGTGATCAGTGATGCTTTCATTAGAAAATATAATAAATCAATTAAAATCTTAACGTATTGACGCCTGTTGAGTCAAAGCTTGGCAGATCTAAAATCTGAGAGCTTCCAAGCAACTTCGATTATAACATTTTTGAAAAATAATCTAAATATACGGCTTGATTAATCATATTGGTTTAATTAATAACATTAGTGTGAACTCTCTGTAAACTAACAGAGAAAGACATTTGAAACATTTGATTGGATTAGTCTTATCGTTTCTTCGATTCATTTTTGAACATCAGCTAGATTGTTTTTAGTGGTTAGGTACAGGCTGTAGTTTTGGGTTCGATTCCTGCAGCATAGTTATTTGTAGAAGCCTCTTGATGGTGTATTTTATAGATTTCTACATCAGAACTAAACTTTCAATTTTGTTTATAGATTATAAAATACAAAATTTATAAGAAAATTAAGTGTTATAGATAAAGTTATTCACTGTGATTGTATGTTGAGAAGAGAGTTTGTCCATCAAAATTATTATAGGTTTTTTACCAAAAAAAATATTATAGGTGCACAATTAGCCGTCAATTCGAATATTAAAAAATTTGCATCCTAAAATTATTATCTGTGAATATTTATAGTATCATGTATAATGTAGATAGTTGATCATTATTTAAAATAAAATATTATATGATGATTTAATCAATCAGTGTTAAAAAATTGTTTTTAGTGGACACTAGAAAAATTGCATTGTTATTATTATATTATGGAAAAATACAACGCTGCGTAATCCTTGGACTCTTGCATTGAAAACAAGTTTTGTTTAGTGAATTTTATTGCTCGATATTTGATACCATTTAAGTGTTATCTTGGGATTGATGCATATGTGAGATTATTTAAATACTTATGTACGAATGCCTCTATCACAACTACAAGGGTCTATGAGATTACTCCAGACATATTAGTCAAAAAAAATTACTCCAGACATGCATGCAACTAAGTTTCAAATATATATATATATATATATATATATATATATAATCAGCTTGGATTTATTTTACGTGTAAAATTAACTACGACGCGTTAAAACGAGCTCGACTCCGCCTGCGTCATCATATTTATTCGAAACTATCTATATATTAATTATTGCTTGTGTGGTTTAGAATCGGAGTTGGGTTGATTAGAAACAGTTAATTTGGAATTGGAGTTGTTGGTCTTTTTGAGGTCAACTGGTTACTGATTGTAACATTGGTTTAATATCAATTAAGCAGCTTAATCTAAGATTAACCAACATGATTTTTTTTTATAACTGTATAACGAAACAAAGCATCGATCATTTTTTCATGTTTTCGTAAAGGCCTATCTAGTAGATTTGTAGGGAAGATGTCTAAGCGAGATTAGAGTTTTCATATAATTGTATGAATTCGTTAGTTCATGTATGCATTCTTATATTCTTTTAAAAAGGATTATATGTTTTACACTATAAAGATGTTTCGAATTCATTTCTTGTTGGAGTTAGTTTATCTGTTTATGCATATGGTTTTTAACACTATAAAGACATTTTGTAGTACTATTTGATTTTCTAAGAGCAATGGCCATATAAACAACGATGACAATAATATATATACCATATGATTCATATTATCACGACTGATACATTTTCATAGCTATCTCATTATCGCAACTGATATATAATAATATAAAAGTTAGGTACTTAGATTTTGATAGGAAAACTGGAAAAGCAAACGATTTTACATCAAAATATTCCGTTCCTAACTTGTCGAAGTGGCCAATTCAATTCAAAAGAATCAGAATAATATAATGTAGAAGAGAAGAAGAATAAGAGAGATTACCAAAAAAAAAAGAAGAATAAGAGAAGCGTGACTAATGTAGCTTGTAGACTCCTATGGTGCATCACCTCCCATCTTGGCCGAACATTTTAAATAATGTCAAATATCACCTAACTAGATTTGAAAATTTTATTGGATATACATGTAGCTATAGTGGATAGAGACCTACTCACAAAAAAAATTAATGTCTTGTATCTAATAAAAATTCTTTTTTTTTTTGCTAAAACATCTAATAAAAATTCTACAAAAAAAAATTTGTGGAAATCATCAAATGCACAAACGTTAATCTAAATGGTCATTACTGGAATTAATTGTTGAAAAGTATCGAAATCAATAATTCACAAAAGATACTTACTAGGGAGATCCATATTAAACCATTATCCGATACTCCATCTATCCAAAGTATCATGCACATGTAAGAAAAGTAACCACTTGGTTTTGTTAATATCTTTTTTTTTTTTAAGTTGTTAATATGTTTCACATGTTTTTATTTTCTTAATTTGCCGCCTTAATCTTGTTCTATCAAGTGGGTGGAATCTAACAATTATAGTGTACAAAGTTTTTTTCTTATACGTATATTTATTTGAAAATGTTATCGAAAAAAGATTATTGAGGTCCCAGTTCGAGTGCAAAGGCGCTTTTCTGTTCTTATAGTTTAATCATTGCGTGGCAAGCAACATGAACCTCCTAATGTGTCTTTACCAACAAAATAAATCATCCTAATGTTTATTATATGTTGTTTTTTCGACGACGTTTATTATATGTGATTATAACCATTTTCTAACGTATTTAATGTTTTGTCACATTTTAAACTATAGTATACAATTATAAAAAAATTATAATTACCCAAAGACGAGCTAACTGAACTGAAAAGGATCTAATATTTGTGGCAGAAATCTTTTTTTTTTTGGCAACAAACACCTGAAATATAATCCTAAACGAGGTTCAATACAGAGCGAGAGACAAAGCCATGAAGAGCAGACTTGGCAATCAAGTCCGCAGCCACATTGGAGTCCCGACGAATAAAGGAAACAAAGCAGAAAGAAAAAAGAGGAGGATATGAATTCGATATCCATGAAAACTCCAAAGAGCTCCATAGACAATGATTTCGAGTTGATAGCTCTAGCGAGCTCCTGAGAGTCGGTACGAAACCAGACTTTGGTGAAAGAACAGCGCTTGGCAGCAACCATGGCCTCCCCGCCATGAGTGGTGAGTGGGCATGGTCAAGAGCAGAAATCTCTGATCTACAAAAAAATATAATTTAAATCCAAAATAGTCTTAGAAAATTATCTTAAGTATTACTAGCCATACAGATGCAAACTAGAATGATATGAATCTCTTCGATGTCAAAAAAGAATTCATGTTAAGTTTGAGTTTTCAATAAATTATGATTCTTATACAATTAATGGTCGTTTTTATTAGTCACCATGGTTAATGATTTTTTTTTTACCATTTGGTCCATCTCTCAGAGCATCTCCAAAAGACACTCTATAACTTCAAATATGAAGTTTTTTTGTTCTAAAAAAAATTTCAAAACTTCAAATTTGAAATTTTTGATAGTGAAACTTCAAATATAGAGTGTTACTATTCAAAACTTCAAATTTGAAGTTTCATTTTTTATTTGCATTTTGGTCCTTACAATTACATATTACATTTTATGATTCTTATAATTTTTGAGGTTTATCATTTTAATCTTTTTAAAAAATTATATCTCATAATATTTCATATATTTGTTTTCATAGATTTTATGTTTTACACATAAAACTAAATAAAAACATTAAAATAAGACTTAAAATATTTTAAACATGGATGTTTATTAATTAATTAAATAGATTTTGTGTAACTTTCTATTAATTAATATAAAACTATAAAACTAAATAGATTTTGTGTAACTTTTTAATTAATAAATATTTTTATTTAGTTTTATGTGTAATACATAAAATCTATGCCAAATAGAGCACAAACACCAAAAGAGGTATCCAAGAAACCATTGATGACTTTGGTCTGAGAAACCAAGAATATGAAGTCTATAAATCTGTAGAGACATACACACAACTAATTAAAAGAAAAATGAAACTTGTATTTATTTTTCTGTATCTTATATTTTCTTTGCATGTAGAGTCGAAAGAAGCTGGGTGTCATAAAAACACCGTAGCTGTTCAAAACAACCTTACACTTAGCCGTAGTATTCTCAAAGTCCATTGCCAATCCAGTGACGATGATCTAGGCGAGCATATTCTGGAATTTCGAGGCATTGCATACACTATCAGTTTTCGTGACAGTTTTGTTGTTCCGACAAGATTCAAATGTATCTTGTCGAAGGGGGCTAATCTTGAATATCATAAAACCTTTGTGGCATATGATGCAGATGCGTTTCCTAAATGCGGTCGGTTATACTCATGGGAAGCGCGAGATGATGGTATTTACTTATCAAAAAACGGTGAGCCGATGAAGCTCATGTATCTTTGGGATAAATATTAATGTTCTAACTAAGTTCTTATTTCATCTTATGAGATAGCTATGTTGCATACCTCTTAGTGTGCTTGAATAAATATATTTATAATATTTTATTAATTAATATTACTGTAATATTTTATA
Source organism: Brassica juncea (assembly GCA_018703725.1). NCBI lineage: Eukaryota > Viridiplantae > Streptophyta > Magnoliopsida > Brassicales > Brassicaceae > Brassica > Brassica juncea. Next base: position 51,502,413 of record CM031935.1, on the reverse strand, counting down.
TATGTGCTAGTTATTTATAAAAGTTTTATGGATTGATACTAATTATAAAAATATAGGGATCATAATGTAAAATATAAAGAATTTCGAAGTTAAGTTTGAAGTTTTGTTTTTGGAGAAAAACAACTTGATACTTCAAATTTAGAGTTTTGTAAACTCTAAAATAGAAAATATTTTTGGAGATGCTCCTTGTTCAAACTGTACATAAAGTTTCACAATTTCAATTCAGTAATACATACATTTTTTTATTTTATTTTGTTATATAAATTGTGTAGAGTAGCAATTCCAGTCCACATCGGACGGTGATAGATGAGTTATCCAATGCCTTTCGTTGAATAGTTTACTCACGATCGCCACATGGGACCCATATTCCCCAGTCACATCACATTGTCCTTAATACGGCACCGTAATCAGAACAATATATTATGAAGACTTTAAGCATTTAAAGCAAATCTGCTTGGTCAATTCACAATTTTAATTCATGGCTAGATCACTTCAACTCAAAGCAAGGTTCCCCAAAAATACTCATTTTCATTTAGTCTGGATTAGAATAATCAGCATTTTAAGCTAAACATTATTTAGAAAAATAAATACAAACTAATTTTTTAGAAGAGAGAAAATTTGAATTACTCGATCAATTAAATGAGTTATATAGACCCATTCAGTCAATGTATGACTCTGACTAATTTCTTGGAATTTCCAAAAGTTTGATTATTATAGTACATACTCACATTGTATGTAGATGATCACAAATAGATGTTAATTATATGAACTGAACTTTTTTCCTAGATTATATATTCTTTAAACATGTTACATGTTTGGTCTAGATAACCATAACCCAAAATGTCCCAATCAGTAAATCTAGAAAAGCTTTATTCCATGGAAAAATGTTTGTGGGAAAAACAATATTTTTAAAAATCTATCACTTTCCTTGGCCTGTAAAAGCTTGCCACTTTCAAGTTTCTTTTTTCTTTCCACAACTTTCTTTTTCAATTAGAAAATTGATGTTCTTGGCACTGAACAAAATGGACAAAGAAAAAAAAAAAGCTGAAAAACCCACAAGGCACAAGCTTCTACTATTAAAGAGAGATAGAGAGAGAGAATAGCAAATACAGTAGAGAGAGAAGGCATGCTTGTCGGCCATAAGAGCTTCAAGCCAAAGCAAAACTTGCTTACACTTTCCATAATAATCAAAATCCTTTCTTATTGGAATATACACTCATCGATTCTCATCACTATCTCTATCTCTCTCACTTTTTTCTAGCTTCTCTTTTAATTCTTGGGATTGTAGAGCTATCTTTAAAGTTTTATTGGATTTAAAAGCTCCTTTAATTTTCTCACCTTTTTGTGGATTTTCTGATTCTGCTTGATTCCCAGATCAAAGATGATCTCTTTTTGATTCCCACAACACTAAAATGAGATCTCTTTCTCTCTGAGAGTTTTTATTTTGAGGAATCAAAAAGACAAAAGCTGAGAGATATTCTAAACCCTTTACACAAGTAAGAAAAAGTCATTTCATTTCTTAAAGATTCATTCTTTTTTTTTTTCTGTTGCAGCAAATCATAGATCTAAGTTTTACTGTTAATGCTCTGTTTCTTTTGGATTAAAAAAATTTGATTTTTACTTGCCAAAGACGGTGAAAGAACTATGAATCTATGTGGTTGCAGGTGCTGAGTTTTATTTTTATCAATGGGTTGGATCTCTGAGTTTAAGACAGAACCAAAACCAATGTTTGGTGGAGTTTTGTTTCTCTTGACACTTTTGGTCTGGACTTCAGAATGTCTGAACAGAGACGGTCAGTTTCTATTGGAGTTGAAGAACAGAGGATTTCAAGATTCATTCAACCGTCTTCACAACTGGAACGGCATTGACGAGACGCCGTGTAACTGGATAGGTGTGAACTGCAGCGACAATCTAATGGTGACATCTCTTGATCTGAGCTCTAGGAATCTCTCTGGAGTATTAACACCGAGCATTGGCGGTTTAGTTAACCTGGTGTATCTCAATCTTGCTTACAACGAGTTAACCGGAGACATTCCTAGGGAGATTGGGAACTGTTCTAAGCTTGAAGTTATGTTTCTGAACAACAACCAGTTCGGTGGATCCATACCTGTCGAGATCAGGAAATTGTCTGCTCTGAGAAGCTTCAACATTTGCAATAACAAGCTCTCTGGTCCTTTGCCTGAAGAGATTGGTGATTTACACAATCTGGAGGAGCTTGTGGCTTATACCAACAACTTGACCGGTCCACTGCCTCGTTCTATAGGGAACCTCACCAAGCTGACGTCGTTTCGCGCAGGGCAAAACGAGTTCTCTGGGACTCTCCCTAACGAGATTGGTAACTGTCTTAACCTGAAGCTGCTTGGTCTTGCGCAGAACCTCATCTCTGGAGAGCTTCCTAAGGAGATTGGGAGGCTTGTTAAGCTCAAGGAGGTGATTCTATGGCAGAACAAGTTCTCAGGGTCGATTCCGAAAGAGATTGGGAATCTAACGAGGCTTGAGATACTTGCTTTGTACATTAACTCGTTCGTTGGACCGATACCTACAGAGATTGGTAACATGAAGTCTTTGAAGAAGCTTTATCTCTACCAAAACCAGTTGAATGGGACTATCCCAAGGGAGCTTGGGAACCTTTCAAGAGCAATGGAGATCGATTTTTCGGAGAATATGTTGACTGGTGAGATCCCAGTTGAGCTGAGTAAGATCAGTGAGCTGAGGCTGTTGTATTTGTTTCAGAACAAGTTAACCGGAACCATACCAAACGAGCTTAGTAGCTTGAAGAAGCTAGTGAAGCTTGATCTCTCAATCAACTCCTTAACCGGTCCTATACCGTCCGGTTTTCAGAACCTTACTTCAATGCGTCAGCTTCAGCTCTTCCACAACTCACTAAGCGGTGTGATCCCTCAGGGTCTTGGTATGTACAGTCCTTTATGGGTTGTTGACTTCTCAGAGAACCAGCTCTCAGGGAAGATACCGCCTTCTATCTGTAACCAATCCAATCTCATTCTCCTGAATCTCGGTTCTAACCGGATATTTGGAAACATCCCACCCGGTGTGTTGACCTGCAAACCGCTTCAGCAGCTTAGAGTTGTTGGTAACCGACTAACCGGTCAGTTCCCAACCGAGTTATGCAAACTCGTTAACCTTTCAGCTATAGAGTTGGATCAAAACCGGTTTAGCGGACCGTTGCCACCTGAGATAAGCATTTGCCAGAGGCTTCAAAGGCTTCACCTCGCAGCTAACCGGTTCTCCTCAAACCTACCGAAAGAAATCAGCAAACTCTCCAGCCTAGTCACTTTCAACGTCTCCTCAAACTCTCTCACAGGACCAATCCCTTCAGAGATATCCAACTGCAAGATGCTTCAACGACTCGACCTGAGCCGGAACGGTTTCATCGGCCATTTGCCTTGCGAGCTAGGAAGCCTCCACCAGCTAGAGATCCTCAGACTCAACGACAATAGATTATCCGGCAACATACCGTTTACCATTGGGAACCTCACGCATCTAACCGAGCTCCAGATGGGAGGAAACTTGTTTTCAGGAAGCATACCGCCTCAGCTAGGCTCACTCTCGAGTCTCCAGATCGCGATGAACTTGAGCTACAATGATTTCAGCGGCGAGATACCACCAGAGCTCGGGAATCTTTATCTTCTTATGTATCTTTCTCTGAACAACAACCACTTGAGCGGCGAGATCCCGACCACATTCGAGAACTTATCAAGCTTACTAGGCTGCAACTTCTCCTACAACAATTTGACCGGACCGCTTCCACTTACACCTCTCTTTCAAAACATGACTCTGACTAGTTTCCTCGGAGATGAAGGACTCTGCGGCGGGCATTTGAGAAGCTGCGACTCTAACCTCTCTTCTTGGAGTAACCTCTCGCCTCTTAGATCAGGCTCTGCTCGTCGGAGGAGGATCATCGTCGTCTTGTCTTCGGTCATCGGCGGTATCTCTCTTTTCCTCATTGCTATCGTAGTTCATTTCCTTAGACAACACCCTGTGGAAGCAAAACCTCCTTACGTGCACGACAAGGAACCGTTCTTCCAAGAATCAGACATCTACTTCGTCCCGAAAGAACGGTTCACGGTCAAAGACATTCTCGAAACGACTAAGGGGTTCCACGAGAGCTACATCATCGGTAAAGGAGCTTGCGGGACGGTTTACAAAGCGGTTATGCCGTCGGGTAAAACCATCGCGGTTAAAAAGCTAGGATCAAACAGAGAAGGCGGTAATAATAACAATAACAACACGGATAACAGTTTCCGCGCGGAAATTCTTACGCTAGGCAAGATCCGACACAGAAACATTGTGAGGCTGTACAGTTTCTGTTACCACCAGGGTTCGAACTCGAATCTCTTGCTGTACGAGTACATGTCTCGAGGAAGCTTGGGTGAGATTCTACACGGTGGCAAGTCGTATGGCCTTGACTGGCCGACTCGGTTTGGGATCGCGCTCGGTGCAGCGGAAGGTCTTGCTTACTTGCATCATGATTGTAAACCGAGGATTATTCATCGAGATATCAAGTCTAATAACATTTTACTTGATGAGAACTTTGAAGCTCATGTCGGGGACTTCGGTTTGGCTAAGGTCATCGACATGCCAGTGTCCAAATCTGTCTCAGCAGTTGCTGGTTCATACGGTTACATTGCTCCCGGTACGTTCCTACGGTTTAAACATTTAGATCCTCAGTTTACCAGGGTTAATCTCAAAACCGGTTTGTTTTTACGGTTCAGACATTTAGATTATGAATTAACCGGGGTTAATCCCAAAATTCGGTATGCTCTAACGGTTTAGACATTTAGATTTTGAGTTAACCGGTATGTTCTTACGGTTTAGACATTTAAATTCTAAGATAACCGGGGTTAACCTCAAACATGTATGTTGTTCTTACGGTTTAGATACTTAGATTCTGTGTTAACCGGACTTAATCTCAAAACCGGTTTATTTTTGCAGAGTATGCTTACACAATGAAAGTAACGGAGAAATGCGATATCTACAGCTTCGGAGTTGTACTTCTTGAACTGTTAACCGGAAAGACTCCGGTTCAACCGATTGACCAAGGTGGAGATCTTGCCACGTGGACAAGAAACCATATTAGAGATCATTCGTTGACAAGTGAGATACTTGATCCTTATCTAACGAAGGTAGAAGATGATGTGATTCTTGCTCACATGATCACGGTTACGAAAATTGCTGTGCTCTGTACGAAATCTTCGCCGTCGGATCGACCTACGATGAGGGAAGTGGTGTTGATGCTGATAGAGTCTGGAGAACGTGCCGGGAAAGTGATTGTGTCCGCCACGTGCGGCGATTTACCTCCACCGGTGCAGTCGTGTTAACTTACTTAGTTGGTTTCTGTATAGATTTAAATATGATTTGTATAGTCACTATAGAAGAAAGAAAGCATGAGCATACGTATAAATCATTCCTAGTTCGTTGGAAACTTGAAATAATATTAGAAATTTTTTTGTTTGTAGCAATACAACAAAAAGAATTCAAGATTTTAAAAAATTGCTTTTAATGAAACGTAAAAATAAAATTTTAAAAACAAAATTTTGAAATTATTCGATTAACATTTATTAGTCAGACTTCATTCCACATTCCAAGATAATGTCCAACATTTCAGACTCTTATGGGATTCTTCAGTCAACAAGAATATATTTAAAAATTTTGAATTTCAGACTGTACAGTTACTAGAAATATTTATATGGAAAAAGGGAAGAAAAAGAAATCTAGATTTAGCAAGAAATTTTTGTAAATAGAAGTAAATAAAATTAGACATAAAAAAAAACAGATCTTATGTTCTAGTTTTGATCCACTATTGGAATGAAATCACACAGCAAGAAGCAAATACAAATTCCATGTTTTAATGAGTTTATTCGTCTATTCGTTGAGTATCTCATGTAATGTAATCCGTCAATATCAGTGAAAATATATAAATCACATTACTCATAATTTTTTTAAAAATACTAGTACATATATAGGTGAAAAAATTACAATACTTTTCATGAAATAAAAATAAAACATTGAAAAAGTCGGTCAAGATACAAACTACAGCATGCAAGAAACCGCATACATCTTTAATATCACAAGTTTGTTTAATTTACTGGTTTTAGATTAGCTTCAGTATTGCATCGAGGACAAGCTGTGTACGAAAACTCTAGTCCTATACACACTGCCGGACCTTGAGGACATTCTGATGTATTTGAATGGGGTCGACATTTTAAAGAAAAACATTTATTAAATTAGTATTTATGTAAAGTTACAAAATACATAAAACTAAAAAACTTAGAAATTATTTCAGTTAGTTGTGTTTTTTATAAAATGTATAATTATTATAATAAATAAATTTTACATAATTTTTAATATATTTTAATGATATTAAAATGATTTTTTAGTTTTGTATGGGACCGGCTCTGCCTATACAATCTAAAAATCTAAAAACTTAACACATGACTAGTTTTAGATCATCAAATCCGGCAATCACCTGGGACGATCTTCCCACGAACCGAACCACCAACGTTCTCACACGTAGCCGTGGCTAACCCGTCGCGTCCTTTGTACACCAAGTTGATGTCTGAGAGCTCAACGCCTTGACAAGGAAACGTTTTACTACACTGCATCATCAAAGCCGCTCGAGTCGTCGATGTTCCCCAAATTTTGTTGTACTTCACGTCTTTGATCTGAACATGAGAATTGTAATTTCCAGAACTGTCGCATTGATAGTTGGGACAATACTGCTGGTCGATGACGATAGGGTTTCCAACATCGATCATTTGGATATTCTCGTACAAGAAGTTCGAAACCGAAGTCTCCGAGACCGACTTAGCCCATGTTTTGATCCTTAAACCGTTCATTGTACCCTTGAATACAGAGTTTCTCACGGTTATGCCCTCAATGCTCTTCTCATCTTTGTATCTGCCAATGCTCCCGACACTAATCCCGTGCCCTGGTCCGCACCTGGTATTGGAAGAAATCAGAACATCAATATGTATTGAATCCACATAAAATATCATTAAGAGACCTATACAAATATATTTTTAATACTACGAAAAGAGAGAATATTTTCTTATATTTTAAAGCGTTTAGTTATGGTCTAAAACTTTCTTGAACATTGATATATCTTATGGTTAAGATATGCTGTGTTATTTCATATATACCTGACATGAGAGATATCCAAGTTGGATGTTCCATCAAGAATTGCGACACAATCGTCACCGGTTGCGATACTGACGTTGAAAATATGCATATCCTTAGATCTCCCGATCTTGATTCCGTCGGTGTTAGGGCTATCTCCAGGAGCGGTGATGGTGACGCCGGTAATGTTGAAATTCTCGACTGAGTACAAGTTTATGTGTCCCATTTTGCTGTTGATCGATCTTAGACCCTTAATCCTTGAGGATCTAACGAAAGCAAACCCCATGTTCATAGCTAGAGTACGACAGTGAGGGTTTTTGTTACAATCATTGAGAGGCCAAGAGTAAGATCCTTGACCGTCAAGTATCCCACCTCCGTTAACGGTGAGGTTATCGACGTACCGGAAAGAGATCCATTCTGCTTGTCTGTCCGCGTTGAGGCTCAGAGGAGCCAACAACGTGCCTTTGATTGTAAAAGTAATATGACTTTTGCAAGGACCAGAGAACGTTATTTGATCGAGAAAGAATGTTCCGGCGGGAATGTAGACCGTTGATCTTCCACCACTCCATTTACAAGCGTCGATCCACGCTTCTGTAAACGCAAGAGTATTGTGTATGTTTTTTTTGCCGTCGCCACGAGCACCGTAGTTTCTGACGTCGAAGACCTTTTGTTCACCGTCAAATGCACTAGTATGAGCACTTGAGACGGCGAGGAAGGAGAAGGAAAAGAGAGACAAGACGCACAGGATCAGAAAACTAGATGCCATCGATCTGACTTCTTTCTTTCTTTCTTAACCTTTTGATATAGTTGAAGCAAACTGAAGCGTTTGAGCTTCTTATTTATAGAGCAACAAAATTAGAGTATTACATTAAAAGTTAGTACTAAATATATATATATGGGGACCAGAATCTATTATTTCCATACGTATAGAAAATTATGATTAGAAGATAAAGCAAGATCTTATCAAGATGGAATGAAAGAATATTTTGTGTGAATATTAATTGAGTATCTGATAATGGTGATAGTTATGACTGTATGTGCCACAGTACACATTTACAGTATAAAGTTACAGATACACGTGGAAATGTTATTATTATTTCCATGATTCAACACTCCCATTTTCATCACTTAACATTACACTCAGAAAAGATACGTTTAATAATGGTCCTTTTTAATTAAAAATTATAGTATATATCTTAGCTACAATTAAACCAACAAAATTAAATATCACAAGTTAAAACAAAAAAGAAGCATATACTTTTAATTAGTTGTTAGGAAAAGAAAACAATAAATTGCAATCACAATTATTGTTATGACATTATTATGTAAATAGATAAATATGAGCCGTGACTTCTGGGAGATGATCCAGCTTAAAAAAATCACACATGAAAAAGTTCTGACTTCTGTTTTAATAGATAAGATGTTATTTTCTTTTTCTTGAACTTTATCATTTAATCCACATTCAATTTTACATATTATAATAATCTTGTTTAATAAAATTTAGCATTCTAATTTACTAATTAATAATTATTCAAAAGTTGATGTGATTCTACTGTTGAATATGTTGATGATGTGAATTAGGCCTGGACATTCGGGGTTCCAGTCGGGTTTCGGTTTTATCTAATCGGGTTTCGGTTTTTTGGGTTTGACAAAATCAGCCCCATTCGGATTATATGAAAATTCGGTTCGGAACCGGTTCGGGTTCTATCGGGTTCGGGTCGGGGTTAGTAAATCTTCAAAGAACCGGTACAACCCGATGTACTTTCGGGTTCGGGTTCCAATCGATTCTTTGGTTTAAAAATACATGATTTGTTCCTACTTTGTAACCAAAACATAAGTAAAATCGGGTTTTTCGGTTTAAAAGTACCTAATTTGTATCTATTTTATAACCAAAATATAAGTAAATCGATTCAAAAATAAGAAAAGAACATCAAACATGATCATTCAAAATCAAAAGAAAAGTAGACATAGTTATTGATGGAAAGAAACCCAAATAATTAAAAGTTTAAAAGGAACTAAATTCTCATGAAATGAGAAACATTATTCAATTGAAACAAAACTAAAATCTAAAACTTCAAGCTTCAACGGCCATCTTTAACCATCAACCTTCGTATGATATAATTATTTTAGATGTTTAGTAATATCTTAATGTATTTTGAATATATATTAAAGATCATGTTTGGTACAAGTTTTGAAATTTTGAATATTTCGGGTTCTATCGGATATCCATTTAAGTTCGGGTTCGGTTCGGATAATACCCATAACCCGAAATACCGTAAAACAAGATCCATTCGGTATTTATGTCAGGTTCGGATCAGTTCGGGTTCAGTTTTATCGGATCGGATTCGGTTCGGATTTTCGGGTTCGATTTATTTGCCCAGCCCTAATGTGAAATTTTTGGTGTTCAAAAGATTCAGTATGTTAAATAGAAAGAAGAAGAAGACCATCGACACCACATGTAACTTTCTAAAGTTTTTTGACATCTTTCATATCCTTCCTAATAATTTAAAACCAATTATCTTATTATAAATGAAATAATATATTTTTATTGTTTTTCTACCAAAATTTATTACTTTTATTTTCTATAAATAGAGATAGGTTTATTTAATTTGGATATAGTAAAAATAATTACTGATAAATAAAACATGATGTTAAATTTTATTAAACAAAACTATTGTAGTGGTTAAAGTTGAATGTGTGTTGAAGCATTAGTTGGAAGAAAAAAATGATATGGAATGTTAAAGATGAAAAGTAGAGTGTTGAATCTTGAAACCATTGTGGATATAGTCTTTAGAAAATGACCCATTAATGCTGGCATATAGATTCCTTACCAAAAATTTAAATTATTTTAAGATATTAATAAAATGTATATATCTAATTAATAATTATTCAACAGTTGATGTGATTCTACTGTTGAATATGTTGATGATGTTAATTTTTTGTGTTCAAAAGATTCGGTATGTTAAATAGAAAGAAAAAAAAGACCATTGACGCCACATGTAATTTTCTAAAGTTTTTTGACATCTTTTATATCCTTCCTAATAATTTAAAACCAATTATCTTATTATAAATGAAATAATATATTTTTTATTGTTTTTCTACCAAAATTTATTATTTTTATTTTCTATAAATAGAGATAGATTTATTTAATTTTGATATAGTAAAAATAATTACTGATAAATAAAACATGATGTTAAATTTTATTAAACAAAACTATTGTAGTGGTTAAAGTTGAATGTGTGTTGAATAATTAGTTGGAAGAAAAAAATGATATGGAATATTAAAAGATGAAAAGTAGAGTGTTGAATCTTGAAACCATTGTGAATATAGTCTTTAGAAAACGACCCATTCATGCTGGCATATAGATTCCTTACCAAAAATTTAAATTATTTTAAGATATTAATAAAATGTATATATCTAATATTTATAATTTTTTACTTATTCAACTTTTTATTTGATTTCATCTGCCTCACACATTTATTAATTATTTTTACCATATACAAATTTGCGAGATATATTATATATGTAAATGTGAGAAAATAGAATGCCAAATAGTCTAAACTTTCTCAAAATAAAAATATTTTTAAAAAATATAATTGTAAAATAAGCAAAAAATAAGAAATCTTCATCTCTCTTTTTCTCACACGTCTAAAACACTCTTTTTCAAGCAAAGGGTCTAGAATCTACTAAAAAGGGAAAAAGGGGGGTGGCTGTTCTGAATTTTTTAAAAGAGACATGTGAAAGGGTGCGTAGAAAGGTATGTCGAAAAAAGACACGCTAAAACAATTTGATGATCTCTCAGTCAGAGACTCTCACTCTCTCACTTCTCTCAAGCGTTTTTCCACTTTCTTTTTCATTTCCAAAACATTCTTTCTCAAGTAGGGGGTTAATAATCTAATAAAATGTGTGTCGTTTCAAAATTAAAAGAAGAGCATGAAAGAGTGTGTTGTGCATAAATTAAAAGAGACATGTGAAAGGATGTGTCATTTGAAAATTAAAAGAGACGGATGAAATGATGTATTATTCAAAAATTAAAAATGCACGTAAAAAGATACGCTAGAGAAGGAAACATCTTTTGCTATAACAGTCTGATGATGTCATCTTTTATATACTAAATAGCAAGTGGCAAAGCAAATATTTAGAAAAATATAACAAATAATATTGATTTAAAAAAATGATTTTGAAACTCCACGTAAAAAAATAATTTTTGGAAAAATAACTAGATCCCTAAATTTACTCACATTATCACCTCCACTGCAAAATAAAGATCATGCTCTGTCACTGTTTTTTGTTGCCTTTCTATCTTATTTAGTTTCAATTTCTCCTTCATCGTTTCTTCTCCTGCTGTTGATCAGTTCTTCCACTGATCAAAAAAATTCCATACAAGTTATGAACTCCTAATTCTAAATGTTTCCAAATGTTTTCTCTTAGTTTAGATTCAGTTTCCTCTTATTCTTAACTAGATAAGGAACTCGTGCGATATCGCATGAGAACTTATTTTATAAATATATATATATATATATACTATAGTTTACAAAATAACATTTTATAAAAATTGTTTTTGAAGAAATACATGTGTTATAAAATTATCTTGTATGCAACTATATTCTTTTATTTAAAATACTAAAATCTTATATTTTCTTTATATGTTTGCTTGTAACAAAATTAGAAATATGTCAATACCAAATAAGATATATGTTCTATTAGTCATTTAAAAATTTAGAAAATAACTGAATATTTGAAAATACTTAGAAGTAAACACAATCCAATATAATCATTTACTAAATTAGTAAAGTAACTTATAACAACAAGCTGATATGATTGATTTGAAACCATGTAAAACGTGTATGGTCAAAAACATAATTATATGATAGTTTTAAGATATTTTATTTTCCCTTAATATATTTTCTCACATATTCTTTTTTTTTTAATTCATATTTGTATCTTCTGTAAAAGTGAGCCATTACAAAATTTACCTGCATAGATATTAAGAAGCAAATTCGGTATATCTTTACATAAATTGAAAGAATCTTAAATTATTTGTCTTTTCAAAATACCATCACATAATATATTATGGATTTATAATATCAATGATAGTGTTATGATTTGTATGGTGGATATTCATCAAACTCAATTACTTTAAAATTATATATATATATATATATATTTCAAAATTATATTTGATACTTCAATTTTAATTCCATTATCATGTAACGAGTAAAAACTCATCTGTATCTATGATTTTATTTTCTTTAATGATTTTTTTAACTTTGAATGTAAATTACTTTAATAGTGACATTGTAGTGAAACTGTTGTAGAACTTTGAATTTATAAAAAACTAGTACTGGCCCGCCCTACGGGCGGGATCTGAATTTTAAAATAATTTCAACAATTAGAGTAAATGTGTAATATAAAATTTTTATCATATAAGAATATATATATTAGTTAACTTTTGTACATGTTATTGCATTTGAATATTTTTAGATCCCATTGAGAATTTTGTGATTTAAATTTCTATAACAAAATACAATTGATTTTAAAATCATACAGAAAATATCTTTTTAATATATATATATCGTTTACATTAAATACATATTATATAAATCTAAATAAATATTTAAATATAATATCTTTGATATATATATATATATATATTGCTTATAGCAAACTAAATTTTAATTTTCAAACAACAATTAGGAACTACTAAAACGATTTTACTTTTGAATTTTTATTTATATATATTTCTTTCTATCAGAATATGCGAATGAATATTTTCTTAAATCTAACAATATTATGGATGTACTAATTAGTTACTTTGTTTGTAAAAATATTACTATTATATTTATGTGTTTATAATTATGCCAAAATAATTTCTGCTGTATTGATTATATTTTGTAAGGTTATGTCACGCATCAGTTGTGTTGATTTATTTGAAAATATATTTATTTTATTTTCTGTATGAATAAGGTAGTAGGGTATATAATATTCCATTGATATATTAAAGCATTGGAAGCACGTAAAATATGTGTTATGGACTGCAGTTGAAATCGATTATTTGACTTATGTGTAAGTGTGTCAATATGATGTTTTCAGTTTACCGGGAATTGGTTAACTTTATGATACGACAGAGTCGTCTGTTGACAGAATTTAAATTTCAAAACAGAGTAAAGTGTCTAAAATCGTTAGGGTTCATAGTTTTGTAAACGATGTTTTCACAAAGCGTAAGAGTTGTCAATAACACATTGGCTGTATTTCCTGGGATGAAACTAATAGTCAGAAATTTTTAAAAATTGGATCAGAGATAGCATGCTAACTTATGTGTCTTCGTGGCCATCTTAGCATGGAACCAATTCTATGAATGATCTGGCCATGAATCCGGTAGGTAAATGGTCCTGGGGTTCCAGTAACAGTATGATCAACTTGAGCACCCATGGATGTGAAAGCCAGCAAACTGTTTGCAAATCTAATGTGGGGTCTGAATTTAGGTGACTCTAAAATCTCTAGCAATGGAGACGGGGGTTCTCGAACTGGTGGAAGCCTCACTCGACCTCTCTGGCAACAAAGACTAAACTGTTTTTTCACTCGGTTCGTCTGACCTCCAGTTGCCTCGGCGTTCCATAGCAATGCTTTACATGATGTACATAAGACTATCTCCGATTTCATATGGTTTGAGGTCTTTTTTTCCCTAAATGTCTTGTAAACATAAACTGAAAACGATTTCAGAGTTTAAGTAACATACGTGTAATCCTTGAGCTGGTGGAAGAAGACGCTGCTGTACAATGTCAGCGTAAGCACATCAGAAACATATATTTGCTTTTATAGTGCTATGAGTAAGGCATGTTTAAATAATTACCAGATGTGGACAAAGACCCAGTTAACCGCTTTTAAGTGACAAATCGCTATTCGTAGTTGTCTGGCACTCTGAGATGCTGCTGTATAGTGATGATCGCGAAGATGAATGATGCTTGAAACGGATGCTGCTGTAGGAGGCGCTGCTTGTGTTGATAATCGAGTTAGTATTATATATATATATATATATAGATATATATTTTTCACAATAACAATTCCATTAGAGAAGACAATCAAGATAAATGTTATGTGGGAGAGAACACATTTAAGTTGAGACAAAGAATCAAAATAGAAAATCGCTTGAATCTCAAGGACTTTAATGTCAAGTACTTTACCATGAGCGTGGAATACTTACGCTCTTATTCCAGTCACTTTTCAGTACAGACAAATTCATTTTCCTACATTACTAACTTATTAGAATCACATGCAGAGTATAAACGTTAAATGAAAAACAAATCAAGTTTGCTGTAAACCTGAGGCTTGGCTGTCATGAGGAACTGATTCAGCTCAGATATGCTCAGTGGTTCAACCTTGGCGTATCCCCTCAGCAATGAAGGTGCTGGGTTGTTCCCACTGTATTTAGAGATCAGCCTACAGCGATGTGAAGTATCACGTGGGAAGGTGTTATGTATAAGTAACATAACAAACCGACTGTGGATGTAATAACATAGGAAGCATTAAACACTTACTCATAAAAGAAAACCTTCCCTGCATGAGTCTCTTTGTCAAAAAATATATGTCCCTGACGTGCCATTTAAGAACAGACCTCCTAGCATGAAAAGAATTCATGGGTGTTCCAAAAATATTAGGTAGTCACAAACCAGGATCATAAAAAAAAATTAATAAGTGATAGAGTGAGACTAAGACATTAATGATTTAAATTTCAGATAGATCGTGGAACCTGAAACGCTCCATCGGAATTGAAGCCGGTTCGGTTAACGCATCAAAGTTGGTTGGGTCACTGAACCGAATAGCCAGAAGAGAATCAGTATTGAGACGGTGCCTGAATGTGGGGAGTCGGCTAACACTCACGGTGGCTGGCCTGATAGTGGAACGTGAAACAAATGTGAAAAAGAAAGAATCATCAACGAACGGTATCAAAATATTGCATTGCAGAGAGATTCAATAGATATCTATATTAAAGAGTTCGAATACGATTATGAAGGCAGGAAACTTTAAAATACAATGATCATGAGATTTAAGATACAAAACCTTCGCATATAGATAAGTGGCCGACTTTCAAATCACGAAGAGGAACAGAAGCATGCTGAATCGCCATTGCATGGTTAAGGTCGTAGAAGATCGAAGAAGTGAGATCTCGCCATTGCATGGTTAAGGTCGTAGAAGATCGAAGAAGTGAGATCGAAGAAGACGATGGATCCCTAATTTCATGCGACGCCTTTCCTAACTATCTCAGTATATCTATAGGGCTTGGTAGTCCACATTTTGTATTTGGGTAAAATTTCAAATAAGAGCCCAAAACGTAAACACAGCAGATCAAAGCCCATCAAATAGGTTTAAATGAAACGCATAGTTTTGGTGGACGGGACACGTGTCACTCTGACAATAAACGAATTTGTGACCTGTCTGCTTACGTGGCGCGCCCAGAAGAGAGTAAACCCTATTTTATAATAATAGATGTTCAGTTACCATGATCATATAAAAGCTCATCAATGCTTACATAATAAGAAAATGTAATTTCATTCACTGTAGTTTAATTTATCAAACCAATTAACAATATATTGTGTTTATTGTCAAGTACAACAATACTAAAAATGTAATTTAAGAAGTAGCATTTAATATAGAATGAATGGTTTAACATTAGTTATTTGTCCTTATCTATAAATCTCTTCAGAAATTAAATAAAATATGTAAGTTTCTTACATATAGTTTGATAGTAAGTAAATTTTTTAAAATTGAATAGATATCACTTACTCTACCTGAATTGTTGTTCCAAAAAGTGGGTTATACTTATTATTGAAATAAAATGAAAATTTCCAACTAATCCTTTATCATGATTTTTTTGAATATATAAATCAGTATATATATATTTAAAAAATCAATAAGCAAGAAACCAAAATAAATTTCAAGCTTAGATATATGACAATATATTATTTCATGCAGAGATTTAGGAAAAGCACTGTTATAATTAGTAATAAAAACATTAATGGAAAATGTCAATTTATATTTGAAAATACAAAATAGTGTTAGTTCATTAGTATAACTCATGGTTTTCAATAAACTTTATTTTGAAAAAGAAAAGCCATATATTTTGACTTTTTAAAATTCTTTAAAAATATAAGAAATAGAATATATAATATTTTTCGACAAATAGAATTATATAATCGCATGACAAAAGTAACATCAGTAAAAATTATGCAGTTTTTAAGAATAAAAAACACACACTCGAACTTTAGTAAAATTACTATTATTACATATTATCAGTAGCAATAATATAGGATAAGACAAAATCTTTTGTTGATTAATACAATCCAATTTTTATTCTGATTTTTACTAATTTAAATTGACAATAACAAAAAATTCCATATTTAATGTATTTTTTTCAAGATATTTAATGATCAGTTAAGAATAGATATCTCTCTCTTTTTTTTTAATCTCAACTACCTATTTATTTTTCATAATAATTTGTCAACATTCACAATTCCTTAAATAGATAGTTAAAGATTGCAATAGTTAACAACCAAACATTACAATAATTAGTTAAGAGTTATAATTGTCAAAGCCAAAAGTTGCAATGGTTAATCACCAAAAGTCTACTATTACCAATTATTCAATAGTTTTGTCATATTTGTAATAGTTCATCACAAAAGATTACCATCACTAATAGTTGTAATGTTTTATGTAATATTAGATAAAATAATTAAATTACCCAAAAATTAAATACCTGAATATTTTTAAACAAATTATAATATTCTTTAAATTTATGTAAAATAGATAGGAAAATGAACTAAAATAACTCATCAAAAACTTATGCAAACTGTAGGATAAAAAGTCATATCCTCAGATATTTTGAGAATCCTTATAAAAATATGATGTTTATAAAATAGATAACACATCTTTAGGCAAAAATAATTTTTTTTAAAAAAAATCTATATAACTTTTTAAAAATGTATAAAAATGTATGATACAAAGGCAAATTCTTATACCTTTTTAAAATCTATATAACTTTTTAAAATTCAATGTTAATTTAACATGAAAAGAAACAACCTTATAACAAGTACACCTGCTTATATATTTTAACAATCTTGTAAAAACTTATGCAATATGTAGAATAAAAAGACACATCATTTCAAAAAATCAAGGTTAACCAGGAGTTATAATGGTTAGCACCAAAAGTTGCAATGGTTCATCTCCAAAATTTACAATTATCAAAAATTGCAATAGTTCATCACCAAAAATTGTAATGTTTCATGTTATCGGTTGCAATTGTTTAGTTACAAAGTTGTAATAATACACATATCAAATTCATTCATAAATTAAATGTGCATATAGAAAAATATTTTTTCTTGGTTTAGATTATCTTAATATACATAAAAGTACTTAAGAGTTTTGTCAACTGTACATTCAACCACCAAGTTACTGGCGTATACGCAGCAGACTATAAACGTTCCTGTTCCAATTTTTTTTGACTTTCAAATGGTTATTCTATTAATACAGTGTATAATTTAATAAATAAATTTTACCTTCCACGAATTTTAAATAAGTTTCTGATTATGTTTGATATTCTTCTTGTAGCTCATGAATAATTTTTATTCTCTTGTTTGGTTATGTTCTTTAACAACGCGCTTTTTTCTTTGCAATACATGTAAAATTATATATTGAACTCAACAGTAATTAAAAAATAACCATATTACATTAGTATGTTTCTTAGAGGAAAAGACATTTTTGTCTATCTTCCAGATCATAAAAAACCAACACATCTAGTTTTTTTTTGGAAAAATGATTGCTGACTACATGAAGTATTGGCCATTACATGGCTAACCATGCAAACTAAACTAATGTATAATTTTTTTTTCAACTAATGTAATATGTTAAGCATGACAACATCCCTCAACTTAATGATGTTATGTAGTTAGCATCACCAGTTTAATTCAATTCATCCAAAAACTGATATAGATGTCAGAGACCGTTTAAATAGCTCGTTTCATCAATTAAAATATGACCGATCCCACCGTAATTTAACTAAAATTAGTGATAAGTAGTGTTTTTATATTTTCATTTTAGTGTATTTAAAAACTATATAATTATATTATTTTATTTATATTAAATATGAAATTTATATAAGATATTATGCAATTTTATTTTTTTAATTATTTTCATCTTTTTCTTATGAAATTTTAATAAAATTCTGTAATTCATTTGATTAATTGTGTGATATATATTTATTTGATAAATTTTAATTATACAACATATTTTATCGTCAATTTATTGACTCTAACATTTTATTTTTTAAAACTTATTTATGTCAACTTAAACCAAACATAATCTCGTGTATATAATTATTAATTATATAATTTTAAGAATAAAATTATATAAGAATTAGAATCTAATATAAAATTTTTTACTAAGTTTAAATGAATGAAAATTCTGTTTATGAAAAATATAAATAAAATAATTCATTAATTAATTAATTTTATATTGAACAAATAAAAATTTAGGGTCAGTACATTGACATCAAATAAGTTTTATAATAAAAATTGATCAAATAAGTTTATATCAAACAATTAATAAAACGAATTATAGAAATTTTATTAAAAGTTAAAAACAAAAGCATAAAATAATTAAAAACAAAATTAAATTATATCTTATAAAAATTTCATATTTAATATAAATAAAATAATTATATAGTTTTCAAATACACTAAAAATGTTAAAAACACTTCTTATAAAAAAATTATAAACATATTGATTTTGTAAATTTGGTTTTGTAAAAAATATTCTTATGCTTTTAAAACGAGAATCAAAATCTAATTTTTGTTAAACTACCGTAAGTTACGTCATATTTTAAATAATAAAACGGGATATTTAAAAAGTCTCTGATATCCATATCATTTTTTGGATGAATGAAATTAAACTCGTGATGTTAACTACATAACATCATTAAGTTGAGAAATGTTCTCATGCATAAAATATATTTCGTGTAGTTAGATATACATTAATTTAGTTTGCATGGTTAGCCATGTGATGGCTAATACTTCGTGTAGTCATCAATCATTTTTCCTTTTTTTTTTGAACTAAACATCTGGTTATTTCAGTAACAATATTAATTACATAGAATTTTATGGCAGAGGAAGCAATGATGCAGGTAGCCATTTTATGGCACGGGTTATCTGCGATTGTGCACAAACACATAATTTGATACGAGTGCCCATTTTATGAAGCTGACAACCGCTGCAAGTGATGAGATGACAGACTCTCCAGCATTGATGGTAGGAACTTGCGTTAGTAAAGGGGATGCTGGTTAGCGCTCCATTGTTAACATGGAACTCAGTCCAACAAGTTTGGCAATTATCTTCAGGAGAAGATTGGTACACATGTACAATTTATAAAACATCTAAAAAATTGTTTTGAAAATTTGTAAGATCAGACAAATTTGCCGTCTCTCCAATATGGACGCCATATCATTTGAAAGGTACCTTCTGGTTATTATGATACAGAAAATGTCTGTATTGAATTGTGGTTTCTATTGATATTCTGAATGGGAATAATTAGGAACTTTACAGCGACATCTAAGTAATTGCAGGGAAATAGATCCGAAAACTCAACAGAGGACAGTAAACTTAATGTAAAACAAAAACTCATACGAAAAGAAGAGAGACGGTAACTCACAGAAACTCATACGAGACAGTATTTGTAAAGAAATAGATCATAAAGTACAGAGACAGAAAGGTGACATAATCTGAAAAGGAGAGAGGGTAGAGAAAAGAAGTTCGTCGGCAAAGGATTGCAAAGAAACAGAGATAAGTGTTGGACAAAATAAAGAGAACAAAATACATTTGGAAAATTTCTCTTTATTTATTGACAAATTTTACAGAAGACAACACTGTCACTTATATAGATATTTACATGACAAACGCAACTCTTCGTAATGATCATGACCTTTCACAAATAACTAACTACCATTTCTTGAGTAACAAGTCATGACGTTTACAAAACCCATTGAGTTTACACATGCTTATTAATTTAATTATGTAAATTATACCAAACTCAATTATAAACTAATACTCCCCCTTAATTGAGTTTCTGTCTTACACCAATCCCTTTTTGTTCTTCACAACTTGGTGCTCAAGCTTCTATCAAGGATACTACGTATCATATCATTGCATATCGTATATCCTTCAATGTCATTTATAGAAACTTCAATTATTGTAGATTAATCTAGCTCTCTCTCTCGATGTATATATTGAGATGTACAGCCTCCTTGAATAATAAGAAAGTCAATACACTTACATGGTATCAGAGCAGGTTTAACCTAATTTTTTTTTCCCTGCCGTCTCTTTCTCTCCTCTTGTCGCCTCTTCATCATCATCATGTTAACCCCATCTGCAGAAACAGTTGACACAAACCCTCAGACTCTTCTCAATATAAATATGTCAAATGTTACTAAGCTCTCCTCCACTAACTACATGATGTGGAGCCTGCAAGTTCGAGCCTTACTAGATGGGTACGATCTTGGCAATCATCTTGATGCAACCGCGACTCCACCCCCACCAACAACAACAGTCGATGGAGTCCAAACACCAAACCCTGACCACACGTTGTGGAAACGTCAGGATCGTCTAATCTTTAGCAGTCTCATTGGTGCCATCTCGGTCACTGTCCAGCCTATTGTCTCCACAGCTCAAACCGCAGCCGACATCTGGAAGATACTCGCCAACACCTACGCAAAGCCCACCCGAGGTCACATACAACAACTTCGGCTGCAAATCAAACAATGGACCAAAGGAACAAAGACCATCGACGAGTACGTTCAAGGATACACCACACGGTTCGATCAGCTCGCACTCCTTGGAAAACCCATCGAGCTGGAAGATCAAGTGGAATACATCCTTGCTGGACTGCCTGAAGAGTACAAGTCGGTCATAGATCAACTTGAAGATCGAGACACAACCCCATCAACAACTGAGATCCATGAGAAGCTTCTCAACAAGGAAGCCAAACTGCTGGCTGTTTCCTCATCCTCTCTGATCCAACCAATCACTGCTAACGCAGCTACCCATCAACAGAGTCGCTCTTCTCAATCACAGAACTACCAGCGTTCTCCTCAGACATGGAACAGAGGCGGATCCAACACCCGCTACAACAACACTCGGGACACAAGAAACTTAAAAGGCTACCAAGGGAAGTGTCAACTTTGTGGAACTTATGGACACAGTGCCAAGCGTTGTACTCAGCTCACTTCCTACAAGACCAACAACTCGGAAACAAACTCGTACCCACCCTGGCAGCCGCGAGCCAACGTAGCCATGAATGCTCAAGGAACAAGCAACTGGATCATGGATAGCGGAGCCACCCATCATCTCACGAGCGACCTCAGCAATCTTGCTCTTCACCAGCCGTATCAGGGAGATGATGCGGTCCTTATCGGCGACGGTTCAGGACTCCAAATCACCCATACTGGTTCATTATCCCTTCCCTCAATCTCTCGTCCTATGCACCTTAACACTGTCCTTTGTGTCCCAAACATTCATAAGAATCTAATCTCCATATACCGCTTGTGTAATGCTAACCAAGTCTCTGTTGAATTTTTCCCTCAACACTTTCAGGTGAAGGATCTTCAGTCGGGGGTCCCATTACTCCACGGCAAAGCTAAGAGTGATCTATATGAGTGGCCAGCCTCTACATCTACCATCTCCTCCTTCTTCACCAACTCCACACCAAAAACAACCTTAGAAGACTGGCACAACCGTTTAGGACACCCTTCCTCTCAAATTCTCAAGAGCATTGTTTCTATTTTTTCTTTACCTGTTTCTCAATCTGTTTCTCAAAAGACTTTATGCCCAGATTGTTCAATCAATAAAGCTCACAAACTCCCTTTTTCCAAACACAATATTGTCTCTTCTCGCCCTCTTCAATATATATTCTCAGATGTCTGGACCTCCCCAAAACTCTCTGTAGACAATTACAAATATTATCTCATCCTGATAGACCACTACACCCGATATGTCTGGTTTTATCCCCTTCGAACCAAAAGCCAAGTCAAGGAAACTTTCATCCCATTTAAAGCTCTTGTAGAGAATAAATTTCAAGCAAAAATTGGCACCTTATACTCGGACAACGGAGGAGAGTACATTGCGCTGCGCTCCTTCCTTGCAGAAAATGGCATATCGCACCTGACAACCCCACCGCACACCCCCGAGCACAATGGAGTCTCTGAAAGGAAACACAGGCATCTCGTCGAGACAGGCCTGACTCTCCTAACTCATGCCAGAATGCCGCCGGAATACTGGACATACGCCTTAGCCACCGCCACATATCTGATCAATAGGCTGCCCACACCGGTTCTCAACATGGAATCTCCTTATCAGAAACTCTTTGGTGAAGCACCTAACTACTCCAAGCTGAGAACTTTTAGCTGTCTGTGTTTTCCGTGGCTCAGACCATACACAACAAACAAACTGGAGAATCGCTCGACGCCTTGTGTTATGCTTGGATACTCACTCACCCAGAGCGCCTATCTCTGCCTCCAACCAAACACTGGCCGTATCTACCTCTCTCGTCATGTTCAATTTGATGAGAAGGTCTTCCCCTTCAACGACCTCTACTCAAAAGCTCAGACCCCTGAACCGAACCCTCAAACCCCCACTCCGCCAGTCACCATTATACCTCTCAAACCACCACTCAATAGATCACCGCCGTCGTCTACTGGGAACTCCACTGCTGCTCCTTCGCCGGAAGTGCTGCCGGAAACCTACAACAATGACGTCGGTCACCAGGTAACGAACTCTCATATTCGTGAACAATCTCCTGATCATTCACAAGCAAACCCAAACCAGACCCAACTAGAAACAAACCCATTACCAGACCTGACCCAACAACAACCAAACCCGATACCAAACCAGGCCCAAACCAATAATCCCACCTCTCAAGCCCAACTCGAACCCACCCCAACTACAGAACCAAATACTCAACCCTCTTTCCCCTCGTCGTCTCTGCAACCCGACATCACCTCCAATAACATTCACCCGATGCAGACGAGACGAAAGAACAACATCACAAAACCGAAAACCAAACTTACCCTGTCCGCAGCCCTTTCCACATCGGTATCACCTGAACCACGAACCGTCAATCAAGCTCTCAAAGACAAAATCTGGAGAGGATCAATGTCTACAGAGCTTGACGCCTTCGCTCGAAATCAAACCTTTTTCCTAGTTCCTCGACCTGTCAATCATAATGTTGTTGGTTGCAGATGGCTCTACAAGAACAAGTACTTTCCCAATGGAGAACTCAAACGCCAAAATCCAGACTTGTAGCCAAGGGGTATACTCAGAAGTATGGGCAAGATTACACAGCAACCTTCAGTCCGGTGATCAAAGCGACCACCATTCGCACTGTTCTCAATGTTGCGGTCTCTCGCTCTTGGCCAATACAGCAATTGGATGTCAATAATGCTTTTTTGCATGGCACCCTTGAAGAAGAAGTATACATGGAACAGCCTCCAGGATTCATCGACAAAGGCCATCCCGATCATGTATGTCGACTACTCAAAGGAGTCTATGGCCTAAAGCAGGCACCTCGGGCCTGGTACCTGGAGCTAACATCGTTTCTGCTCCAACTGGGCTTCAAGAATAGTCTTGCAGATGCTTCCATGTTTGTCCTTCAGAACGGAAATGACGTTGTCTACTTACTTGTGTATGTTGACGACATACTGGTCACTGGAAGCAACAAGTCACTCATCCAAACTCTCCTCCGTCACCTAGCTGACAGGTTCGCTATAAAGGATCTAGAGGACCTCAACTATTTCCTCGGTATTGAAGCGCTCCGAACATCCAAGGGCCTACACCTGAATCAGCGCAAATACATACTGGATCTCCTTCATCGACACAACATGGTGGATGCAAAACCTGTGAGCACACCGATGTCTGCTTCGACTAAACTTACGTTAAAAGGAGGAACTCCGATGACAGAGCCAACTCTATATAGACAACTTGTTGGGAGTCTTCAGTACCTGCAGTTCACACGACTTGACATCGCCTTCGCTGTGAATAAGCTCTCGCAGTATATGCACTGCCCAACTGATGATCACTGGCAAGCTGCTAAAAGAATTCTTCGATATCTGGCTGGAACGACGACCCACGGCATCTTCTTTCACGCTAACAATAACCTTTCTCTACATGGCTTCTCGGATGCAGATTGGGCCGGAGACACCGACGACTACGTCTCTACCAATGCTTATGTTCTCTACTTGGGACGAAATCCCATCTCTTGGAGCTCACGGAAACAGACGGGTGTTGCGCGATCCTCTACTGAAGCAGAATATCGAGCTGTAGCTAAGCGTCTGCTGAACTTCGTTGGATATGTAACCTACTTACAGAGCTACATATCAAGCTTCCCGACCCTCTAGTCATATACTGCAACAACCTTGGTGCAACATTTCTCTGTGCCAATCCGGTCTTTCATTCAAGAATGAAACATGTGGCCTTGGACTATCACTTCATCAGAGGGCAAATACAACATCGGATGCTCAGAGTTTCACATATTAACACCAAGGACCAACTTGCAGATGCACTGACCAAACCACTTCACCGCCTGCGCTTCACTGAACTATGCAACAAGATTGGTGTGACAAAGCCCCATCCATCTTGAGGGGGCGTATCAAGGATACTACGTATCATATCATTGCATATCGTATATCCTTCAATGTCATTTATAGAAACTTCAATTATTGTAGATTAATCTAGCTCTCTCTCTCGATGTATATATTGAGATGTACAGCCTCCTTGAATAATAAGAAAGTCAATACACTTACAGCTTCCAACTTTTTCCAAGTCTTGTGACTTCTTCTTCATCGTGCTGCTTACTTTTTTCTGCTCTTTTTTTTGTTTTAATAACTTTTTCGATCATAAATTTTTGCCACACAATTCTTATGACCATCACCTTGGCTTTTTCATCGTAGTTCTTTTGTCTTCTATTGACCATCAACTCGGTCTTCTCTAACCTTGGTTTGTTTGGTTTTATATAACCATCAACTTGACCTAAACCACAGTCTCTTTGGTTTCTCAAAGTCCTCTAGCAAAAATTCCATCTTGAATCCTCCTTAGCCAAATCCTTGAGAATCACTCTCCTCACTAACTTTCTTTGTCTTGTTAAACCTCAAAAGATAGTGGAACACAAACAAGAAACCTGGAGACTTCTTCTTCTTCTTCTTCTTCTTCTTCTTCTTCTTCTTCTTCTTCTTCTTCTTCTTCTTCTTCTTCTTCTTCTTCTTCTTCCTCTTCTTCTTCTTCTTCTTCTTCTTCTTCTTCTTCTTCTTCTGTTTTCTTCAGATGCTTGACTATGGAAACTCTGTCCATTCTTCTTCTCAGCCTCTACATTTTCTTTAGTGACTGCGTTCCCCATACACAGGTAATCCTCTCACCTTCTTATTTGTTGCACAACTAATACTCTCTTGTCAATTGTTTCTTTTTCTTGATGTAGTAACTCTTAGGGTCCCCTTTCTCCTAGTCTTCTACATGTCTCCTTCAAGTTTCATGTGACTATCTTCACACCTCCTTGAATTCTTTTCTGTGCGTGAATCTTTTCCACGTCTTCTTCGATTGTCTCTACAACCAGATAATGCTTCCTTTCACTCATAGGTAAGCATCTTCTTGTGCCGAGTAGTCTCGCTATGTTTCTTCCAACATGTGGCCTCAACGAAAGACTCCACAGCACTCTCATATGTGCTGAATCGCCTTACTTTGTCTTTTTCAACAGTAGGCTTTCATGTGATTATGTTTTTTTTCTTACATGCATCACATCAACGGTCGATCTGGAATCCCTTGTTCCACCACCGTTCCTAGTTTCCTGGTCTGAAGATGCTCGTCATCTTAGTACGCCAGAAGTCGTACTCATCCCATCGAATATAGGAATTATTTGTTGCAATGTTCCTTCCATCGTCTTGTTCGGCTATTTCTATAACCGGTTCATCTTGTGCCGTGCGTGATCTTCGTCATGTCTTCTTCGGTTCTTTTATAACTGGTTCCCGCTCCCTTTTTCTCTTAGGTAAGCACCCTCCTTTCTTGCTTGGTGTCTTACTTTGATCACCATCACGTCTCCTTTGACGTCTTGTTTTGTTTGTGTCGGTTGATTTGAAACACCGTTCTTCATCACCGCACACATCTATTGTGTCATTTTAGAAACACCTAACAGATTCCTTGCTAAGTTAATTAGGCACACAGATTTCCCTGCCGAGATTACTTTGCATTGGTTGAGTCGGAGCACACCGACTTCCACTGTTTGTGCGTCCTTGAGATACTTTCATCTTAATAAACAACAAGCCATCGCTTTCTTCTCCAAACATGAGAATCACTAACTGCAACTTTATTGCTTAATCTCTGTTTTTATTTCTACATGTTGCTGAAATCCCTTTGCAGATTATTGCTTGTCGCTGTACTTAAACTGGCCCTCAAATCATTGGCGCTCTGATACCATGTTGGACAAAATAAAAGAACAACATACATTTGGAAATTTCTTCTTTATTTATTGACAAATTTTGCAGAAGACAACACTTTCACTTATATAGGTATTTACATGAACAAACGTAACTCTTCGTAATAATACATGACCTTTCACAAATAACTAACTACCCTTTCTTGAATAACAAGTCATGACTTTTACACATGCACCCATTGAGTTTACACATACTTATTAATTAAATTATGTAAATTATACTAAACTCAATTATAAACTAACAATAAGAAGCGAAAGAGATAATGGCAAAAAACCTCAAATAAATCTATTAACATATACAATCTCTTCAATTTATAACAATCTGAAAAAATGCGACTCTTAAAAAACGAGTGTGGGAACGTGAAACAAAATTCTGCAATTTGTGTAATAGGTGCCTTCGAGGAGTTGTGACAAGCATTTTAGATATTTTGACTAGTTTTTAAAATCAATTCAGTTTTAAAGATGAAAAAAAAATGAAAAGATGCACACTTCTACATTTTCACCATGTTTTTACACCAATGCAACTATTAAAATGAAAAGACACAATGTTAAAATGAAGAAACACAACCTTTGGAATTAATCAGGATTCCTATTATTAGTAGATTAATAATTTCTTAATTATTCATTTCAGGTACATAAGAATGTGCTTATGTTTCAAACTTTATTTTTTTAATAAAAGAATGAAAATTCTATCAGCAACGAAGGTAACCATAAGCAACTCACCTCTATTATTTACAAATTAAATGGGTATATGTAAATATTTTCTTTTATATGTCTTATCTTTGTGAAACTACTTACATTTCTTTTGCATCCAAGAACAACATAAATGAAAGGGAAAGAAGAAAAAAAGACAAACCAAATAAAACGAAGGATCGGAGAGTTATCTGCAAGACTGCAACAAACATAAACACAAGCAGAACCCTAAACAAGTGGTATCTTTTATCTATGGACCATGGTTATTCTTACTTATGTTACGTTTTAAGAATCTCTGTTTTGTTTTTGCAGCTTTTAAATCAAATCTCGTGGCTAACAATACTGATGCGATGCAAGTCTACCAAGCGGAAAATATCAATAACTACGATGATGCAATTTTGGTATTTACAATTTTTTTTTGAGAAATATTTTTTTTTCAGATGTTTATTATAGTTTGACTATTTAACAAATATATATTTTTAATATAATAAAGCATATTCATACAAAAAAATTTCTTGCAGATTTTTGTAAGTCTATTATATTGACTATTTTGTATGCATGTTTAGTTTCATGAATTTTTAATATTAATTCCAAGAAATTTATTTTAAAGAAGATTTATTTGCAAAACAAATACATATAAAATGTAATATAGCAAGTATGATATTTCTAGGTGTTACCTAGCTTCAGAAAATTTTGTTTAAAATAAGTCCAATTTTTATTTAAATAATGTAAAAAACAAGCAGAAATTATATATGCGCTTAGCACGGGGTAATAATACTAGTATCTTATAAAAAGGAAAGAAGATGAAGTTTGATTACAAAACTGTGGTAAATTTAATAACTTGATTTAGCCTTTTTCTTATAATAATGATAATATCAGCAGAAAACGAAGACAAATTTGCTATTATGGTATATATAGACAACATGGTCTTTATGCGAGCTTATGTAAATTACTTCAGCGGAAGAAATTTGTGCCTGTTACATAACAATCAGCCAAAAATATGGTTAATTAACGCTTCATACAATAATCAAGAATTTAAGTGTCACAAGTTAGTTACAAGAAACCTATCTACAATATATGCAATCAGTTAAATGATACCTCTATCTAAGATGGACAACCAATCTGATTTAGTTAAACATATTGTCAAAGAAATGATTCAGGTATATATTGACATCCAACCAACAATGTTCCCCCTTCAAATATTCATATTAACAGAACATCAAACTTTTTTACTAGTAATGGAAATCTGAACTGTTTATTTTCATCAAGTATTTACAATTTAGTAATTTACAAACACTTGAAGAAAAATGGTATATCACTGATGCACTATCGCAACAGGGAATAACACTTTTGAGGCGTAAGTGAAGTTGGTGGAAAACGTTTGGGTCATCGTGTAAACTCTCTGTTAAAAAAGGTCGATCAAGAAGATATAAATGGATATAGACGGCACACACTTCAAAGCCCAAAATTGGCGGGGGCAGACGTCACGCTTACGCCTAATCCCATCTTCTTGTCTCTTTCTCAGTTTATCATCAATCTTTAGTTGGACGTGCTAACAAACCAATTTGATTTTTTGTCAGAAAATGCAAGTATTTTCTGATAAATGTGAAAAGTTTAGGTCGTATATAAGGATCTATATATAATAGCAAACCTGTTTTTGTCCTCCTATGACATCAGCATTTTTTTATAGGAAAAAAAAATTTGATCCAATGGTCGGCATTCATTATATTTTATGATCTAATGGATATAAAACACTTTTTTTTAGAGATGATGATGTCATCAAATTTTTTGGCAACTCTTCTTTCAACAGACATCTATTTTAAAAGAATACATCTTTTTAAGAGAAAACAATGGCAACTCTTCTTGCGACAGTTATCTATTTGAAACAACACATCTTTTCAAGAGACACTTCTGTAAAGAGATCCCTTCTCAAACAACACCTTTGTTTCGTAGGTCCCCGGATGTACCTTTTCAGTAAGTTATATATTGAACTTTTTGCAGCAACAAATTTTCCATAAAATTTTCTTGGTTCTTAAACATTCGTTGTCTAAAGCAATTCTCTTTTTTGTCTTCATTAAGGTACGAGTTATTATTTTAAATCATATATTTTAAAACGGTTAAAAGAAAGTTGGATGTGTGGGTGAGTTCTCTCCCGTGATCGTCCATGCGCGTGGTCGCAGAAGAATGTCAGTTCACCATCGATTGTCATTTCAGTGACAAATCAGTGTCCACTTTCTTCCATCTTCCTTTCGTCTGCATCTCTCTTTATATACACACCCTCTCTACATATCTATTTGTATAAATGAGAAGTTCGTTAGATGGCGAACAGAGAGGGACATGTACTGTCCTTAAACGAAGGTTTGGTAATTTTCCATTGTTTCATGGGAAGTTCATGTCGTGGATCTGTCAGGGAATAAATCTACGAGAGAAAAACACTCTAAAACATACACCACTTTAACCGTTCTCCCTTAAGTAAATGTGAAACACTTCGATATACACTATAACCGTTTTTCACATTGGGGACCATCTCAATTTTATTTAGATATGGTGTATTGGTGTAGCTTATATGTAAAATATAGGATGTGACTATAAGAATCGATTTTTATTATTTAGTTACAAACACGTAACGGTTAGATATAGATGTGCTGGTAGCAACTTTTTTAATTAAGAGTTCTTGCGAACCATATATGTAACAAAGAAACACTCCTTTATTTTGTTAAGGACAAGAAAAGTGAATTTATGATACAACTTAAACCATTGTGAATGCATATTTAGTAATTCTGTTTATTTTTTTTATTTTTACAGAAAATGCCGGGTCTTCAGATAACTAATTCCAACAGTTTTATTTCAAATGAAGGAATGGGTCCATTTAATGATGATTCTGTTAAAGAACTTGAAAAAATTGTGTTACCAAAGTTTTATAATGAACAAGGTGTATATTTATATGAATTTAATAATTCTGCATATTGAAGTAAGAAAACTCTTAACTAATGTTTTATTTTTTATTTTTTTGCAGGACGACCCTTAAAAAAAATGATACAAGTAATAATTTTAAATTTTTGTTTAAGAGTAAATTTAGTATTTTACACGTATTAACAATTCTTTTTCATCACTATTCAGAATGTGTTGACATGGTTATGGATATGGAAAGAGCAGAAAAGATTGGGAAACAAACCTATGAGTTGGATTTGTCTAGAGGTTAGATCAATTTTGTTGTTGGGTTTTACATATGTATCTGTAAAATAATTATATTACTTAACCATTATCTTTTTTTTTCAAGATTCAAGAAAACGAAAGTATGAAGAATATAAACAAACACACAAAGGTATTAATGAATAATTTATTATATTTTGTGTGATGTAGAGTTAAAAACTATTAATTTGAATATATTAGTTTACTAATGAACCATTTTCTTTTATTGTTAAATAGATAGGGAAACAATGGTGAAAAACAATAAACGACCAACACAACTAATGCGTTGCGGTGATTGTAATGCATTAGTATGGCTTGATGAAAGTACTGAAAAAGAGCGGTTAACCAAACGTCCATTATTCACTATATGTTGTAAACAAGGTCGTATCAAGTTACCCAAGCTCCGTGAGCCGCCAACTGTGTTGAAAAATCTGTTATGTGATCCTTCATTTAGGAACAATATTAGAGTGTTCAATTCCTTATTGTCTATGTGTTCTATGGGTGCTGACATAGATTATTCAATACTAAATTCTGGTGGTCCTTTTTGCTTTAAGGTTCATGGTGAAAATTATCATAGTATTGGCTCCCTTTTACCTATTGATGGTCAGAGACCCAAATTCTTACAATTGTATATATTTGATACATCAAATGAAATAAAAAATAGACTTTCAATCATGAACCGAGAAGGAAAAGAATCAATAGATACAGAAATATTATCATCATTAATTAGAATGCTTGATGAAAACAATGTACTAACAAAAGTATTTAGAAAAGCCAGAGATAAATATGAATCTGGTGATAGCGGTGAAATGAGAATTCATATGGTAGGATATGATAAACGAAAAAGGCAATATGAATTGCCATCAACTAATGAAATAGCTGGCTTAATAATTGGTGATTTTTCAACAACCATGGGTGAACGAGATGTGTTAGTTCAACATAAAACAGGAAATCTGCAAAGAATTTTGGCTACTCATCCCCTTTATATGTCTTTGCAGTATCCATTGTTATTTCCATATGGAGAAATTGGTTTTTATGATGGAATACCCTATGTACAAAAATCACAATCAAATCAAAATGGTGGTTACGTTAAAATGACAGAATACTATATGTACCGTATTGAGAGCAGAAATAATGAAGCATCTACTATTACTCGAAGCGGCAGACTATTTCATCAATATGTAGTAGATGCATTTACTTCTATTGAAGCAAGCCGACTTACATTTATCAAACTTAATCAAAAAGCTATAAGGGCTGATGTGTATAATAATGTCAAAGATGCTCTATCAAGGGGAGATCATGACTCCAGTAGCCTGGGAAAAAGAATTATATTGCCATCATCAATTACAGGTAGTCCAAGATATATGGCTGAAAAATATCAAGATGCAATGGCTCTCTGTCGTTGTTATGGAAATCCTGATTTGTTTATTACTATGACTGCTAATCCCAAATGGAGTGAAATAGATGAGTATTTGAAAATATCAGGCGAAAGTTCAGCTAATGACAGGCCCGATATTGAATCACGAGTGTTCCACATGAAACTGGATCAATTAATGGTTTTAATAAAGAAAAAGTCTTTCTTCGGAAAAATTAATGGAGGTATATATATATTATTTTTTTATTTTTAATTTTTTTTCTCTTAAAATTTTATTGTTATTAATAAACTTTGTTTAATTTTGCAGTTGTTTATACAATAGAATTTCAAAAACGAGGACTTCCACGTGCACATATTCTCGTTTGGTTAAAAGCTGGCCGTGAAAATGTATGTTCTAATGACATTGATAAATTTGTCTCAGCTGAATTGCCAGATAGAATTAGTGATCCTGAAGGTTATAAATTAGTGGAGCAACATATGATGCATGGACCATGTGGAATAAATAAACCAAATAATTCTTGTATGGAAAATGGGCATTGCACAAAAAAATATCCTCGGCCGTTTTGCCTTTCTTCATGCCTTGATGAAAATGGATACATTATTTATAGACGTAGGGATATATTATCCAGTTATGTTATGAAAGGTGATATCAAATTAGATAACCAGTATGTTGTTCCTCACAATTTAGATCTACTAAAACAATTTCAAGCTCATATAAATATTGAATTCTGCAATAAAACGAGCGCTATCAAATACCTTTTCAAATATATAACAAAGGGGGTAGATAGGATGACAATTGTATTGGGAAACAAATCCAGTGGCATTTCAGAAAATTCTGACCATGTGAAGTATGATGAAAATGAGATTGAAAAATATCTTGATTGCCGATATGTTTCTGCTTGCGAATCAATGTGGCGAATTTTTAAATTTGAGATACATCACCAACAACCTCCTGTTCAAAGATTAAGCATTCATCTTCCAGACCAACAACCAGCTATTTTTAATGATTCCTCTGACTTACAACAAGTTGCGTCTAATTGTGAGTTTCGCCCAAGTATGTTTATGGCTTATTTAGAAACAAATCGAGTTGACCCTGATGCAAGGAAGTTAACTTATGTTCAATTTCCAACTAAATATGTGTGGAATAAAACAGAGCATACTTGGACCAAAAGAAAAATAGGTCAATGTATTGGAAGACTCTATAATGTTCATCCGTCTTCAGGTGAGCTATATTATCTAAGGCTTTTAATCAACCATCTGAAAGGACCTACCAGCTTCAAAGATATATTAACTGTAAATGGCAAAGAATACAAAAAGTTTAAAGAATCATGTGTTGCTCGTGGGTTACTAGAAGGGGATGAAGAATGGCATGAAGCGATGACAGAGGCTGCATCATGGGCAACCCCTCAGCAATTACGTGAATTGTTTGTCATGTTGTTAGTCCATTGTGAGGTGTCAAGTCCACGGAAACTATGGAACGCATTCTGGAAATTTATGAGTGAAGATATAGTTTACCAACAAAGACGACTATTAAATTTCGCAGATTATGACATAACAGATTTAGAATTACAAACTTATACCCTTATTGAAGTTGAGTTGCTGCTATTTCAGTATGATAAAAATCTCTCTCAATATTCGGATCTACCAAATATTGAAAAAAGTTCTACTGCACGCATTTCTAACACTCTTCTTGCCGAGACACAATATTTAGACATACAATGTCTAAAAGATTCATTTAAGGAACAATTTACCTTACTAAATGAAGAACAAAAGAAAGTATATGAAGCTGTAATAAATTCAGTATATAATAAAAGCGGCAAGATATTCTTTTTGTATGGGCCAGGAGGCACAGGGAAGACATTTGTATATAACACAATTATTAACAAGTTACTGTCAGAAAAAAAAATAGTAATACCTGTTGCATCTTCTGGCATTGCTGCATTACTTTTACCAGGTGGTAGAACTGCTCATTCTCGATTTAACATTCCTTTAAAATTATTTGATGACTCCGTATGTGACATTACATGTGGAACTATGTTGGCTGATCTATTGATTCAAGCAGAATTGATTATATGGGATGAAGCACCAATGACACATAAGTATGCTTTCGAAGCCCAATTAATAAAGAAGAGGTATACTGATTTGAAATAGATTATTATACATAAGAACATTTCTAATTTTTTATAACGAAAGTTTAGAAACTTACATTTAAAATTACAGCCTACAATAATAAATAAAACTGAGGATGATGCTGGAGGGACAGAACAAGTCAATGCTTGTAAAGGAAATAAAACAAGAAAAAAAAGAATAGTAAAGACAGCGAAAGATTCACATCAAAGCAAAGAAGACATTACAAATTCAGTGAGAGGAGGAACAGAGGAAGTAAAACGGCCACAAAGAAAAAGGAAAAAAATAATAGAAGACGATTATGTTACTTAATATTGCTATACTATCAAGAAACAATTCTTAATTTTTAAGTACAGTATACGACAATTGCTCAGTTATATACACATTATATCTTTACATACATTTGTTATATACATATATTAAACCAATTATTTTATCCATGGAATTTATTTAATTTTATTGAGAAATTTTAACAATTTATATTTTACATAAAGTCTCTCTTCGCGCGCGTAAAAACGCGCGGGGTTGTTTCCTAGTTATGTTTAAAGGAAGAGGCTAATACTCTGTTTGGTTTGAAAATTTAGAGGATAAAGAGAACGTGTGTCCAAATGGAATGGAACTATTAGCCACTTAATAATTAACAAATAAAAAAATGATAATATGATTCCTTAATTTAGGATTAACAGTTACGTTCAAAGCGGTCTTTCCTTATTAAGTGATCAAACCCAACGACTCTAGTTACGTTCTGTGTTACAAACAAATCCTTTTCCCAGAAATCTGCAAAAAATGGAGAAAGCAATCGAGAGACAACGAGTTCTTCTTGAACATCTCCGTCCTTCTTCTTCTTCCTCCTCGCACAGTTTCGAAGGCTCTCTCTCTGTAAGCTTTTCATCTCTCTCGATCTCTAGCCTACGGGATTCCGGATTGTTCTCGATCTTGATTTCTTGATTTAGACTTTTGAGTTTTTGATATCATCATTTGATTCAATGCACGTTGCCTATGACCTGAAAATTACGGTTTGTGAGACTTGGACATTGTTTTGGGTTAGATTTGATTGATTGAGATAGTTATCTTCGTTTGAGATCAGATTCGATCTTGAATTATTATGATGACATGCTTTATTTCCACCATTTTCATTGATCTTTAAAATTTAGACTAGTATCATCTCTCATTAACGATTTCATTTCACCTTTATCAGGCTTCTGCTTGCTTGGCTGGGGACAGTGCTGCATATCAGAGGACCTCTCTCTATGGAGATGATGTTGTCATTGTCGCGTTAGTCCGTCTTGTCTCTTACTAGCATCCTTGTGATGATAATACTCACGCTTTTTTTTTTTTTTTAATCTATTGCAGGGCGCATAGGACTGCACTGTGCAAGTCCAAACGTGGCAACTTCAAGGATACTTATCCTGATGATCTCCTTGCTCCTGTTTTGAGGGTCTGTCTGCTATCTCTTCTATTCTTTTGTTGGTTTTTGTATATTTTTCCTTATCGTGTTATCTCTTCTTGGTGCAGGCATTGATAGAGAAGACAAATGTTGACCCAAGTGAAGTTGGTGACATTGTTGTTGGCACTGTTTTGGCACCGGGATCTCAGAGAGCTAGCGAATGCAGGATGTCTGCTTTCTATGCTGGTTTCCCTGGTATGCTTCTTCTATAATGTGTAGATGGGAAATCCTTGTGTCTATATTCTAATGCTGTTATGTCCTTTGGCAGAAACCGTGGCTGTAAGAACCGTGAATAGACAGTGTTCCTCTGGGCTTCAGGCTGTTGCTGATGTGGCCGCTGCCATCAAAGCTGGTTTTTATAATATTGGTAAGAGAATAACTGTCTTTGATCTTTGTGTTCGTGTAGCTGATGGTGATGTTGGTTGCAGGTATTGGGGCTGGACTGGAGTCCATGACTACCAATCCTATGGCATGGGAAGGGTCTGTCAACCCAGCGGTACCAGATTCTAAATTATCTGTCTCCCTGGATTGTTAACTGGCTCTGTTAAGTTTATAGTGCACTATAAAACTTCTTATGTTATTGCAGGTGAAGAAGTTTGCGCAAGCCCAGAGTTGTCTTCTCCCTATGGGTGTTACTTCAGAAAATGTAGCACACCGCTTTGGTGTTTCGAGGCAGGAGCAAGATCAAGCTGCTGTAAGGGAACTGAGTATTGTAACTCATATATTTTGATCTCCCGATGCTAATCTATCAGGTCATATTTTGCTAGGTCGACTCGCACAGAAAGGCAGCTGCTGCTACTGCTGCTGGTAAATTCAAGGATGAGATCATTCCTGTTCAAACCAAGGTATATTCTCCAGATCCTCCTTACAATAACTAAGACTTGTATTTGGTGCATTAATTACTGAACATCAATCGTGTTCTTATGATTGTCAATTAACTTGTGTTTTGTGTTTTTCAGCTTGTTGACCCAAAGACAGGTGATGAGACACCCATTACAGTTTCTGTTGATGATGGGATCCGACCAAGCACAACCCTTGCTACTCTTGGGAAGCTGAAGCCTGTGTTTAAAAAGGATGGCACCACAACTGCTGGTACATTTTCTTGAATCAATTGTTTAAATGCAGAGAACATAGTTCTTCTCATCAAAATTTTGAATCCAGTTTGCTTCATGTGTTCCATCTCAAACAGGAAACTCCAGCCAAGTAAGTGATGGTGCTGGAGCTGTTCTCCTCATGAAGAGAAGTGTTGCTATGCAAAAAGGACTTCCCGTTCTTGGTGTATTCAGGTGGATGATAATTTCTGATAAAGCTTCTTGTGGTGTCCATTTACACAGAGATGCTAGTATCTAGAGAACATATAATGTTATTTCTGTATTTTCCGACATTTCTTGGTTTTCATAAGTAGCACATTATTGGAAAACTTGCAGGACATTTGCTGCAGTTGGTGTTGATCCAGCAATCATGGGTGTCGGTCCAGCAGTTGCTATTCCTGCTGCAGTTAAGGCGGCTGGTTTAGAGCTCGATGACATCGACTTGTTTGAGATTAACGAGGTAAAATAGCAAATACTTCCATGGTCTTCTTCTCACCAGATATCTCCTTCCGCATATTCTGATGATGACCACCCTCGGTTTTAATTCTTGTGTGTTCAGGCATTTGCATCTCAGTTTTTGTATTGCCGTAATAAGTTGGGACTTGACCCAGAGAAGGTCAATGTCAACGGAGGCGCGATGGCCATCGGACATCCTTTGGGCGCTACAGGTATATAAGAACAGAGCTATGAAAATACTATTTCTTATTTCGATTCACCAAGGCAAAGAGACTTGGTTAATGAGCTACTCTAAACTCTCAACCAAACTCTTGACAATCTAGACCCAAAACAATGTGCCGAGACATCCTTATAAGTGTGCCTTAACTAATGCTATATACAATAGACTTAGAGCTAAGAGAGTAAGATTAGCTATTAGCTAATGCTTGTTAAATATCTGACAGGAGCACGTTGCGTTGCTACGTTGTTGCACGAGATGAAACGCCGTGGAAAAGACTGTCGATTTGGGGTAGTGTCAATGTGCATTGGTATGCGTATCTCTGTTACTCGGCTCTCACACTCACGACCTCTAAATCGATGTCTGAAAATGCTTTGTTGATTGGGAAAAATGTTTGCAGGGACGGGGATGGGTGCAGCAGCTGTGTTTGAGAGAGGAGATGGAGTTGATGAGCTTCGCAACGCAAGAAAAGTTGAAACGCAAGGCTTTTTGTCCAAGGATGCTCGTTAGAGATATGATGTTTAAGACCAACAAAGACACCCTTTCACTCTTCAGATTATTTGTGACATCAGCACTCTGTCTCTCCTTGGAGAGAATCTGGTCCATTTTCCTTTTTTTCAGTTTATTAATTATTATAGTTGTTTGAATAAAGCAGCACAACCAATGTTTGCCTGAGTCTTGTATTCTTCTTGACCAGGTCATGTGCTTTAAGTATATTTTTTTATAGGTGAAGGGGAATCTTCTATACAATCTTGTATGTATGGATGATTTTGGTCTTTACAGTTGTTGCTTCTGGAAATAATATAATTTTCAGCAGGCAGCAATTTTTATAAATTTCAACGAATATGTCAAGGATTCAACTAAAGTCATAGTTTTGACTATTGATGTTGTATAACAATTAGAATAGTAAAGTAAAATGTGACAACAAATACCGAATGGGGTGGTGGCGCAGTTGGCTAGCGCGTAGGTCTCATAGCTACTGAGTGATCCTGAGGTCGAGAGTTCGAGCGTCTCTCACCCCAAATCTTTTTTCGACTTTTGTACGACTCGAATCTGGTAGACTGGTGGTACTAACGAGTTATGTTCACTGACTTATTCCTCTCTCTTGGCCAGCAACTGCAAGCATACATTTTGTTGTTCGTTTATTGTCGGATATCTCTGTATTGTCATCACTCTATTTCCAATCTTTTTTTTTTGTCAGCATTTCCAATCCAATCAACACAAATTGCATATGGAAAATCACTATAATGCTAAAATCACTTATTGAAGTTTAGGGTGCGGATGTGCATGCAAAACGTATTAATAAACTTGCAAAAATTAATCAAGAAAATATTAGTCAAAAACAAAAAAATTTAATCAAGAAAATACGTGAATGAATAGTGAGCGGACATGGGTGCATGTAAAGGGTTGATAGGGTGATTAAAACGTTTCAAACTTCTCATAAACCTTGAAAACATCGAAGTTATTCTATTTAAATTACCCTCAAATTATCCAAATACACAAAAAGATAAGACACTTGTAATGAATGTTTATTTTATATATTTTCTTACATACTGGAAACGATCAGACGCTATCCATTATTCAAAATTCAAACTTAAGGAGAAAGCCTTTTCTTCAAAAAGAAAAGTTCAAACTTACTTATTCAATTATTCAAATAATTACGCTGGGATA
This sequence comes from Brassica juncea, assembly GCA_018703725.1. Taxonomy (NCBI): domain Eukaryota; kingdom Viridiplantae; phylum Streptophyta; class Magnoliopsida; order Brassicales; family Brassicaceae; genus Brassica; species Brassica juncea. Next base: position 51,463,490 of record CM031935.1, on the reverse strand, counting down.
TACGTTGAAAGTTGAAACCATCAAATGTAAAGCCAAAAAAAAAAACTTTTATGAAGCACGCAAGTAAAATATAAATTTTCCAAATTTGCTATATAGTCCTTCATTTCAAGTTTTTATTTCCACCTATACATACCTTTTTTCCACCTATATATACTGAATTGGCTTATTTAAAGATTTGAACTTTCATGTTAGATCTCTCTCTCTCTCTCAACGACTTACGCGTTTCAGCTCTAGTCTTCTATATATCTTTCTAGCTACCTTTACGCCGATAAATCCATCGGACATCATCGTTTAAATGGCGCAACAAACGTTGATCTACAGTTTCGTCGCTCGTGGCACTGTGATCCTCGTGGACTTCACTGATTTCAAGGGCAACTTCACGTCCATCGCTGCACAGTGTCTCCAAAAGCTTCCTTCCTCAAACAATAGGGTCATCTACAACTGCGATGGTCATACCTTCAATTACCTTGTCGAAAATGGTTTCAGTAAGTCTCACTATTTTTCTCCACCTTCGAGTTTGATGTATCCATGTGGCGTTATATATAGCTTGTTTTACTTACGTCTAGCTAGTTTTCTTGCGTGATTAATTTTTATTACCCTTTGAGTCAAGTTTTTATCTTTGGTATGTATTAGCTTTAGTTGATGCTATGTAATATGTTTGGTTGATTTTTATTGGAAGAACAAGCCTTGTTTTGTATCTGTTGTTTGACGTTTTCAGCTATGTTGTTTTTTCGGCTGGTTTAGAGTTGGCCGGTGTCCAAGGGATCATAGGTTCGAGTCTCTCCTAAGGAGAGCTAATTTCAGCCTCGCGCAAGAGTATGTCCTATTTTATGTACGGACGACCATGCAAAAAACAATCACTATGTGAGGGTAATTTGGGAATGTTGGGGATATATCACTTGAGAGCAATTGCATTGGAGTATTCCTTATGTAGCTCTGTTTTACTATACTTGATTAGGCTTCAGGTGGTAGATATGTATTCTTATTATAGTGTTCAACTTTCTTATAAGTGATATGTTGTTGGGTCGTCTAGTCTTGTTTATCTTCTGCTTTTATCTTTCAGTATGGAACTTGAAAGTTATAACCTTTTTTTTGTTCTTGTTGTGCAGCTTACTGTGTTGTTGCAGTTGATTCTGCAGGGAGGGAGATTCCTATGGCCTTCTTGGAACGAGTTAAGGAAGATTTTAACAAGAGATACGGTGGTGGAAAGGCTGCAACTGCTCAAGCTAACAGCTTGAATAAACAATTTGGGTACTTAGATCTCTTCCATAGCTATTGAAATATTTTATCATCTTCATGGTCGTAATAATCGTGTGACTTTTATTTTTTTGCTGCTCTGAAGTTCGAAACTGAAAGAGCACATGCAGTATTGTATGGATCATCCAGATGAGATAAGCAAGCTTGCTAAGGTGAACGCTCAAGTGTCTGAAGTGAAAGGTGTCCTGATAGAAAACATTGGGAAGGTTTGATTCTGACCCTTTTTCTTTACCCATGTAATTTTATTTTTCTAACCTATTTCACATAGAGTACCAGGATTTTTTATATATTGTTGTGGAACACACACATTTGCAGGTTCTTGACCGTGGTGTGGTACTTGATACTTTGGTGGTCAAAACCGATTACCTTCGTTCAGAGGTTAGTTGTCTTATGCAAATGGTTCCACCGGCTTGATACACAGATACAGTTCTCTCTTACTGCTTTTGTCTTGGTTTTGCGAACATTTAATTGAACTCAAAACTATATACAGGCGGACCGTTACAGAACACAAGGAGATCAAATAAGAAGAAAGATGTGGTTTCAGAACATGAAGATAAAACTCATTGTTCTTGCAATCATCATTGCCTTGATCCTCATCATCATCCTTTCTGTTTGCGGTGGCTTCAACTGTGGCAAATAAGTCTTCCTCTCGGGGTTTATCAAGATTATGTACGTTGTACTGTTTTTTTTGTGGTTTCTAAATTCTCATGCTATGTTTCTGCTTAGATTATACTTGTTGAAATTGGTTTTGTATAGGCCGTGTATATATGTGTATGAATGTTCAGCATCTTGCCAACATTTTATTGCTTGTACCGACACTGATTCTTGTGAACCACTATTTAGAAGTTAGAACTAATATGAGCGCTTGTGCTTGCCTTGGTTTTTCTATCTTTGAATCTTTCACAAAACTGTGATGGATCTATTCATAATGTCTTTCACTCAAATACTTTTGCACGTACAGTAATATAGAAAGAAAGAGAGAGGCAAAGCTAAAAGAAAGGAGATTTCAGTATTCATAAATTTCAGTTTTGAAGTTTTTTTCTTTCTCTTTCTTATAATAGAAAATAATCTATCAACCGTTGAATTTTCTAAAACTCTATACATTTTCGTTTGTTTTTTCTTTCCTTTCTTCCCTCTTAAACATTTTCACACATTCCTCTGTTTTTCCCTAAATTCTATTTTTTCTAAATCAGGTTTTGTCAAAGAAAATGGGTTCAGTTTCTCGCTGAAGAAACCAAACGACCCAAACACAGAGAACTCTTATCATTGTAATGGCTTCAAGTCCACCTAAGAAGACTTTGAATTCACAATCCTCCTCCTTAAGCCGCCCTCCACCAGCCGTCAAGTTTGGTCGCCGGACGTCCAGTGGACGCACTGTTAGCCTCTCCCGCGATGATGACATGGACGTCCCTGGAGATTCCTCCAGCCAAACCGATTACATCAACTACACCGTCCACATGCCTCCTACACCGGACAACCAACCCGCTGGCTCCTCCGGCTCCACCTCTGATGCAAACCGTGGTGGTGGACCCAGGAACAAGATGGAGAGGAGATTATCCGTCATGAAATCGAATAACAAGTCAATGCTGTTGAGGAGCCAAACAGGAGACTTTGATCATAACAGGTGGTTGTTTGAATCTAAAGGTAAGTACGGAATAGGAAACGCGTTCTGGTCGGAAGAGGATGATAACTATGACGGTGGTGTTAGCATGTCTGATTTTTTCGACAAACCGTGGAAGCCTCTCACCAGAAAAGTTCAGATTCCAGCCAAAGTTCTTAGTCCTTACAGGTGATTTGATTGTCTCTCAAGATTTTCTTGTCTTCATAATCTTTACAATGTCTCTCCCTCTATGTGTTCAGGTTATTAATCGTATGTCGTCTTGTGGTACTCTTCTTCTTCCTCTGGTGGCGTATTGCGAATCCTAACGAGGATGCAATGTGGCTATGGGGACTATCTATAGTTTGCGAGCTTTGGTTCGCTTTCTCTTGGATTCTTGACATTCTTCCAAAGCTAAACCCTATAAACAGAGCAACAGATCTTGCTGCCTTGCATGACAAGTTTGAGCAGCCTTCTCCCTCAAACCCTACTGGTCGCTCTGATCTTCCTGGTGTTGATGTGTTTGTTTCCACTGCTGATCCGGATAAAGAACCTCCTTTAGTTACCGCGAACACCATTCTTTCGATCCTTGCTGTAGATTACCCAATTGAGAAGCTTTCAGCTTACATTTCAGACGATGGTGGCGCAATTCTCACCTTTGAAGCCATGGCTGAAGCTGTTCGCTTTGCTGAGGTTTCATTCACACACTCTCTTCTTCTTCTGCGTCTTGGTTAGTCTAATAGGTTACTTGATATGGTTTTTGCATTTTTTTTTGTGCAGTATTGGGTGCCATTTTGTAGAAAACATGACATAGAGCCAAGGAACCCTGATAGTTACTTTAACCTCAAGAAAGACCCAACAAAGAACAAGAAAAAGCATGATTTTGTGAAAGATCGTCGTTGGGTCAAGCGTGAGTATGATGAGTTCAAGGTCAGGATCAATGGTCTCCCAGAACAAATCAGGAAAAGAGCAGAGCAATTTAACATGAGGGAAGAGCTCAAGGAGAAGCGTATTGCCAAAGAAAAAAATGGCGGTGTACTACCACCTGATGGAGTTGAGGTTGTAAAAGCAACGTGGATGGCTGATGGTACGCATTGGCCAGGGACATGGTTTGAACCTAAACCTGATCATTCAAAAGGAGACCACGCCGGAATCCTACAGGTACTAACCATTAACTTTGAACTTAGATTTAAAAAAAAAGCCCAAGAAACATATCAAAACTTGGACCTATTTGTAGATTATGAGTAAAGTACCTGAGCTTGAACCGGTGATGGGTGGACCGAATGAGGGTGCATTGGACTTCACAGGGATTGATATCCGAGTACCGATGTTTGCATATGTATCACGTGAGAAACGTCCAGGTTTTGACCATAACAAGAAAGCTGGTGCAATGAATGGTATGGTTAGAGCTTCAGCCATACTATCCAATGGTGCCTTCATCCTCAATTTGGATTGTGATCATTACATCTACAACTCCAAAGCTATCAAAGAAGGAATGTGTTTCATGATGGACCGAGGTGGTGATCGAATCTGTTACATTCAGTTTCCACAAAGGTTTGAAGGAATTGACCCATCTGATCGATATGCAAATCACAATACTGTCTTCTTTGACGGTGAGTTCTTGAATTAAAATATAAATGTAATACTTGTATCACAAGCCACCATAGCTTAAACATTTATATTTATTTTTCAAACAGGTAACATGAGAGCATTAGATGGGTTACAAGGTCCGGTCTATGTCGGAACGGGGTGTATGTTCCGAAGGTATGCTCTCTATGGATTCAACCCACCTCGAGCAAACGAGTACTCAGGCGTGTTTGGTCAGGATAAGGCCCCGGCTATGTATGCCCGGACTCAGTCCGGCGCGTCCCAAAATTCCCAAACATCTGATATAGAGTCAGATACACAGCCTCTTACCGATGATCCGGATCTTGGTCTGCCGAAAAAGTTTGGTAACTCGACCGTGTTCACAGACACTATTCCAGTTGCAGAGTACCAAGGACGGCCTCTAGCTGATCACATGTCAGTTAAAAACGGAAGACCACCCGGTGCTTTGCTCCTGCCTCGACCTCCACTTGATGCTCCGACCGTAGCTGAAGCCATAGCTGTCATTTCCTGCTGGTAAGGTTTCAATACATGGATACTAGATTTTGACCCGCGTTTAGAAGTTTTATAGATAAACCGAGTGTGAATATGGATTTTTCAGGTATGAAGACAATACAGAATGGGGAGATAGAATTGGATGGATTTACGGGTCGGTCACTGAAGACGTTGTGACAGGTTACCGTATGCATAACCGTGGCTGGAGGTCCGTTTACTGCATCACAAAACGTGACGCTTTCCGCGGCACAGCTCCAATAAATCTCACTGACCGTCTCCACCAAGTCCTACGTTGGGCCACTGGCTCTGTAGAGATCTTCTTCTCCAAGAACAACGCGATTTTTGCCACCAGACGGCTCAAGTTTCTCCAGCGAGTCGCCTACCTCAACGTCGGTATCTACCCTTTCACCTCCATCTTCTTGGTCGTCTATTGCTTCCTCCCAGCTCTCTGTCTCTTCTCCGGCAAATTCATCGTCCAGAGCCTCGACATTCATTTCCTCTCCTACCTCCTCTGCATCACCATTACCTTAACTCTTATCTCCCTCCTGGAAGTCAAATGGTCAGGTATCGGACTCGAAGAATGGTGGAGAAACGAACAGTTTTGGCTGATAGGAGGCACGAGTGCTCATCTCGCAGCAGTCGTCCAAGGATTCCTCAAAGTGATAGCTGGAATAGAAATTTCTTTCACCTTGACATCTAAATCCGCAGGAGAAGATGAAGATGACGTGTTTGCGGATCTTTACATTGTGAAGTGGACGGGTTTGTTCATCATGCCTCTAACGATCATTGTAGTGAACCTCGTTGCGATTGTGATAGGAGCTTCGAGGACGATATATAGTGTGATTCCACAGTGGAACAAGTTGCTAGGAGGGATTTTCTTTAGCATGTGGGTTTTGACTCATATGTATCCGTTTGCTAAAGGGTTGATGGGTCGAAGAGGAAAGGTTCCGACAATTGTTTATGTTTGGTCAGGGCTTGTGTCGATTACTGTATCGCTGCTTTGGATCACGATTAGTCCTCCAGATGATGTTACTGGCGGTGGAGGAATATCAGTGTAAATTGAATAAAAATAATACTCAGAGAGGTTTTTTGAATTTTTTTTTTCTTTTTAAGAATTTGGTTTATGTAAATTTATGTTGAGAAGAGAAATAATGTTTTAGTTCTTGATAGCTTTTTTTATTCTTATTGTTACATGGAACTTATTAAACATACATCGGTGGCTCTGTTTTCTCTCTGTTATATCCTCTGTCCTGTTAACAGATGAACATATTAAAAGATGGAAACAGAGGAAAGAAGGTTTTTTTTAGTTGTAACTGAGATACATATGGTCAACACTTGAGAAAATTTTTCATTATTTATGAATGTTCAATTTTACAACATTCTTCTATGGTCCAATCATTGATAATTCCTTATGTATATTTCCTCTGCTTCTCTAATCAACCACACATAGAAACCATATTGAATGCAAGAAAACGTATTATGAGCTCTCCACTCTGCACAAATTAAGTGTGTGTTATGTGTTTATGGCATAGGGATGCCTCAAAGGTATCAACACATACCCTGAGAAATAGAGAAGTCTATAAATATGACATAGATATAGCTATCTTACATTATGGAAAAGTACACAGAACAAAGCTTTGGGAAACGATACATAGAAAGTAAATACTAGTTCAATTAAAGGCACCCAGCGAACAGACATGCGTTGAAAGATCAAACGCAAAATGGTCCTAACGGTTTCTGAATTTATACATACCTATTATCTTGATGAGCCACTCCGGCATGTATGAAGCGATGACTTGACCTAGTGACAAACCAAGAACCAGTCCAGGGCCATAACCTATTGCCACTGCTTTCCAGTTCCACACTTGTTCTCCTTTTTCTTGCTCTTGTTGCTGTATTGGTGGTGTGATAGTCCGAAAGCAACTTTCATTGAGAGGAAAACCACAAAGCTCGGCATTCCCTACAAAGGAGGATTCAGGTTGGCTAGTGATTTGTGTTCCTTGTGGTATTTCTCCCTTGAGTTGGTTATGAGCGACACTTATGTACGCAAGAAATGACAATTTCTCGAGTCCTTTAGGAATAGTCCCTGAGAGTTGGTTTCTTGATAGATCTAGTGACTCAAGCTCCGTAACATTTGCCAAAGATAGAGGGATATGTCCTGTGAAGTCGTTGTTGGATAAGTTGAGTGCAATCAGTTTCTTCAAGAGACCAATAGATTCAGGGATCTGTCCTTCAAGTTTGTTTCCAGAAAAATCAATGGTGGCATATGAAGTAAGTATCTTTCCTTGTTCCATGAATAGACCTTTGTATTGCAAGTCTATGGTATCTTGATAGATAAAGGAATCACCACTGTTGTCTTCCATATACAACCTCCCATCTTCTTCGAGCGATGATGCTTTCCAGTTTACAAAGTAATCTGAGGACAAGCTTCCTGAAAAGTTGTTATATGCTATTTCAAGTATGCGCAGCTCGGGAAACGCAAATGAACCTTGATCAGAAGGCGACATAGGACCGTAGAATTCGTTTGAACGGAGGGTAAGAGCTTGCAAATAAGCCAAAGCCTTGAGCCAGAAAGGAAATGTGTCCTTGATTCTGTTGTTGTCAACACTCAGAAACCTTAAACGGGAGCAGTTCAAGAGAGATCTTGGAAGTTTCCCTGTCAGCCGATTGTAACCAACATCAAGTGTCCGAAGCAAGGCACCATCATAGCACATGTCTGGAAGACTTCCCTCCAAGTTATTCTTCCGGAGATTCACAGAAACGAGAGAGCTTTGAAAGTTACTCAGACATGGAGGGATTGAACCGGTGAATTTGTTGTAGGATAGATCAAGAAGATTAAGAGAGCTACGGTTGCAGATTGAAAGAGGTATGTTTCCTGTGAAGCTATTGTTCCATGCAGATAAGGATTTGAGGGAGTGTGGTGGGTCTGGAAGTGGTCCTTTAAAATGGTTTAAGGCCAAATCTAAAAAGCCAATCGATGAATTTACTAATGCTTCCACCGAACCTTCAAACCCCGTGAAAGAGTTATTAACAAGAGCCACCATGCTCAAACGAGGAAGCTGCCACAACCACTCAGGAACTTTCCCACTGATTGTATTGTTGGAAAGGTATAAAACCTCCAAGTTATCAAGGCTTTTTAAGAAGTTTGGGAACTGAGTGAGGCCACATCCCGACAAGTCCAGTTTCTGCAAGTTCAATAGGATGCCTGAATCTGAACTTAAACTATCTGGTGATATACTATTACCAGAAAAATCTAGGACCAACAAAGACTTGAGAGAAGAGAAGAGGTTTAAGTCAAATGGGTAGCTTAATTTTAGGAAAGATAGGCGGAGAAAGTCGAGGGTGGTGAGCTTTGAGATAGGCTCTAAGGTACCAGTGATTTTATTATGGTCAAGTGACAACTTGGTTAGCCGACTTAGGTTACTAAATAAGGAAGGAACTTGGCCAGTCAAGCCGTTGGAGGAAAGAGACAAGACTTCTAATCTAAAGAGATTGCCAAATTCAGAAGGGACTGAGGAGAAACTGAAGTTGTTGGAAGCGAGATCAAGGTAACGAAGGTGATGCAACATGAATAGGCTACTTTTGGGAGACAAAGTTTTAGAGGATAGGTGATTATAGGAAATGTCTAAATAGTTGAGTTTGGTTTGATTTTGTACAAGTGGGAAACCACCAGTGAGGTCGTTATGGGAAAGGTCTAAAAAAAATAGCTGACTTAGGTTGCTAAATGAGGAAGGAATTTGACCTGTGAAACCATTTGAGGAAAGAATCAAGTCCTCTAATCTGTTGAGATTGCCGAGTTCAGAAGGAACTGAGGAGGGGCCAAAACTGTTGTAAGAGAGATCAAGGTGTCGGAGGTGATGCAGATGGAAGAGGCTGCTGTTGGAACTCAGAGTTCCCCTGAGACAGCCCTTTGGTAGTTCTAGTCTCGTGATCTCACCAGTCATGTTATCGCACCTGACTCCACTGAAGTATTCAGTTTGGTTGCAACCGCTGGAATCAAACTCGTTCTTGAACTGTGTAAGGGCTTGAATGTGCTGTGGATGACAAGCAGCAAGTCCATGAACAGGACTTTTTATGAGGAAGAGGCTTGAAACAAAGATACAAGAGCGTAAGAGTAAAAAGAGAAGAAGCAAAGGTAGACGCATTGCCGACATTGTGGTCGTCAAGAAAAAGTTTGTTGAAGCAAATATAAGGATACGATGAGTATAAATGTAGTTTGCTAGTGGAGGTGTGACTAATCAATATTCACCGGTAAGGTATTAAAGTCTTGACAATAACATTTACTAAATATATTGGTTGTGATATCTCAACTTGGATTGAATCACTACAGGTCAAATGATAGAGTGAAAAATTTGTTTTTGACTTTGGGGTGAGGATGTTTTCACCAAACAACACAGCATATTCTTGGAGAAGGCAGAAACTGATTTTATATCCCTTAAGAGTCTCTTCTCCTTCAAGGTGGACACTGGACAGAGAAGAATATCAAAGCCCAAAAGCAAAGAAGGGAAACAAACAAGGATGGTTTATTAAGAGGATTCATGTGCTGAAGTTCTAGAGATAGTCTGGAAAAGCATCTCTGTTATTGTTGTGGAGAATCTTTGACGATAAGTGATGGTGGTCAAATAGCTTTTCTCCTACGTTTCTGCTTGAACTGTCCACTAGACGCATTTGCCACCAAGTAGAGAGCGGCCATTTCTACCCAAATTTGAACTCCATTAACTTATTATAAGGTTAAAATGGCTAAAGGGTTAAATATTGCCCGCCCAAGATGCTCTATTTTGCTAACAAAGGCAAAAAGTAAGGAAGAATTACACAAGAACGAACATAAATAAGTGAGGCACAAGTAATTAAAATAGTTTGGTGAAACTTGTATTCTCCTTTGAATCTTCTTGAGCTAACAAATTTTAAGACTTTATGCCCTTGGAATGTAACTGGCATTAATGTTGTTTGTGGATTGGAGAAGACTTGGTCAAATTTTTTGGTGAAACTTGTATTCTCCTTTGAATCTTCTTGAGCTAACAAATTTTAAGACTTTATGGCCTTGGAATGTAACTGGCATTAATGTTGTTTGTGGATTGGAGAAGACTCAAATTTTGAAGTGTCGGTAACCTTTAACGTAAGAAACAAGTGATGACGTGGCAAATAGAGGAGACAAAAAAATATTTGGGCCTTATAAAAAACGGGTCGAAGTTGTTGAGCCCAACTTGAATTCAGGAGAAATATTGGTAGTCAACAACATACAAAACGACGTCGAAAGTGTGTGAGTCTGACAAATGAAGAAGCCCTTAGCAGTGCAAGTCCTCTCGAAAAGAAGAAGACCGATCTGAGAACTTCGTCTGAGCTAGGGTTTCAATCTCCGATCAATGGCTATGTCTATTCTCCGTCGCGAAGGGAGGCGTCTTCTCCCTTCGATCGCTGCTCGCCCAATCGCTGCCATCCGATCTCCTCTCGCTTCTGACCAGTGAGCGATCTCTTTCGATGTTCTTCTATCAATTCGAAATCGCTTGGTTTGATTGAGTCTTTTGATGTTTGCGTACTGTGATGTATGATCGCTAGGGTTAGCATTTCTCCCTGAATTTCATGTGAATCGAATTGGTTTCTTTGAATCTCGTTGTAGCTAACGGATGAGATATTTGTGCTGTTCGAATCTCGTTTTAAATCTAATCGCCAGATGAAATCAATTTGCTCCGTAGCTTAACACTAGTGCGAGTGTGACATTGTGTATCTTTTCTAAGCTTGTGAGATTCATACTCTGCTCATTTTTTGACGACTGATTCGCCAATTAGAGTAGATAATGTAATTGGAAGGTGAGGATTAACCTGCGTTTGATTTTTTTAGGGAGGAGGGACTTTTTGGAGTTCGATCTATCTCAACTCAAGTCGGTAAGTCTCAGCTGATAATTTGAAATCCTAAGATGTTATAATTATTCATGAGTCTCTTTAATATTTATTCTCTCTGTGCAGTGCGTAACCGCATGAAGAGTGTAAAGAACATCCAAAAGATCACAAAGGCCATGAAGATGGTTGCTGCTTCTAAGCTTAGAGCCGTTCAAGGCAGAGCTGAGAACTCCCGTGGACTTTGGCAGCCATTTACCGCACTTCTTGGAGATAATCCCAGTATGGAATAAACTTTTTTTTTCTTTCCCCTCTCTTTGTATTGATCTTGGTATCCATCTCATACCTCCATTCAATTGATGATGACGAACAATCTTTTGCTCCTTTTCTCTTCTTAGATATACCATCTTCTTTCTATCTCTGTGTTGTTCTTTTGGATGTGTTTATGATTTCTAGTGCTTGCATAATGTGAAAACCAGGCATTGACGTGAAGAAGAGTGTGGTGGTCACTCTCTCTTCTGACAAGGGTCTTTGTGGTGGAATTAACTCCACTGTTGTTAAAGTGAGCAGGGCTCTCTACAAATTGAATGCTGGTATGTTTTGAAAGCTTTATCGATGGTTTTATGGTTTTGTTTCCCTTACTTTCCACCCTGATATTTATTATTATTTCATCGCAGGTCCTGAAAAGGAAGTGAAGTTTGTTATCGTGGGAGAGAAAGCAAAGGCTATAATGTTCCGTGACTCAAAGAACGACATCTCTCTTACTGTAACAGAGTTGAATAAGAATCCACTCAACTATGCTCAGGTAGGTCATATTTGTTAATTATCAGGCGCATTACTTGTCCCTATTCATTCTTCCTCTAGTTGTTGTATTGTTGTCTTTAATGTTTCATATCTTTACTTGCTGGTTCAGGTTTCAGTTCTAGCTGATGACATCCTGAAAAACGTTGAGTTTGATGCTTTGCGCATTGTCTACAACAAGTTCCATTCGGTAGTCGCATTTCTACCGACTGTGGCTACTGTTTTGTCACCAGAGGTATGTCACAATTGTCAGATGTCTCAGCACTATGATTCGTGCTTAGTATCTCACGTATTTGTTCTTGGTTTTGCATTGAAAGATTATCGAAAAGGAATCTGAAGTTGGAGGCAAACTCGGTGAGCTTGACTCATACGAGATTGAAGGTGGTGAAACAAAGGGAGAGATTCTGCAGAATCTGGCCGAGTTCCAATTCTCTTGTGTAAGTAAACAAAGAAGATACCAACTTAATTAATGTTTTCTTAATCATAGAAAAAATACAAGGAATTAATGATAGTAGCTTTCATATACTCTTTGTTTAGGTGATGTTCAATGCGGTGCTGGAGAATGCTTGTAGTGAGATGGGAGCTAGAATGTCTGCAATGGACAGCTCAAGCAGAAACGCAGGAGAAATGCTTGACCGTCTCACCCTCACATACAACAGGACTCGTCAAGCTTCTATCACAACAGAGCTTATCGAGATTATCTCTGGAGCTTCTGCACTTGAAGCCGCTAAATAAGCACATAACTTGGTTTGACATCTATCCACCTTGAAAGAGAAGAGTGTGTTTGAATCAATTTCCTTTACTGGCTTCTTGTTGAGACCACACCAGTCTTTTCCAAAGTTTTTTTTTTTATAATAAATATCCCTGTAATTTCCAGCAGGATTACGAACATTGCATTCACATTTTGTGCACTTCTTGAACCTGCAGGGTTCTTGTCAGACACCTTTATAATAGTCCGGTTCAATAATCTAGCTTTGAAGTTTTTGATAAGATACTGTGCAAATTAACAAATCTAGTGATGAAAATAACAAGAAATGGTTTCATCTCCTGTGCCCTGTGGGATTACATGGTAGTAAATTGCGCATATATATATTTATATATTTCATATACCTATATGTTCCAAGGACTATACAAACTCTGGTTTGGGTTCATGGCGATGATGGAACAAAGTGAGTACCACAAGGGTAGTTTCGTAGTATTTTAAACTAACACAAATTGAGAATCAGACCAGGAATGTAAAAAAAAAACACAAAATCTTATATTCTACTCAACATAAATCAAAGCTTTTTGCACGATTAAATGTAATCTTGTGCATGAGTAAGGATCATTCGACAATATAATCATAGTATAGTTTCAGACCAGCCAAGCATGTTTGTGTCTTGTTAACTATATAGGAGCAGTTAACTATAATGAATAAAAAGAGATGATGCAAGAAATAAACAAGCTTACTGTAAAATATGACTAATAATCTCTTCCTTTTCTTTTGCCACATGATGAAGGTACTTGAATCTGCACCGAACTTGGAACATAAGAGAAGACATATCGCTTCTCCGTTTTTGCTTGGCAGCATCCATCCTCTTCAACCACATAACATTTTTCCTCGTTGGTATGACTTTTAAGATCAGTACCACAAACCACTCCTATTTTCTTCTCCTTGTCAATGACGAAACTGCGAACTTCAAACCAATGTTCGGAACCAAGGAAAGGTTTCAAATCAACTTTAAAGAAATTGCTCCACGACACTGAATCAGGCTCAATCTTAGTTGTAATCCATATCACCAAGTCACATAGGTGCCTTTGAAATATCACCGCAAGCTGCTCCCCTCTTACACAAGAATATGGAATCCTATCATACCCAATATCATCACTACTGTCAAATGGTAGATCCATAAACGGTCCAAATCTCTCTTTAGTAAAATCGAAACTTAATAATTTCCCATCAACAACAAAGTAATTATCTCCCTTCAGGGACACACCTCTCTCCCTTATCCGTTTAGGATCGATGATATCAAGACCCCTCCATGAACTAGACTTAAAATCGTATATTTCATGCTTGACATCAATTATATCATTGTCATACACATCAAAGAAACGCACCAAGACTTTATGGTTCTTGTTGTTGTCGTATCCAATAGCACACCGACCAAGACCCCTCCGCTTATTTACGCTCCTCTTATTTCTGAGTTCAATCCATCTGGTTTGCGCCAAATACGGGTTCCATGCTACTAGCTTGTGCTCAGCGTGGCCTAACAATAAGCCGTCACACTGATGGAGTATATGTAATTTGATAGGACTATGTAGTTTACCTATCTCTTTTATACATGGCAAGCCTTTGATGTTATAATGGATTCTGTGGACATTGAATCTTCTTTGAGAACAATAATAATCAAAATTCAAGAACGCTGGAAACTCTTTGTCTGAGTGTTTCTTTGTAAAGCTCTCATCTTTGGATATAGTGTTCCATCTTTTGCAAGTGGATTTTACTGCTTTGAGAGAAGTTAACGGAACCTTAGAGAGTATCTCCTCTACCAAATCCAATGAAAGATCAGTGATCATCGTCATTGTTTCCGTATAGAAATTAATTAGGGGTTTTAACTCTTAGGGTTGCGTCATGGACATTGCTGTTGACCTTACCGACGACACAGAAACAGTGAGTGCCAATCAATCTCCAAAAAAGATTGCCTCAACAATTTCCACGAAGGAAAAAAACTTTGAAAATATAGTATCTTCATCAAATATAGCGACTGTGGCTACTCTTTCAACTCCTACAACTAAGAAGGAAATCAATGATGTGCAGAATCCATCAGTTTCCCAATCTGGCAGTATCAGAAAATCTGCATCAACAAATGACCTCCTAGTAACAGTAGGCGAGGCTTCAACTGAACCTTATGACAATACACCATTCGAGGTATTTACTGCCCCTTGCTCAAAGAATGACATCACTTTGCCTATATTAGCATCTGCAAATGCTTCAACTCAGTCACTGATTATGGAAAAAATCCCATCACAAGTCACTTTGGAAGGCTCTGTTTCTTCTGAAAGGGAGGAACATATGGGTGCCTACACTCCTATCGCTCGTAACCATCAAAATTTTCATTTAGATCCGCTGAATCCGGGTTCTTTAGGGAGAGATGATGGTAATGATGTGGATGAAGAGACTTCTAGTTACTTAACTAGAGGAGGCAGATCAATCAAACCAACTCAAAAGATTCAAGATATGGGATGGACGAAGGTAGGTGGAAGAGGTAGAGGTCGTCGTGGCCGAGGAAACAAAAACCACTGAATAATGTCTTTCGATCTCTTGTTGCTTATGATTCTTAGCTGAATCATTCATTAGGGTTGTTATAACTCTCTTTCTTTTTAAAAACTTTCTAAAACTTATGAGTGAGAACTCATACTTGTAACTTTTTTATGCATTTATTATGAAAGCCTTTTACAAAAAAAAAAAAAAAACTCTTAGGGTTGCCCTATCTATTTTTCTTTTTTATATAGACAAAAATAAGGTATAGACAAGGAGTTATTTTCGATTAAAAACTATTTTCCTTTTCCAATGTGGTTTTCTAAAATTTTAGTCAATTTAATTATTTTATTAAAATATATGGAATATGCCAACTATTGCAAACAGTCGAACAAAACCAAGTCGCAGCACTGCGAAGCCATATAGCTTTCAAGAAACTCTGGGACCTGTTGACTACCACAAGCCGCGAAGAGACAGAAGAAGACATGTGTTGTGAACTCTTAAGGGGTACTAAACTCAATTTACTTTGCTGGCTTCTTGTTGAGACCATCAGTCTTCGCTCAAAGGGTTTTATTTTATTTTCAAAATAATAAATATTCCTGTGATTTACATTCACATTTTGTTCAGATTTCAGAAGCACTTCGTCAATAAGCTTCAGTGTTGTTTTGCTCAAACACCTTTATATATACAGAGACGGTGTAGATGCTATCTACCTCTGCCACTTAGACAAATTAACAAATCTAATGATGAAGATAACAAGAAAGATTTCATCTTCTGTGGCCTATTGGATTGCATGTTAGTGGCTTCCTGTTATGATCCTAATCTTCACTGTTACAATGCTCAATTTGAGGAATCCACCCTTGTCCTCATGCTATCTGTATACAAACCAGAAACGGCGTAGCTAGGGGATGTGAATACAATCAGAATGATGACAAACTATGTTGTATAGTGAAACCTCTATAAATTAATAATGTTGGGACTACACCAAAACTAAATTTTTTATTAATTTATAGAGATTATTAATTTATCGAGATACTAATTGAACCAAAAACTCAATTTGGGACTATGAAATTATATTAATTTATAGAGATATTAATTTATAGATTATTAATTTAAAGAGGTTATGTATATAATTATCACACATTTCTCTTCTTCGAAGGAGAATACAAACTCTGATTTGGGTTGATGATTTACATAACATCTCCTAAAGCGAGGACCAAACCAAGTTAAATTAACTCTTTAGGAGAAAATATATTTCCCAACGAAATAAATATCTCTCCCAACAAGATTTTAAATGCTTACAAGATAATTTAAAAGTTTTTAGCCATTACGCTAAACTCCACGTTAATTACAAAGAAAGTGACTATCACAAGGGTAGTATCGTAGTATTTCAACTGTAACACAAATCGAGAATATCATACCTAAGTAACAACACAAAATCTTATTTCTACTCAGAAGTCTATCACATACTCGACTGATATCAACTGAATGTAATCGTGTGCGCATGAGTAAGGGTCATTCGACAAATATAATCAAGTATAGTTTCAGACCAGCCAAGCATGTTTGTGTCATGTTACCTAGATAGCAGCAATGGACAAGGTTTTTTCAAAACAATAATTAATGAATAAAAAGAGAAGAACAATAGTTAATGAATAAAAAGGGATAAATCAAGAAACAAACAAGCTTACTGTAAAATATGAATAATAATCTCTTCATTTTATTTTGCCTCATCATGAAGGTACTTATTGACCTTAATTATTGGATCTGCACCAAACTTGGAACATAAGAGATCAACACATCTTCCATATTCGTTTTCTCTTCGTATCATTCATGCTCTCCAACTACATAACCCCAAACCACTGTTACTTTCTTCTCCTTGTCAATGAAGAAACTGCGAACTTCAAACCAATGTTCGGAACCAAGGAAAGGTTTCATAACAACTTTAAAGAAACTGCTCCAGTGACAAAAGAAGAAACTGCTCCATGACATTTGCCCTCGTAGAAATGCTTACTAAATTCTTTACCCCAAACCACTGCTGCTTTCTTCTCCTTGTCAATGAAGAAACTGCGAACTTCAAACCAATGTTCGGAACCAAGGAAAGGTTTCATATCAACTTTAAAGAAACTGCTCCATGACATTGCACCAGGCTCAATCTTAGTTGTAATCCATATCACCAATTCATATAGGTGCCTTTGAAATAGCACCGCAAGCTGCTCTCCTCTGACACAAGAATATGGAATCTTATTATTACCATCATCAATGTCAAATGGTAGATCCATCCACGGCTCTGGTATTATCCATCCATCTGTATAAAAAAACATACTTCCTCCGTCCTACTTTATGTTTTAGAATTTTGATTTGTTTCAGTTTAACTGAAGTTTTCAAGTGTCTATGCAAAAAGTAGATATAATTTAAAGTTTAAAATAATTTGTACTCTTAAATACTTCCTCCGTTTTCTTTTATAAGTCGTTTTAGAGAAATTTTTTTATTTTAAATTATATGACATTTTTGGTTTTCTATGTAAAATTTATTAACAGTTAATGTTGTATGACCAATGATAATATGTCTTCAATTTTTTCATTGGTTGATTTGTGGGTAGGTAAATAATTAATGATGTTTTTGTTTATAAAATATAAAAAATTTATGTTTTTCTTAATTTACGTGCAAGATTTTAAAACGACTTATAAAAGAAAACGGAGGGAGTATAATTTTTTTGTGTTGAATTAGATGTAATTATTGTTTTATGCAAGCGAGATAAACTGAATAAAAGTTAATGATTCTTTAATTGGCATGCAAAGGCCTAAAAGTTATTTATTTTGAACAGAGGGAGTACAGACTAAATTCCTCTTACTGGTTTTAGTCAAAAAGCCAACAAAAATGTGGTTTGATTTCAACTCTCAATATAAATATTCTTTTTGGCAACTCGAAAACTGTGTGTTTGATTCCAGTTGATAAAATTGAAGTACGGATAATTAATGTCTATAAATACACAGAAAAATAGATACCAGTTGTAAATGGCCATTCATTAGGTTTGATATCTTGTGTAACTAAGAGTCCCTGACCATAAAGTCAGAACCAGCGAGAGGCTTCATATCAGCTTTGCAGAATTTGCTCCATGGACACTGCATCGAGCTCAATCTAAGTTGTAATCTTATAAAAAAAAGTCATTATATCTTTCTTTTACACAGTTCTCTAATGTCTGAGTAACTTTACTTTTGTGAATTTCCAAAGAAGAACAATTTGCAAAGACGTCTTGCAAAGATGTTATATGTAAATATATATATATATATATATTTTTTTATATGTAAATATGTTGGTGCTTCTTTTACAAATAAATGATGTATACTAAAATAAACTGACTGAAACTGAAATCTAATGGTAAGATAAGGCTTTTACAAAAAAAAAAAAGAAGAAGATAACACTGCCGTAAACAGAAAAAAAGAAAGATATTGGATGAGAGGTAAAGAGAGAAAGTTTCCTTTTCTGAGTTTGTTTGGGTCCCAAGTAGGGCTGTTCAATATGGTAAAACCGAACTGTACCGAACCGAAATAGACAATATGGTTTGGTTTTGGTATATACCATATAAATCGAATGGATGTGATTTTATAAAAACCGTAGGATTTGGATATGGTTAGGTTTATAACCGATTAAACCGAAAAAAACCGAACAAAAGTAGAAACATGTAAATATGTATCTATTTTATAATGACATATAAAAATCTGTTTGTTATATAAGTTAATTTTTTGTTAATAATCATTACCATATTTTTTATAGTGATAAAGAAGTCCTAATTTGTAAAACACATGAATCATAATAATTAAATAACAATACATCATAACCGATGCTTCTTATTTTCTTAGTGTATTTTTAATCTTTTTGCTTTATTTTACCATTGACTATATTGATGTGAATGTTATAAATTTGATGGACAACACTTAGTGAAAATTCTTCATAATTTTTTTCTTATCTATAAACGAACAAACACTACAAGAAAACTGGGCTTTGACGAGGAAGATTTTACGAGGAAAATATTTCCTCGTTAAATAACGTGGGCTTTACGATGAACTCACGAGGAAAAAAGAAGCCCACGTTATTTCCTAGTTAAATAACGTGAATAGCTTTTCCTGGTAAGGAACACGTAAATTGACGTCGGCTTTACGTGGATGACGTCGACGTTACGAGGAAAAGTGATTTCCTCGTAAAGTCGACGTAAATATAGCTTCGTATTTACGTGGTTAAAGTTGGACGAGGAATTAACCACGAATTAATTGAAACATGTTTTTTTTTTGTTTCACCTAATTATATTTTCGTACTTAATTCCTCGCTAATCTCAACAACCAGATTCGAAAATTTCCAATAAATATGGACGTTTGAACCTCATTTTAGACACACCAACAAATAAAAAAAAGTTATAAAAAAAAATTATGTCCATGTCCGGGAATATTTTTGAGTTCCGAAGGTGGATGTATATGCATAGAGATGCTAACGGGAGAGTGACGAAAGAATACCTTACGGGGATGGAGACTTTTATGCATCAAGCAGATTCTACATCGCTCGCCCAAGAAAGCGGTAAGATATTCTGTCCTTGTAAGAAATGCAATAATTCAAAATTAGGAAATCGTGAAAATGTTTGAAAGCATTTAATAAATAGAGGTTTCACGCCAAATTACTATATCTGGTTTCATCATGGAGAAGGTTATAATTATGATCAGAATGAAGCTAGTAGTAGTAGTAATAGCAACTTTCAGGAAGAACTGGTTGATCATCATTTGCTTAATGAACATAACCATCAGGAAGAGCAGATGGTAGTGGTAGATTGTGATAGGGTTCATGATATGGTAGCTGATGCATTCGTAGCTCATGACGAAGATGAAGAACCTAACATAGATGCCAAAAAGTTTTATGAAATGTTGAATGCGGCAAATCAGCCACTTTACAGTGGTTGTAGAGAAGGTCTCTCTAAATTATCGTTGGCTGCTAGAATGATGAATATAAAAACTGATCACAATCTACCTGAAAGTTGCATGAATGAATGGGCAGACTTGTTTAAAGAGTATTTGCCGGAAGGCAATGAGTCTGCTGATTCGAACTATGAGATTCAGAAGCTGTTCTATAGTCTTGGGTTGCCTTCGGAGATGATAGACATTTGCATCGACAACTGCATGATCTACTGGGGAGTTGATGAGAAGTTAGAAGAATGTCGATTCTGCAAGAAGCCACGATTCAAGCCGCAAGGACGGGGACGTAATAGGGTACCGTCCAAAGGATGTGGTACCTACCAATTACAGACAGATTGAAAAGAATCTATCAATCAGAGCAGACTGCTGGGAAGATGAGATGGCATGTCGAGCATACTCAGACGGATGGTGAGATGACTCATCCATCAGATGCAAGAGCCTGGAAACATTTTAACAAAGTATATCCGGAATTCGCTAGCAATAGCCGGAATGTGTATCTCGGTTTATGCACAGATGGATTTAGTCCATTCGGAATGTCAGGGAGACAATATTCATTGTGGCCAGTCTTTCTTACGCCATATAACTTGCCACCGGAGATGTGCAATTTACGGGAGTTGATATTCTTGACCATATTAATACCTGGTCCGAACCATCCAAAAAGGTCTCTGGATGTTTTCCTGCAACCACTTATAAAAGAGTTGAAGGATTTGTGGTTTACGGGAGTGAGGACGTATGACTGCTCAACGAAGACGAATTTTACGATGCGAGCGATGCTTTTGTGGACCATAAGTGACTTTCCTGCCTATGGGATATTGTCTGGATGGACAACAAATGGTAGATTAGCCTGTCCATATTGTAATGGAACGACAGATGCGTTTCCTTCCTCAATTAGCAACCTAAGCCAGCTATTCTGTTTAGACCTCTCCCATAACGAGCTCACCGGTAGTTTCCCACTTGTTCGGAATCTAACCAAACTCAACCTTTTAGACCTTTCCTATAATCACTTTTCTTCTACAATCATGAATCCTAAAAGTACCATTTTCACGTTGCATGACCTTTACTACCTTAATCTCGGTTACAACAACTTTGGTTTCTCCACAATCCCTTCTGAGTTTGGCAATCTCAGTAGATTAGAATCATTGTCTCTTTCCTCCACCGGCTTGATTGGCCACGTTCCTTCCTCATTTAGTAACTTAAGTCGGCTAACCACGTTGTTTCTTGACCACAACGACCTCACAAGTATTATTTCAAGCCAATCTCATAAGCAATTTGAAGGGCAAATCCTAGAGCCTATCTCAAAGCTCATCGCCCTTACGAGTCTCGATCTTTCTTTCCTAAACTTAAGTTACCCTATTGACTTAAGAGTCTTCTCTTCTTTTAAATCCTTGGTTAACCTTGACCTATCTGGTAATAGCATATCTTTGACCAGTTTAAGTTCAGATTCAGGTATCCCACTGAACATGGAAGCCTTGTTCTTGTCGCAATGCAGTATCAGTGAGTTCCCAAGCATCTTAAAACCTCTTAAGAACTTGCGGTCAGTAGACGTATCCATCAACAGAATTAAAGGGAAAATTCCCGAGTGGTTGTGGAGTCATCCTCTTCTAGTCTCAGCGAATTTTTTCAACAATTCTCTTAATGGTTTCCAAGGTTTGCCGGAGGTTTTGGTAAACTCATCACTTCAGTTTCTAGATTTGTCTCTCAACTGTTTTGAAGGATCACTTCCAAGTCTACCACCCTTTATAGTCTTCTTCACTGCACGACAGAATAGATTCACAGGGAGCATACCACTTTCAACATGCAACCACAACTCTCTCACGCTTGATCTAGCCTGCAACAACTTCACCGGTAGAGTTCCTCCATGTCTAAGTAACTTGACGTATGTGAATCTCCGGAAGAACAACTTGGAAGGAAGTCTTCCGGACATGTTCCATGATGGTTCCACTCTAGAGTCATTTGACGTGGGCTACAATCAACTAACCGGGAAGCTTCCAAAGTCTCTTATCAACTGCTCCTTTCTAAGGCTTTTAAACGTTGAGCACAACGGAATCAAAGACGCTTTTCCTTTCTGGCTCAAGGCTTTGCCTAATTTGCAAGTGCTTACCCTCCGTTCAAACGAATTCTATGGTCCTATATCTACTCATGATGATCAAGGTGTGTTTCCCGAGCTGCGTATATTCGAAATATCGGATAACAACTTTACCGGGAGCTTGCCACCAAACTACTTTGTGAACTGGAAAGCATCATCACTCCAGATGAATGAAGGTGGGAGTATATATATAGACCACGAAAAACAAAATTTCGGAAATGCTTACTATATCTATGCAGATCTTGTAGATTTACAATACAAAGGTTTATCTTTGGAGCAAGTGAAAGTCCTCACTTTCTACAGCGCCATTGACGTGTCTGGAAACAGATTTGAGGGACAGATTCCTGAATCTATTGGTCTTTTGAAAACACTGATTGCGCTTAATTTCTCAAATAACGCCTTTACAGGCCATATCCCATCTTCTTTGGCCAATGTTAAAGCACTGGAGTCACTTGACCTCTCCAGAAACCAACTCTCCGGGACTATTCCTAGTGGACTAAAGACACTCTCATTTTTGGAGTGCATAAATGTGTCTCACAACCAACTCCAAGGTGAAATACCACAAGGAACACAAATTACTGGACAACCTAAATCCTCCTATGAAGGGAATGCAAGGCTTTGTGGTCTTCCTCTCCAGGAGACATGCGCCAGCCCTTGTGTGGCGTCAATACAGCATGTGAAGCAAGAAGACAAAGAAGAAGGAAAGATTCTGAGTTGGGAAGCAGTGACTATAGGATATGCTCTTGGTGTGTTGTTTGGAGTGGCAATATATCAAGTGATTGCTTCATACAAGCCGGAGTGGCTCGTCAAAACAATTGGTCCATATTATCACAAAAGTCGTTAGAATTGTTCTGGTTGTTTTTGCATAATTTTTATAGTGTGTCAAGCGGTTGCTAGGTCTAGTAATGAAGCAATCCCTTTGTGTGTTTTATATATCTATCTGATTTTTTGTTCCATTTCTTTTCAAATAAGAAAAAAATGAAATTTCTATAGTTGTAAATTTGTAATGATATACTACATCTATGCTTTATCTTCCTTAACCTATTGAGCAATCAAGCTGAAGCAGATAAATGGCAACGAAAAGTAGCATTTGACATCATTAGAGGTGTTCCAAAAAAAAAGATAAGCATCACTAGATTTGATAAGTCATAGCTTTCAAATACAATACATCTATCAAAAGAAAAGTATGCACCTGCTCTGTTTTGTAGAGTGTTAATGAAGAAGCATATGTGACACAATGGTTGTTTCAGTTCTCTCTATGTTTCCATCAATATTAGTAACTGTACGGAGTCAAACCTATAGTGAGTACTCTATCCTTATTATTTTCTATCTCAAAACAAGTATGAAGCTGCTCTGTTCTACTTTTTTTCCTCTCTACAGTCTACACAATGCAAGAATCATTACTCATATACATCTCCTCAAAACACGTCAGCTAAACCTTACTTTAGTATATTCTTAAACAGCTCGTGTGATTCTTTTACATCCACATAATGGGAAAGGTAAAAATGTGACTAAGAAGTAAAAACAGACTGAGGCAAGAAGAGACCGCTCTAGCCTGTAAAGAACAAAATCTACTAAAAGACCTTTGAGCAATAACAAAAGATTCTATATTTCATAATTCATATTTATACACACTTTCACTCAGTAAAAAAAATTGCTGAGAAGTAAAACTCCATCAATATGTATATACATATAAATGGGTGCAAATAAAACCATTTTCTTTTCTTTTTTTTGTATTGTAAAACCTATCTCTTATAAGTTGCAACCAAACTCACATCTTCTTCTTCAAGTTTTTGCTCTTCAAGCTCTATAAGTCTCGCAAAAACACCAACCAAAGGGGCAGTATTATACGTACAAGCCTCGGTTTGAACGTAGTTATCCCTCCGGTCAACAAACTCATCTCGGTGATCCGGTCCTCCAACCAAAGCCCCGACTAAAACACTTGGATTTGGCTCGGACCGTCCGTACCAATAATCATATCCTTGAGTGCATCCAATGAATCCTTTGTATTCTTTGTAAGAAGCTATCGATGCACCTCTATGATGAACCCTAGTCGGATATTTCGGACCGTATCCGACTAGATAACTTGTTTTCATCGGGTTTGATCCTAGAATGTAGTCTATTTGGGATTTCGCAAACGCGAGCATCTCATCAGGAGTCACAGTTCCTTCGTGACACTCGAGATCGGAGTTTGATTTCCGGAGATGGTCGGAATATACGGTTAGAAGGAATGATGCTGTGGAAACGTATTGCATGTTGTTCCATTGCCGGACGTAGAGTAAACCGGCTGGAGTTCGTTGGACATTTGTGCCGTTGATGTTCTTGTTTAGAATTGAGCATAGATAATGATCCGCCTTCGATTTGTATTGTTGTATGATTTTCGAGTGTTGCTTGTGCTTTTCTTCTTTTATCAACTGAAAAAAATGAGACAACAAATTAACCATAAGTCGAGTGAAAGAAAAAGAAACCATTTTTTCAAATTTAAATATTAATTGAGAGAATACTCAGGTGATGATTGTTTGTTTGGTTTCTAGATTTTAGATTTTGGTTTTTGGTTTTTAGTTTTTGGTTTTTAGATTTTAGATTTTGATTTTTGATTTTTAATTTTGCAGTAGATTTTAGTTTTTGGAAAATCATGAATGGTGATTTAGGTTTTGGTTTCTAATTTTTGGTTTTTAGTGTTTCCTCTTAAAATAATAAAATATAAATTTTATTAACATTTATTCTAGAAATAAGAAAATGTATAATATTATTACCAAAACACACATAAGCTTATTTTAAAATAAAACAGCAATAATATAATTCTATGAAGATATAACTCTAATTAGTTAGAAAAGTAACACTCTTTTACGTTTGTCTTGTGTGCTTTTGTAGAGTCATATGTAATTCTTATATACTGCATTATCTATTTCAATCTGATAATAATTTTTAAAAATAAGAAAATACTTTTGGTGTTTGATCGTAGCCAAATGGCAAGGAGAAACCAAGAAAAACTGGATTTTGGCTTTTAGGTAGAAAAAAGTAAATGGAACCAAAAACCAGTTTCCCTAAAAAATAGGGAATCTACTTTATCAAAATCATGATTGGGTAAAAAATAGATTTTGGAAAATCAAAAACCAAAAACTACTTTGAAAACTCAAAACAATCAACCTCTCAGGCAGTTAATTCTGATTAAAGAGATAGGAATACTTCTGCCTTACTTGTGGTTCAAGTAAAATCAAGAGGATTGCAAATAAAAGAGGTCTGCTGTGTAATAAAATTTGTAATAAAATAATAAATCAATGTTAAAAAGGACATGATCTATTTCTCATAGCAAAATTTGGAATATAACTTTATAAAAAATTAACAAAACATATCCACTAAAATAAATTATAAACTAAATATTAAATGTTAACGTTGAAAGCTAAAACGAAAAAAAAAATTAAATATTAAATCCTAATGCCAAAACCTATATAAAATGGTCTGTTTATTTAATTTACGAGATGTAGTATTTTTTATATTTCAAAATTTTAGAACTTTATTATACTCCCTCTGTTTTATAATAAGTGTCATTCTAACCATTTTTTCTTGTTACATAAAAAGTTTCACTTTACAATTCTAATGCAAATTATACTTAGTTTCAGTTGAAAATTAATTACAAACTGTATTTATTTTATAAATAATTTTATTTATCTAAAATACTATTGGTCAAAGAAGTGTAATTAATAATAATTTATATATATTTTAACCACTTTTTTAATTTGCGTGAAAAATGTCAAAATGACACTTATCAAAAACGGAGTGAATATTAAAGTTTCCCAGTTATCCTTAAAATTACAATTGTGTTATTGCACAAAACCGTAGTAAATATCATTGACTACTTTTTCTGGTCAACAATGTCATTGACTAAAAGAAAACTGCTTTAGCAAGTAGGTTTAGAATCACATGCCGTATAATAGAAACATTTAAAGAGACGTACCCAGTCAGAGGAACAGAAGTACGGGACTTTTATAACTTGTTTTTAATAACAAAATTTGTTAATTTTAATTTTTTATTATTTATATTGTCGCATTCAAAGACAAAAGTAATTGAATAGTTGTTGAATGTTAGATGTGGTGTGGGATACTTTACTTTTGGTTACAAGTTATAAAAGTCCCGTACTTCTGTTCCTCTGACTGGGTAGTGGGTACGTCTCTTTATAACCTACTTAAATGTGAGGAAGTTAAAGCTTATTAATCCCTTCACTTAACGCAATAATAGGAGCTTTTAAAGTTTAGACCGTTAATTCCAGGATGTTAAAACTCCTGAGCTCGATTGTTTGTTCGTATTATAAATGGTGCTAGCTCGTTTGTTAACTTTTTTGGATAAGCTAACCAGACCAGACCGAATTCTTAATTTAATTATGTGACTGGTAAAATAAAATACTAACCATGGAAGCGAGGAGTTGAACACCAGCGAACTTGACGTCCCAGCTAAACTCGGACATGGCCTAAGAAAGGCCACCTAGTTGGTGAGCCATATCAACCACATAACTCATATAGTGATCATTGTCGGTGGCTCGATAAAGCCACGTGGCACCCCATAAAAGCTCGTCCATGTAACCACTCACCGAGGCATAATAACTTTTCACAACTCTTAGACTCTCATCGTATTTTCCTCTGTACTTGTCTCCAAACTCAAACAACTACACCAAAACCATAACTAAATTAGATCCCAACTGCAACACTTAAGAACATTAAATAAAGTTAAAAATGTGTATGTACTTGTTGGGCATGGTGCAAAAGAAGGTGAGAGTAATGTGGGTTTGTTGTGCGGAACACGATCGAAGCTGCAGCCATAGCGGCGGCGGTTTCTCCGGCGAGATCTGATCCCGGATTATTCTCGTCGATCTTAAAAGCTCGCCGTGAAGTTGTCATGTCCTCCGGTCTTTGCCAACAGTAGTGATCAGTGTCACCATCTCCTACTTCGGCCCATAGGACATTTGGGCTTGTGTGTGCCTTGATGAAGTAATCGGTTCCCCATTTGATAGCTTCAAGTGCGTGAGATAACTCGCCGGTTGAAGCGAGTGAGTCACCGTACTCTATTACACTCCACGACAACATAGTCACCGTGAAAGCCATCGGAAGTCCGAATTTAACATGGTCTCCGGCGTCGTGATATCCTCCCACTAAATCCACCTGTATGACCAAAGATACAAAAATTACCGAAATTAAAGTCACATCACTGACTAAACCAACAACGAATTCAATACTAATTATAGATTAAATGTTTAATTAATTGAAAACTTTTAAGTCTCTTTTCAAAAATAAAGAAAATATTTCTAGAATCAATGATTAATTTCAATATTAGTTATGGACATTAAAGAAAAACTAAACACATTGACCCCATTTTCAAGTCTCTTTCAAAACTTATGATAATTAAGTAATCTTATAGCAAAAAAATATAAAATAAGTCTTTTTAAAAAAAAGAAAAAGAAAACAGAGAGAAAACATTTAAGTTTAAGTTTGTAGGAGACACTAACCCCTTGCTCGAGACCATCGGTGAGACCAGAGTGATCACGCCAAGTCACGCGCTGGTTGTACGGAAGTCGACCTGATCTCTGAGCTTCGAAGTAGAGTAAGCTTTTAGACAATGCTTCGCCGTAGTCGAATCCCCCGACGTCTGTTTCCGACGAAACACCTATCAACGACGAGGCGGAGGATATAGTGATCAGAATAAGGAGGAGAAAATGCCATCGCTTGTGTCGGTGAATCTCCTTCAACATCTCTCTTTCTAAGTCTCTATTGGAGATGAAGGAGATAGAGAGGGAGAGAAAGCGATGGACTCTCTCACTAGTCTCTCTCTTCCTCTGCTCTTCGCAGGGGACTCATATTTGAAAGCTGTGTGGAGTGATGGAGTAAGGAGAGAGAGATGACGTGACTTGTTTCTTTTATTTTGTGGTAACTTTTGCTTGTTAAGAATATCTCTAGTTGTTATTTATTTCTTACATTACTAACTCTAAAATGAAGTTGAATGTTGTTTTTTTTTTAAAAAAATTTGTTTACTCTACTCTATTTTGAAAAATATATTTTAACAATTGAAATCAAGTAGGAGTGAAAAAAAGATTTACTTCACGTAAAGTTTACAATAAAAATTAAATAGAATCAAAGATGAGAAATCATCTGTAACATGAGATGAGACTTTTGCTTTTTCAGTATAGTGGTAATCGGCTTAATGTGCGTAATTTATGCAGCTAGATATTGACTTGGCTGTGGAAATCTGGACTACTTACTGTTAAAAAGTGTATATTAATACTGTTTTATTCTACTTTTTGAAATTAAAAAATGGACATTCCTCAGAAAAATCAATTTTGTCAAAAGTGTATACTATAATTTCAAATTTTATCTATTTTGTTGAAATTTTTAAAGAGCATAAGGAGAAAGTCCGTTGTAGAACCAGACAAAAATAGAACAATATTTTAAATCTCATCAAAGAAACTCAAGAGTATATTAGTCGTTGATGTTGTACTTTTTTAAGAATTAGTTTGATTTTGGTTCATATACACTCTCCATTAATCAAAAATGTTTCAATTTTCATGTTTGGGATAGTATAAAAACTATAATGTGGTTCAGTGGTAGTATATGTTTAAACTCAATTGTGTTCATTTCGTTATCTCCAGTTCAAACAATATTCTTATAATAACTAACGTCATATATATATTTCGTCGACAAGATTAATATTCAGGCTTAAGATCGAGCTGGATATCTTAAGTACAGTTTCCATACCAAACCGAGACGGAGAGGGTGTGCCACTAAGAGACACCAACACGTGTGCAAGTTCCTACATCCATAAATTTCGCTTGATGACCGGTTTGGACGGTATATTTTCCGAGCACCGACATTTTGGTGTGGATTGTGGACCTACCTTTTGTTAACCTCGAGCCTCGACCGACAAGTTAGTCAAAATACTTTGACTTAAGCAAGCAAAAGGGTACGATTAACACCACTAAGCATGGAGACGTAAACTTTGATATGTTGTTAACGTGGAACATGCGTTGCATATTAGTTTATCATTAAACTTACTACTGCTGAGAAACAGATGCTTGAAATTGATTTGGGCATTGCCAATTAAATCTAAATGTTGTGAATCTCGTTAAATTGAAAGATTACGTGTTTATTTTAAAAAGTTGTAATTATTCATATAAGTATCTTTTCAAAATAACTATATTTAAAATTGAAAAAATGTGATTATGTATATCGAAAAGTTGTGACTATCATATTCAAAAGTAACAACCTTATTTATGACTATTCAAACTAATTTTTAAATATCTATAAATGACCTATGTCCATGTCTTTTTCAAAGCATAATTTTCACTAATCAAATAAAATGGTAAAGAAAAAAAATTCTATATAATTAGTTAGTTAGAAATTTTTAGAAGATATTCAAATGAAACGTTGTCAATAAAAATAGTAGGAAGAGTTATGCGTGTTTGGATAGTCAAAAATCCAAAACGAAATAATAAAATAATTTGTCTTAATTTTCTTTTATTAGATGAAACGATTTGTTTTTCATAATTACAAATCGTGTAATTGTGATATATATGTTTTTTCATGAACACATGTTTCATGTTCGATTCTCCATACAAAAATTTCAGTCATAGTTGATATTTTATAGTTTTATTTTTTGTTGCAGAATGAAACAATTGTTGGTTCTATTAACATTAAATATATCCAACAATTTGAAGAGTATTTTGTTGAGGGAAAATTTTTACTAATCACTGATTTTGAAGTTGTTATCATCATTATTAATAAAAATTTACATGTTAAGGATGATTTTTTAACGCTGATTTATTATGATATTACAATTAAGGAAAGATTACATAGATGATTCGACAACCGACAATACTACCTGGTTTGTGAGGATCTACACCTAACTGCATCATCTGAGCCGTTCGATAAAGATTCACTCCTGACCAGATCTACTTGCACCATGTTGAAGATCGCCTTTCTTCCGTTCTGCATAATTGTTTAATAAATTGCTCTCTCTGGAACTTGAAATTTACATGTTAAGGATGATTTTACACATGACTTTTTATGTTTTCACGGTATAAAAAGCAACATCAAAATTCTATATGTCTTTTATGAACGACGCGAGAGAATAATAACTATAAATTATAAGTACATGTGGGTTTTCCCTGCACGCTCTGTAAAACTCATCTTTTTTATAAGTCTTTTTCTTTTCTTCACTACTTCTCTGAATTTGTTTAGTGGGTGTCTTCGTTTTGTACTGGAGACACATAACTTATAAATAAAACATTGGGAGATTTAAAAAACTCTGGCCGACTATTATTAAAAAATTATACATGTAAACGCATTAACAATACCTATTTCTTTTTGTTAACGAAAATTAAAACAAAATCATACTAACTACGTACACAGAACATTATGTGTTTCCTATAACCGATGCGAGAAAAACCCCATAGATAATAAATATGTGTGGCACTCACCATGCTCTAAAAAACTCGCTCATTTCATAAGTCCCCTTCTTCTTATCATCTTAGCTAAATTGGTTTCATAAACTTTGGCCAACACAGCAGCGGTTTCGGCGGTACATAACTGGGATTCTAATTTATTTAACTATTGACGTGTCATGATTTATCAGAAGTGGAAGTTACTAGGTGGTTGCACGCAAATTCGCGAATAAATATTGTATAAAAATATATGTTATGTATAGAATGTCATAAAGTTTTTATAAATTTGATGTAAAAGCAACTGATGAATATTTAGTGATGACAAATACTTGTTCAACACATATTATGCATCTTCTTCAACATCTTTTTTTTTCTTGTATCATTTTGTTCTTTTTAAAAACAATTTGCTAATGTTTTTCTTATTTTTACATATTTTTTGCCAAATATTTATTTCTCTCTTTAAATAGAAAGGAAAACCATACAATCAATGAATCAAAAATCCATCTTAGAATTTTTTTCAATCATAACATTACCATATTCATTATATTATTTGACTTTTATGCAAAAAAATAAATAAATCAAAGTTCTCACATGTTATGTTAAATATAATCCATTCAGTCATCAAATTATTTCTATAATTTTTTTTCTATTAATTATTTTATGTAGTATATATATATATATATATATATAAAGAACTGATCAAACATTATTACACTTTCTATAATTTTGAAAATTAGCTACCATAAATTATTATTTTTAATATCATTTAGGCTATTTAGCAAGTGATAATAATTAGTTTTAGACTTACCATTTATTTTAGATCTAATAAAATAATTAAAAATTCGATATATTATGTAGTTTATATATATATAAAAGAACTGATCAAACGTTATTATTCTTATATAATTTCAACCATTAATTACCATAATTATTATTTTTATATAGAACATTTGGAAAATAATATTAATTGGTTCTAGATTTATTTTTATTTTAAATCTAAACCTAAATAAATAAAATTAAAAACTATCGACCAAGCAAATTATAACAATTTTGTTAAGACTTCACAAATTATTATTTGTAATATCAAAAATTATTATTACACTTTATATAATATAATTTTGATAATTAGTTACCATAAATTATTATGTGTAATATCATTTAGATTATTTGGTAAATGATATTAATTAGTTATAAACTTACCTTTTATTTTAGATGTAGTTAAAATAATTGAAAATTGAGAATCTTTCAACCAATCAAATTATAACAATTTTACTTAAACTCTATGTATGATTGGTATCTAAGCAAAAGTCAATTAAGTGACTTCTCATTTAATATACAGGAAGATTTTCTCAAAAAAAAGTTTTAAATATTAGTCATTGCTTTTTTTTAAGCAAACTTTAAAAAAGGATTCAAAAGAAATAGATAATATGTACCTTTAGAAGACATGTCTTCCCACCATTAATAATTAACTTACAAATTGATTTCATATATATTTTATGAATTCAGGATAATGTTTAGCCTAAATTGTGTAGGTATGTTATATTGTTATAATATAAGAAAACCAAATGAAATGAATAGTTACATTTTAGAGGGACATGTCGTTTCACCATTTTGTTGAGTAAATGTTTTATTCATCTATAAATATTACTTATCACTTTGTTTAAAATCAATTTTTCTTCATGAAGCTACAAAAAATAACTGGTGCAACAAGGTCTTTAACGAGATAAACAAAATGGATATCAATCCTGGTAATGTACCAATTTTATCCTTATTGAAAAAACAAAAAAATACATTTTAAAAAAAGTAGCAATGGATAGATCTTTCAGTTTTAAAGAGTAACAAAGTATCCAAATGATATGTTCTAAACTCGAAACTAGATTGTGGTCACAATTTGATCATGAATGTATTAAAAATGGCTAAAAAACTAGTCATTAATGTCCAATTGGTAGAAACAATTTAGCAATGTTAATGTTATATTTTTGTTGTAAAATACTTTGACATTTAATTTTGTCTCTTCCATTTTACTATATCTTTCTAAACTGAAGTCATCATTTATATATAATAATCAAACTACAAGAAAGTTAACTGTAACCTTTTTATAACGACTAATTGTACTTTTTTATAACTTTTAACATAGTTATTATAGGTTACTTTATGACACCGATCGAGTGCAACATAATATAAAGGGCATCTTATTTTTCTTCGATTGAATTTTTATCAACTTCGTACTCCGTTGTTAGGAAAGTCGTTTTCTTCAAATTAGAAATTCCGGGAAACTATGTGAACCAAGAAATACTATGTTTGCATTATAAGAAAAAATGTTAATTGAAAGCTAGAATCGTAAGACTCATATATAAATACCTCTCTTAATAACATGGTTTTGAAGAGAAAAATATATAAAACAGGAGGTGTGTCTGAAAGTTTACAACGTTGTCCACACCGTTTGGCATGTGTTAGTTATGAAGCCCTTTATTTATTAAAATAACTAAAAGGAAATAACTGAAGGCATCAAAATTATTATAACATTATAACCTTTCATTCGTACCTCTTCCAAGTCATTATAGTGTTTATAAATACTTTTTTCAATCCACGAAATTTAAACTCAAACTTTTACGATGTAACTACCTGATGATGTTGTGTGTAATACTTTATTAAAGGTCTTCGAACAGTGATATCACTCAAATTACCCTAAGAAGTGACTTTACTCTCTCAAATAAGAGGTTCAGTTGTAGTACTTAGGGATCGAATCCACAAAGACTCTAAAATTACACAATAGATTGTTTAGTCTTCGAAATAAAGCTA
Source organism: Brassica juncea (assembly GCA_018703725.1). Classification (NCBI taxonomy): domain Eukaryota; kingdom Viridiplantae; phylum Streptophyta; class Magnoliopsida; order Brassicales; family Brassicaceae; genus Brassica; species Brassica juncea. Next base: position 51,430,389 of record CM031935.1, on the reverse strand, counting down.
GACAAACAAGTTTAAAGCAGTAAATAAAGGGTAAGCAAGTAATTGCTTGATTGATTGGTTTAGGTTTTAAGCAAGAGGAAGAATAGCTAGATTTAGACTATTTCTCAGGTGTAACTAGCATGCAGGGTATCTAGGGTTTTTAATATTCATAGTTCTGAACTCAAACCTTAAGGTTAAATCAATTGATTGATTATCTTCAACTAGATCTTAAGTCATCAACTGCCGTTCGATGAGTATAAGAAAGTGTTGATCGATTATTCTATATGAATATCGATCGATACACCTTTCGCAATATCGCTCGACAAGCGGATTGCTTATCGATCGATATTGTTTCTAGTGAGCTTTAAGATCGAGTTTGAAATTGTTCTCCAATCTTACTAAGAGGCCACTTTCGTGCACTCTAGGTAAAGTTGGAACATACCAGCTTTGGTTTTCAGAGATTTGCTAAGTTCTCACTTTTCCAAATTAATCCTAAGATCTAAGTCAACGGTGATCAATCCTATACTTAGCATTAAGAACAACTAGATGAAGAACTATATTTTAAACACCCTAACATTAAATCATTTGCAATGCATAGTTAACCTTAATGAGAAACCTAAATCTAACAAGAGAAACTACTCAAACATATTCATGAGATACAAAATCATGATGGTTTAAATAATACTTTTAAATAGAATAATAAGAGAAACAATAAAAGAGTAGAGAAAATAAGGGAGTTCAAGATCTTCTCTGTATGCAGTTCAGATCTATCTCTCCATTCCTAAGCTCTCTCTCCAAGGTAGCAAGATGCTTCTCTCCAATATTAGGTCTAAAAGTTCTCTAGGCAAGTCTGCCTCTAAAATGATACAAAATCCTATTAATATAGCCTAATAGGCGGCCAGGGACTTATTTGGTAGAAGTGAAACCCTAATGAGATGATTAGCTCATTTAATTCGTCATTAATTCTCAGAGGTCTTCCATATCGATCGATGTCACTAGCTTCTATCGGTTGATGAATGTAGTTTCTCATCGGTCGATGCATCATGGTGAGCATCGGTCGATAGCTCAAGTTATCGTTCCATTATAATCCTCCTTAAAGTATCAATTTCTGTTCCAAAATTGTCACATTTCACCAAAGAGTACCTGAACCTGTAAAAGCTCATAAAAAACACTAGAAGTGTCCTTTTGTTTCCAAAAACATATACAAATCATGGTTGAAAGTGGGTAAAATCCATAACTTATCAAACAGTCAAGTAAAGATTTTGGGAATTGTCGATTAGTCAATAAAGAAATAGAAAGAGTTTCAAAATCATCTTTTGTTTTGAGAAATCTTCGAATAAGTAATATGTTCAAGCCCCCATATAATCGAGAATGTCTTTCAAAGCATGGTAACTTCTTAGAGGATTGTGCGTGTAATAACAACGTTGGAGCATTGTTTTTATTGGGCATCAATGAGTTCTATTTTAATAGAGACAAACAAAAGGGTCTCAAAAATTAAATCATGCTGCAACTCATATGCATTCAAAATCCATGTATATATTAGGCATTATTCATATTGGAGAAGGAGACATAAAACAGGATTCTGCATTAATTAAAGAGATAAATAATAGCAAAGGATTATTTGAACTATCAAAATGTTATAAGACTCTTAGATCACTATCCTTAGAGCTTACATTGAGAGAATTCAATTTATCATGTTTTCGACAATATATGTCTTCCTGCCTAGTTGAAAACAAACCATGAGTGTCCTATTCAGTGGCGGACCCATGATTTATTTAAACCTGGGTCAATAATTTAATGGGCTTTAGAAAAGAAATAAAAATGTGGTGTCAAGTGGCGTTGAACCTTGGTTTAGGGGTGTCAGTTTAAGGGAAGTGAACCACTAGAACTAACGAAACTTTAATGTTTCTACCTAACAAACAGCTTTTTGTATTTTAAGGTGTGTCAGTTGACCCCCCTTTAATAAAGCTGGGTCCAGCTCTGATCCTATTTATCGCTATAAATTATCTTATTTAAGCAGTAATTGATTACAATAAAATTTACAACATGTATATATTTGTACTAATATAGTTGCATGCACTTTATTAGTATTTGAAAATTAAAATTTTCATAAGTTAACAACAAAAAATCATCTAAATATTATTCGCAATTGACATTTTGTAATGTAATAACAGTCACACTTTTGACACATTATAACAATTTCAAATCTAGTTATAAAACTACTACTACATCAACACAACTTATATCATTTTCAATCTATATAATGTAACATCGTAATTTTTTTTTAAAATGAGCTCCCGCGCTATATTGCGCAGATTCGATTCCTATTACCATATAAAGGTAAAGCAAATTACAATCTTCTAAGGTGTCATTATTATTTTTTTTTGTTAGCGCCACTAAGCATGGAGACGAAATTTTGACATGTTAATGTCGAACATGTGTTGTTTATTTGTTTAAGTTAAACTTGATGCTTGAAATTGCACCAAGATAATTTCTCAGTGACATTTTTCAAATGGTATATCGTATAATAAACACAAAGCAACAACAATCTTGGACGGTTTCATTATTTTTGATATTTGTTATTATGAAATGTCTTATTTATATATATATAGAAGTAAATTATTTTGCCATTTGGTGTGTGTGGTTCGTGCAACGCACGGGAAGCAATCCTCCTGTCTCAGTTAACTCCAAATATACGGAGTTAATGATGCTGTCGATGGTGTGTCCACATGTTCATTCCATTTACCAAAAAAAAACTATACAATAGTATTAAATAATTGGGTGCCAAATGTCTCTTCCACACAAAAATTTCTCCAGCACATCACCGACGACGCCCTCACACTCCAACGAAGCTACACTATTTGCACCTACGAATCTAAGATCTTATACAGAAATTTTAATAGATTAATTAACTTGTTAACAGACACTTATTACACAGTAGCTTTATTTCTTACCCTGTATGGTTAGCTCATTTGGTGAGTAGATATATTTTTGGGACAGAGATTGAGTTTTCTTGTGTAGTTGTGTGTCTGAGTTTGAATATTCGTTAGTTAGCGTTTAGGAAAGGAAGTTTTACGGTTTCGCGCGCATATGTACTACCAATTACCAAAGCCAACTACCAAGGCTCGATTTGACCATCTCTTATGACATTTCCAAAATCTCACTATATAACGTCTTTGGTTTGATCTCCAAGTCATTGCAAATTAAAAACGTGGAATCTTCAAAGTCCATTCACATTTAAGTCACTAAATTAAGATCGTCGTGTTCTTGAAACTAAGCCGTTACCATGGTGATTGGTCACTTTGATCAAACTTTTGTTTCATCACAACGAGTCTTTATTTTATCGCTCGTGGGAAGTAATGGTGCTTACTAAATAAAATGCTCAGACATCATTAATGCACATTTACTTAAGATTGATGATGATAAGTTGGTAACATGACAAAGAGCAAGATTCATCTGATGAATGAATCCCTCACCCTCTCTCTTGAATTCATGCAGAGTAATTGGGGACTCGAATAGTATAATATATATATATATAAGGAATAAAACAATAAAATGCAGAATTTTCCGTACAAATCAAAGACTAATCTTTTTATTTAAGAAACTAATTAATGACCAGACCTGTCCAAATCTTTATGTAGAGAGTCTTTTTACAAATCAAAAGGTAAAGAGAAGTTTTAAAGATCAAATAATTTTAGACGTTCCAACTATTCATAATCTTCCACCGACGGTCCCGCAGCTCGTCCCTATCACATTTTATAAACGTGCAGAAACCACTTAACAGAATTATTATTTTGCTACCACTAAGGTGGGAAAATGTTTTTTTTTTCATGGTACTGACCCTTGTTAAATACCCAAGGTAAAGAATTTGGGCGTGTAGATTTTTTGTATAACTATCTAACATGCAGTGCTCCATAATCTCTTCAGCATTAGAAGTTTAGAACGGAAACAACTTAACTAAATAAGTTACATGACTCACACCTCCATCGACAAGATCCTAATACACAAATTGCACTTATTGACACTACTATCTTATGATCCGCTGAGCTTTTCTTAATTTGTTTGATTGTGGTCATGTAGATTGCCAACAAGCCTAAGATAGGCTTTTCGTGATGCTCATAAACGATCCGCTTTAACTTCCTATAAAAATCTCTGTTGAAAATCCTATTTTATTATCTCTATTTTTTTCATTATCTTTTAATCTATCAATCTTCTATACTATTATTTATGAATTGATTTGGCTTATGTGTCAACTTCTCCATAATTTTAGTTTTTTTTGCTTATTTGTCAATACTTATTTATTATGTTTAATTATTTTTAGTTAGTAATTTTACCTTTTTATGTTTTAATTCTTATTAGTAAATGAAAGATATATACCGACTATGACAAACCCTATACGTTGGTTTAAGAACTATAAATTATAAGGCCTCTATTCTTATACCAACTCAATAAGCTATATATCTTTCGTTTACATATCTATACTATTATTTATGAAATGATTTGGCTTATGTGTCAACTTCTCCATAATTTTATGTTTTTTTGCTTATTTGTCAATACTTATTTATTATGTTTAATTATTTTTAGTTAGTAATTTTACCTTTTTATGTTTTAATTCTTATTAGTAAACGAAAGATATATACCGACTATGACAAACCCTATATACGTTGGTTTAATGAACTATAAATTATACAGCCTCTATTCTTATACCAACTCCATAAGCTATATATCTTTCGTTTACATATCTCAAATCAATACCAACACACAAATCTTAAAACTTCGCAGCAAAATAATAACTTGCAACCAATGTCTTTTTTGAAAAGAAAACCTGCTTCTTTTGTTCTTATTGGAGATATTGATCCGACTAAAGATTGTTACAAGATTAAAGTCAATTAAAACTTTGGAATACATGGAAAAACTCAAAAATCATTTATATTGAATTGGTGTTGGCTTATTTATCACATTCTCCATGATTTTAGGACGAGTCATTAGTTTTAATAAAAAAATAATTAGATTGATAAAAATTTTGATATATTTAATAAATAATTATTTAGTTCATTATTTAACTCATTATAAATTAGTATTATAAAAATTATCTCAAAAAAATAAATGAAAAACATGTTTAAAAAAGAAAAGATAACTCCATGTATTTATTTTGTGTCTATCAACATCTTTCTTTCTTATTTATAGTAGTATATAAACACATATAATAATTAGATTTGTCATTATACTGAAAATTAAAATAGTTTTATAAAAAATAAAGAAAAATTGATTTATATTTGTTTGTAAACGTAATATGTGATAGACATTTTAAATTATTAAATTTATTTTAAATTATTAAACGTAATACGTAATATGTGACTTTTTGTGGTTTTTCATTTTTATTCTTATTATTTATTTTCAAGAATAACATTTATTTGTTATTTAAGTTGAAAATTTAATATATTTTTTTTATTTTTCTAAATATTTTTTATTGGGAACGTAATTATTCTTTTAAACTATTTTCAAAATATATGCCACCAAAAGAGAATATTTCAAAATATTAATTTTTATTTACAACAAGTACCTCATATTTATAGAAATTTAAAATTAACTCTATTTACTTTGATTCTCTTCAAGAGTTTCACAAAATTATTACTTTGTTTAAATTAAAATTTCCTTAAAAGACTATTATGTAAAGAAGAATATGATTCTATTTTTATTATAAAAACTGTATTTTCCAAAATAATTTGTTTTAGTTATAATTATTAAAGTTTAAAGCTCAAAGACCATCTGAAAATAACAAATTATGATTTTATAGTAAATAAATATTATTTTATAGAAAATAGCAATCTCTAGGATAGTTTATTTTCTCTATTATATCATTTAGAAATGAAAATAACAATAAATATAAAATGTTCTTATCTTATAAATTACTTATTAATGTCTTGTTTGTCAACATGGTCCCTCTATTTGAGTGTTTATTCGGTTATTATCGGAGGTATTTCACAATATAATTGTACATATATCAATAGTTTTTTTTTCTTTGATTAAGATTATATGTTAAGTTGGGTTCAGTTTAACATTTTTGTGCTTTTGACTTATTTTGAGATTTTGCATGTTTTGTCAATTCCAAGAATTTTGTTTGATAAAATCACTTTATATTAATAATCATATATTTATTTATTTAATTAGATAATTGTTTATAAATTAAATATGTAAAATTGGTTAAAGATAACAACATATTTTAAAATAAAAATATTAATGTTGTTAACCAAAAATAATGTTTTGAAAGAAATAAAATTTGAAAATTAAGAAACTGAAGTTCACTAAATATTATCAATTTAATGTTTTATTTTAATTTTTTTTGTCTTTAAACTAACAGTACATTTATTAACATGTATTTATAAAATGAATTTATAAAATAATGCGGGCAAACCACCTAGTTTTTATTATAAGCTTTTGGGATAACACCACCACAGTTATAATATATATATATATATATATATATATCTATGAAAAAAGTATAGTTGCACTTTTTTGTTCCCGTTTTTGTGCAATCTTTCCGAATTGCAACTGATGAAACTAGGTTTGATTTCTGATTTTCAAAATTTAGATTTTATATTTGTTTATACATACTGACTAATCAGAGACTGAAGGAAACAAATATATTTCTTTTGAGAAAATGGACAATTCATACATCAACAGGGGATCGTGGTCCCGATCAATACATATACTCATACCCTGTGCTAAAACATACATCAACTCTAATTATATTTAAATTTCATACGTCAACTAACACTTTTTGGTAAATTCATACATTGACCGTATTTCCGTTAGTCAAATGTTAACGGAGTCTTACGTGGATTTATAAGGTTAGTACGTGGAAATTAAGCCTCAAAACGACGTCGTTTTGTTAAACCAAAATTATTTAGATCTGGTAAAACGTACATCAACTCTAATTATATTTAAATTTCATACGTCAACTAACACTTTTTGGTAAATTCATACATCGAACGTATTTCATTAGTCAAATGTTAACGGAGTCTTACGTGGATTTATAAGGTTAATACGTGGAAATTAAGCCTCAAAATGACGTCGTTTTGTTAAAACCAAAATCATTTAGATCTGGTATTGAAGGAGATTTGAACCCGGATTTCCCACAATAACTCATATCGCACTCGACCACTCTGCCATGTACACTTCACTGGTTTAGATCATATGTATATACATTTAAGAGTCATCGTTTCCGGGTTCTCCAAAAAAAATAGTTGTCATTTGGTTTAGAGGGAATTCGAACCCGGGTTCCCCACAATAAACACATCCCTATTCGACCACTCTACTATATATGCTTCACATGTTTAATACATCACATATACATATATTCGTTTTCGTAAGAATTATTCAAATGCTTTGCAAAAAAAAAAAAATTTGCTTAAATGTTAAATTTTAGGAAATTGTAAGTTTCAATTTATTTATATATTTTAATCTAAAATTTAACATTTGAAAATTTTTTTATTTAAATTAAAATATATAAACAAATTGAAATTTACAATTTCCTAAAATTTAACATTTGAGCATTTATTTTTTTTTTGCAAAGCATTTGAACAATTCTTACGAAAACGAATATATGTATATGTGATGTATTAAACATGTGAAGCATATATGGTAGAGTGGTCGAATAGGGTTGTGTTTATTTTGGGGAACCCGGGTTCGAAGTCCTTCTAAACCAAATGACAATTTTTTTTTTTGGAGAACCCGGAAACGATGACTCTTAAATATATATACATATGATTTAAACCAGTAAAGCGTACATGGCAGAGTGGTCGATTGGGGAGCCATAACAGAAGATTCATTCCAGAGAACCTGCTTTGCCAGAGCATCGGCATCTCTGTTCTTACAACGTTGGATCCAAACAAAAGAGATAGAATTGAACGCTGCCGACAGACAGAGAATGTCAGCTACGATTCCATATATTTCCGCTACCGGGGATCCCTTGTTGAGCCCCTTGATCAGCTTGAGAGAATCAGATTCGCAGCTTACATGACGGATACCCTTTTCAATGCAGCATGATAAGGTGCTAGTCCCTCCGATACCAGTGGGGAGCTAACATAGTGATAATGTGCAAGAAAGGAGGATTTACCATCCCATGTTTTCAGGATCCAACCGAGTCCTGCCAGTTGAAATTTTTTGCGCCAGGCCGCATCAGTTTGAACTAGAGTTACATCTGTTCGTCGGGTGATTACTGGGAGCTGTGATGTTGTCGTGGGGGGTCCTTTGTGTGTGCTCTGTTCTGCCAGCCATTCCCTAGCTGCAACCACCGCCTTTGTTATGATCATCTCTGGGGTCGCCTCTTTGTTATTGAACACATAATCATTTCTTGCAAGCCACAGGAACCACAGAATCCAGGGAGCCAGTTGTCCCGAGCATATACCTGTGGGTGGGAGGCAAGTCTCTTTGCAGAGAGCATTCCAACTACCAGCTAAATCTACCAATCCGCTAGTGTCAATGCAGTGTGAGAATTGGGCTATCTTCCATACCTTTTGAGCTAATTCACAGTGAAGGAAAAGATGATTGATAGATTTTGTGGTGTTGCATCTTTTGCAGCTGAGTGCGCTGGTGATGTTACGTATTTCTAGACATTCTCCGACCGGGAGAGCTCCTCGAAAGATTTTACAAAGGAACATCTTAATTTTTGGTGAAGTATGAAGGTTCCAGATTCCTGAGTTCCAGTCGAAGGTCTCTTCCATGGGATTGGCTTCTACTCTTTCCAAGTTTCTTAGTGCTGTCCGATAGCCAGACTTGGTAGTGTAATTACCTGATTATGTTCCCAACAAGATGAGTTTATCCGGAGCCCCGGATTTGCTTGGCTTCAAGCTTAGTATTATGTTCTCTTCGTGCGGGATCAGTCTCTGAATTGCATCTCTGTCCCAATCGGATCCGTCAGGCAGGAGCAAGCAATCAACAGTGAGGTTTGCTTGGTTTTCCGGGGCTGGTCCCATTGGTCTAGCTTCTTCAGTGCAGCTCAGCCATGGATCGTTCCATATCTGTATCGACTTTCCATTCCCGACAGCCCATCCCGAGTTGCTGCAAATTGCCAGCCATGAGATTCCACGGATTTGCTTGTAGCCTGCAAGAAAGAAGTTTCCGGGCAGCATTTATCCCTTAAGATCCAGCTCAACAAGCAAGAGGGACTGTTGATTAGCCTCCAGCTTAACTTGGCCAGGAAGGCATCATTGAAGCTTTGAAAATCCTTGAAGTTCAGCCCTCCATTAGTCTTTGGCTGGGTCATTTTATCCCATGAAACCCATGCCATCTTTTTGTTTCCATCATTGCCATTCCACGAATATCTTGTCATAACAGTTTGAATCCTCTTGCAAAGCGAGGTGGGGAGTTTGAAACATGTCATAGCAAAAGATGTAATGGGGTTCAAAACACTATGCATCATCACCATCTTTTCCGCAGGGGATAGGTGTCTATTTGACCATCCACTTGCTTTAACTTGAATTCTGTCCACAATCGAGGAGAATAAGTCTTTCTTCTTCCTTCCAAAATACTCGGGCAGATTTCACATCTTTATGGAACGCTTCAGCGTTTCACATAAACGCTGATTACGCTAAACAGGTCCCTATACCTGCCATCATCCTCGGCCAGCTTCACCACTTCGCCACCTACAACGATGATACTGATAGCTTTCAGTTTCAATGGTACAGTGACGTCTTCTCTCTAAGCATCCAAGACTACAACAAGCTGAACCGCATCGGTCCACAACTCTGCGGTTCACTATTCGCCACGCCTCAGCAAACCGCCTCCGCTCGCGCCTTCTGGAGGTCCGTCTTCTCCGGGGCCACACGTGTCAATGCAGCCGACAAAACCGCTCGTTTCACTTCGGTTTTAAACCTCTTCGGTTTCGAGAAGTCTCGGACCAACTGGTTCCAGCACACATGCATTGTCATGCATAACTATTCAAAGTACTTCAACGGCTCTGTCCCCTTGAGCTCGATTCTCCCGACCGGACTCGGTGCTGTCGCCGTAAGAGGCGTCCCTTCCGTGGACGAAGCTACTCGAAGCTTCCTTTACCCAACCGACGCCGAGATAGAGCCGTTCACTTCATCGAGATTCCATCCTCGTCGTCAAATCCCATCTGCATTGTCTATGACTTTTCAGCATTGTGAATATGACGGGCTTGATGAAGAAGCTGAACGGTATGCTACTGTGGCTCACACTAACCTTCGGTGGCCTCTTGAGAATGAAGGGCAGAACGAGTGGACTCGGGTTAACTCGTGTGTAACTCATAGAGGAGATGTTTGGTCGTTCATGTGCCATCGTTTCTTAAACCCATTTGTCAGTCTTCACTTTCAATTAGGTCAAGTCGTCGTCTCACGCTATCATTTACACGAGCTTTATATAGAATTTTAGATGATTAAAAAATCATTTTTTTTATTAGATAGTCATGTTGGAACTCGAATTTATTCCATCTTTAAAAAATATTTTAAACTTTCGCACATAGTTTTCCAATAAATATTTACCATTAATAATTTTATATTTTAATTTATGGTTTAGTTTTTAAATAAAATGTACTTCATTCGTTTTATTTTAATTGTCATTGTAGAGTAAAATTTTCGTTTTAAAACTAGTAAAGTTTTAGAATTTCAATGCAAAATTTATTAACCAGATTCTCTAGTTTATCTTTTTATTGGTTAATTATGGTTAGGTTTATAGGTAGTGATGTTTTTATTATAAAAATATACAAAATTACATATTTTCTTAATACGTGTGTATAAACATAGAACGACAATTAAAATGAAACAATAATAATAGATAAATTTAAAACATTAAATTTTTAATAGATACCATCATCCACATGGAAAGATGACTATTTAGTGAACATTTTTGTCTATGATTATATTTATCTAGCTGAATGGTTAGACTGATGAATTGAGTACATGGAAACATTACATTATTAGCATGCAAAAGAATTAAAAGAAAATGAATCTATTATTTCTTTCTTCTTCCAATTACTTTACTTGTATTATTATTGATTGGATAAGGAGAGGAGAAACAAAAACAAGAAGAATGATGGTGATATTCCTCTGGTAGCTCATGATTGCTCTCCTCCTTGTGTTATTCAACTAAGAAGATATACGAAAAAGGCTCAAGGGACTGACCAATTGATCAATCAATCAAATCCAAAGGACAATGTTGTTGTTTGCTGCTGCTTCATCTACCTAGATACTGGAGCAAGAGAAAGACATTGGAGTGTTCTTGAAACTCGAAACATCGAATAACTCCATGAACTTTTGATCTGATACTCTAGCTTTAGCCGCTGCAAATCGCTTGTACTCATCAAAGATCGATGTCAAGCACCATTTCTGGAGTTTTCTCATGCACCCAACAAGACACCCTGTCCTATGCTGCAATATTAACATAACCATTTGTGTTAAAGTCAAAAATAAAGATATAATCAACTAGTCTAATTAATGAGGAGATTTTACGCGCTTTTGCATACCTTTCCTCGGTTGCAATGAATCAAAAGTGGATGGTTCTTCTCATCTGAAGATTAGAAAGAAGATGAATAGACTCTTAGACATATATAAGCATGAAATATGTTTTTTACATAGTATCTTTTAGGGCTTTTTATTATTCGTACCAAGAAGGACTTTAAGTGCTTCACGGATTTTATAATCTGAGATATTTACAAATGGCTCCTGCAAAAATAAGGAAAGATTAGATCACATAATCGATTTCTTAGCAAGTCTTATTTCAACCACAAAATCAAAAGAAGGTCCATCAAAAGCAGCGAATATGAAAACCAAAATGATTTCCTATGAGGAGGACTAGAGAGTTGTCACACCCAACATAACGAATCTTAGCCAATAAGAAGATTGAAGTAGAGACCACATCAAACAAAATATGAGTGTATAATATACATGCCCTTCCAGTCAAATCTTTGTAACAAGATGATAAAAGCCACTTTACATCATTTTCTAGTCTAAAAAGCTTAATTGACAAGTATGTGGAAGGGAGAATTCTTATCACTACCACAGCAATATAGTGGCACAAATATTTTACTTTTAGACTTCTCTTTTCGTTTATAAAGATGAAGATCCATATCAAATAAAACTAGCCGCCCCATCACAAGTTCAACAGAGTAACATGTTTGGTTGGCTTCTTATGACTGCGGTTGAAATCTAAAAAGTAACACTAGGACACTTTGCGATAAAGACAACTAGTTAATGACTCTACGCCCAAGTTTTTTTTCTTCCCTCTCTTACCAACATTTCCATGAAACGAAGAGTCATTTTGCCCAAATATAACCCACTTGAAATAAGAGTCAGGCATATTAGGAATTAAATAACAGCAACTGAACCATCTATCACTTTCACACGTCCAACTGTATCTTGATACATACCTACCAGGTTACCACCAGTTCATAATTGGATAATTTTACCACTAACCCATTTTCGACAAGTCACTTTCTCCAAGTTTTCACCATCAAAGCCTAAAAGTTGAGGTGTATTGTCTACTTCAGCTACCACTTGTGCTGCCTCAATAAACATTTTTATTTATATTTTTGGCTCAAGATTGCATAAGATACCACATATGCATCAAAGTGCACGCGCAACTAACATGAACAGTAAACACAAAGAAAAGTAAAAACTTTCAGAGTAGTGGATCTCTGACAAGAATTGTATTAAGCAGCTTAGCACTTCTTTGACGCAGCCCATTATCTAATTTTTCTTAATACAGTAAAAGGACAAAGTTGTATTATGGTTGATGAAAGGCGAGAAGAAACAAAGACCATGAATTTAAATGAATGGTGGACGTTTTTCTTGGGAGGTCATATTAAAAATGTGGACTAGAATAGTCTCTTAAAAGGGTCAAGTCCGAGACAAAAATCCACACACATGAAATGCCATCTTTCTAGTCTAAATCATAACATGACGACGAGTGTGACCGTTCGAGAAGCAACATGAAACTAAGTGAGAATTAAAGAGGAAATAGATAGGACACATGCATATTAAGCAATTCAGATTGTGATTAGAAGCCACATCCAAATAGTAATCAGATTAGTACCGTCGTTTTGGAATTTCCATTTGTATAGGAACCCTCTTTCTGATGCTTCCGAAGATGCAACCAAACCTCGTTCTCTAATCCTGGGAGACACTGCAAATTTTAAGATATAAAACTTTAAATTGTGAGAATTCCCTTTTATGTGATTCAGGGAAAATGAGGGGTTCATTAAAAATGAAACATTTGTCACTAGGGTATCTAGAGGGGTTACTTTTACGATTTGCATTGTATATTTTTCAGTTAAGCTAACAACATTTAGTAAACTAGAATTACAGAGCAAGCAAGACAATGATCGAAGCAAATATAAATGGGCACTTGTGAGCGCAGAGTAGCAAGAAAGTGCCAACATAATAAAATGAAAAGAAGAAAAAGCAGAGACACAAACCTTAGAGCCTTTAATGCCAAATTGGAAAAGCTTAATACCATTGCATTTGAGGAACTGCATGTTGTTCTCAGGATACGCCTCTGGACACAAGGATCTTTCACAGAAACAAACAAGAAAATCTTGAATAAACTATATTCCTATATTTATGTTTTTATATAGAAAAAAATACTCAACTGGTCGAAATGCTTACATGATTGAGCGAAGGCCAAGAGTCTTGAGGAAGGAGAAGTTGGTCGAGTCCGGGAATCCAGACCGAAAAATACCGTTATCGACCATTGCAAAGTTCAACGGAGGAAGCAGGCTAAGTTCGTCGCCAGTGGAAACCTCTAGCAATGGTGTGGTGGTACCAGCTGATGGTGGCGGAGATACGTTGCTCCGGTGGTCAACCTTAGCTACTTCGATCGTCTGGAAGATACAGCTTCCATCTTCTTTCTCCTCCTCCTTGATAAAGTTGTTCATCGTCTTCTCAATCAGTTTCATTCTCAAAACGAGTTCTGAATCGGAGATTGCCTCTTGAATCCGAAAGGAAGAAGTTGAAGGTCTCTCTCTTGTCTTGTTTTTTCTTTCTCGGCTTGGCTATGGAGATGGTCGTTATGTTTCGACAACCTTGTTGCTTTATATAGACACGCCATTGTAGAGAGAGAAACTTATGCTGTCGCTTTTGCGACTTTTAGAGAGATAAGAAAAGAAAAAGAAAAAGAACAATTTGGAGAGGATGGTGAATGAGACTTGCGTGTGTTTCTCGATTAATTAAATTTAAAAGTGTTGCATGATGTTAATTCTGTTTTGCGGGATATATGAAAATATAAATAATACTTAATTCATGTGAAATGGTAAATATAAAGTATATATGCGCAGAGGTCCCACAACCTTTTATTTGCAGAAACAGAGTATGACAAACTGGTTTACAAGTTAAGTTGGTTAATTGTTTTTCAGTAGATAATATAAGATTGGGTCAATTTGCCCAATATTCATATGGGACCTGACAATTAAGAATATAGCCATACATGGGAAATTGTGTCAATTTGGTCTAACAATAGACAACGCTCTCCTTCCCGGCGCGTCACGTTTCTTTAATGCAATATTGAATATCGTACTATACTATATTTGTTAATGTATAGAAAGAAACATTAATTTATTTGACAATAAAATATAATGAGGATAAGAAAATAAGAAGAATGAGAAAGATGAAGAGTTGGTGGAATATGAAGATTGGTGAAACCTGTCATAGTGAGAGAGAGATAGAAGAGAGCGAGCGAGAGAGCAGAGCGAGAATCGAGCCGAGAGAGAGAGCGCGCGCGCGCCGCGAGCGCTCGCTCGCCAGAGCGAGCTAGAGACATACTAGCCCTCCACTATGATCTTTGGGAGAAAGGAGAGAGAGAAATCTCTACTATTCATGTTTCTAAATCCATGAAACCCCACGACACTATAATCTCATTTTTAAAATAAGAAAGAATGGAAGTATGGAGAGAGAACAGAGGGAGGGAGGGAGAAGACAGAGGGAGGAGTGAGGTAAAAAAGAGAGAAAGAGGAAAGATAGATAGTGAGAGAAAAGGAGAGAGAGAAATTCTATTATTCTATGTTTCTAAATAGAATGGAACACAACGACATTATATCTCATTTTTGAAATAAAAAGGAGGGAGGGGAGGGCGGGAGAGAGACAGAGGGAGGGATGGAGGGAAGAATTGGTGAAACATGCAGAGAAGAAGGAGGGGGGGGGGGGAGACAGAGGGAGGGAGGGAGGGAGAGAGACAAAGGGAGGGAGGGATGGAAGGAGGTTAAAAGAAGAGAGAAAGAGGAAAGATAGATAGTGTGAGAAAATGAGAGAGAGAAATTCTACCAAGAAGTTCTTCCGGCCCAAATCAGACGAGAAAGCATGTTAATCAAAAGCCATCATAAAAACCCATAAGACTTGGTCTCAGCGACCTCAACAAAGAAGAAGAAGAAGACCGAAGATCTTGGAAGAGGTTGGATGAGATCGTGGAGTCAAGCAATTATAAAAGCGAAGTCAAGCTAAGAGGAAGAGGACATGAACAACCCTAAGGAGAGAGAACTAGCAATACATCGACCTCTTTTAGCTCGCTTTAGTTCTACATTCATTTCGATCTCAATTGTAGTTCTCGATCTCATTTTCCTTACTTGTATTCGATCTTCATCGATCAATAAAAGTCCATTTTGTCAACAGGAATCTGATTAAATCGTTTTGTGTTCTAAGAAAGTCGTTGCCTTACCATCCTTTTTCTCTTAAATTTAATATCTCAAACACTACAAAATTCTTAGTGTAGATTTTAGGATCTACAATGAAGAGTTAGTGGAACATGCACGAGGAGAAGGAGCAAGTGCGGTGGCAGTAGAGAGAAAAGAGAGAAGAGAGAGATAGAGATAGAAGAGAGAGAGAGTCTGAGAGAGGAGAGAGAAGTAGAGAGAGAGCGAGAGAGTAAGGCGCGCGATATTATCGAGGATAGAGCGCTCGTCGATAGAGATCATAGAGCTATCTCTATGAGTACTCTCTCTCTATCTTCTCTTGCGCTCCTCTCCTTCTCCTCTGTCGTCGGTGAGAGAGAAATTCTACTATTCTATGTTTCTAAATATAATAAACCAACGACACTATATCTCATTTTAAAATAAAAAATGGAGGAGTGAGATAGACAGAGGGGGGGGGCGCCGGGGGGCTGGGTCATCGGCCCGGAAGCATCAGCTGTGAGGAAAAGGCGAGAGGAAATTCTACTATTCTATGTTTCTAAATAGAATGGAACCACAACGACATTATATCTCATTTTTGAAATAAAAGGAGGGAGGGGAGGGCGGGAGAGAGACAGAGGGAGGGATGGAGGGAAATTTGGTGAAACATGCGAGAAGAAGGAGAGGATGGGAGGGAGGGAGGGATGGAGGGAGGGACGGGAGGGAGGGAGGGAGAAGGACAAGGGCGGGGTAGGCGAGGGAAGGAGTTAAAAGACGAGAGAAAGAGGAAAGATAGATAGTGGAGAAAATGAGGAGAGAAAATCTACAAGAAGTCTTCCGGCCCAAATCAGACGAGAAAGCATGTTAATCAAAAGCCATCATAAAAACCCATAAGACTTGGTCTCAGCAACCTCAACAAAGAAGGAGAAGAAGACCGAAGATCTTGGAAGAGGTTGGATGAGATCGTGGAGTCAAGCAATTATAAAAGCGAAGTCAAGCTAAGAGGAAGAGGACACGAAAAACCCTAAGGAGAGAGAACTAGCAATACATCGACCTCTTTTAGCTCGCTTTAGTTCTACATTCATTTCGATCTCAATTGTAGTTCTCGATCTCATTTTCCTTACTTGTATTCGATCTTCATCGATCAATAAAAATCCATTTTTGTCAACCGGAATCTGATTAAATCGTTGTGTTCTAAGAAAGTCGTTGCCTACATCCTTTTTCTCTTAAATTTAATATCTCAAACACTACAAAATTCTTAGTGTAGATTTTAGGATCTACAATGAAGAGTTAGTGGAACATGCAGAGGAGAAGGAGCAAGTGCGGTGGCAGTAGAGAGAGAGAGAGAGAGAGAGAGAGAGAGAGAGAGAGAGAGAGAGAGAGAGAGAGAGAGAGTACTATTCTATATTTCCAAATAGAATGGAAAACAACAACATTATGGTTTACTTTCGAAATAAAATCTAACTATACTATATATATGTAAAATAGTATAGATTTGAAAATCGCGAATATGGAATATTATATAAAATATATGTTTGTTTTGAAAGTTTCAAAACATATTACGTGTAGAAAAAAATCTATGTTTTTATTATGTAAACTATAAAGTTCAATAATTATTTTAACAGAACTTTAAAGCAATTAAAAGTTGAAGGGGAATACATATTTGTAAGAAAAGAGAAAAAAAAAAGAAATCATTTTGTGTGCAAGTGAAGGGCAATATAGCAATTATTACACAAATATCATAGCCTTTCACTTGCTATGTATAGATACTTAATTTAAATCCTACAATGGTTATGCTTCCAAATTTCCCTATAAGATTTCGCATGTATTATCATACCATATTATAATACATTATCTTTATATGTTTACAAACTACTTATTTATATCGTACATCAAAGAAATACAATTCATATTTTTATATTTTTGGTTTTATGGCAAAAAATCAAGTCAAACTAAATTGAAGAAAAACTATGACGGTGTATCCAAATTTTGGGAGCGGATCCGAATCGGATCTCGGATCGAATTTGGATTTTGGATAATAAGTCTCGGGTCTACGTATCACCGGAGGGAATAATTTTACTGTAAAGATAAGAGATATATCAGGTATTTTGTTACTCTATATATATATATATATATGTAAATGCAATTGTATACAACCGGCTGCTTTTTGTATATTTTATCAAATGTATAGCTGTCTACTTTGTCAAACTGGTCTAGTATGATATATAGCTTTCTTGATGTAGAATAATTGTGATAATTTTTTTTTGGCTTCATGGTTTCCATCATCGTATGTTTACAATTCTGCATAAATGTTAGTTGCTACCGTCACTATTTTAAGACTGTTATTAATGTTGTGCTATTTGTTATAAACATCCAACAGTTGATGATATTTGCTCCTTTGTTTCACGAATTGTTTTGTTTTTATGTATATATAGAAAATATAAATGATAGTATAACATACACTATTGTCTACAAGAATGATTGTATATATAGTTTAGTGACTTGTGATAGTATTGTCTACAAGAATGTGTGTAAATTATAGACGATACAAAAATGATTAATTAAGATAAGTGAATTACAATCATATTATATGATGACAAAAGCTGAGAAGTAAAAAATTCTGCATACTAGTTTATCAGCTCAACGACTAGATTGTATAGCAACACGACATATCGATCTTACAAAAGGCTAAGTGAACGCTCATGAGCTCCGAATCAATAAATATGCTGCTAATAAGGGCTCCAAAGATTGTGCAGTTTTCCTTGTTTACATAGCTTAGACCATTTCCAATGTCCAATGGTCTATTCTAATTTTTACACTAAAATAGAATGATTCTATAATAGAATTATAGTTTGCTCAAATGGTATTCTATTTTAAAGTTAAAAATAGAGTGATAACAAACAAAAAATAACTTATTCTATATTTGAAGTAAATCTATTTTTCACTCTATTATAGAGGGAGAAGTATAATATCATTGAAACATTTTTACTCTAAACTCTATTTTACAGTGAAAAATAGAGAGATACCTTTAGATTAGACATTTCAAAAAATCTGTAACAATATTTTCTTATATCCCCTATTGGATATAAAAAAATATTACGATTTCTTGAAATGTCTTCCTTATTTACATTGTGCAGTTATCGTTGTTTACGTAACTTAGATTAGACATTTCAAAAAAGTTGTAACAATATTTTCTTATATTCCCTATTGGATATAAAAATGTTACAAATTCTTGGGACTCAGCGTATATATGAAAAAATGCATTTAATACTGTAAAATAGATTAGTCTAAAAACATACCATATTGTCTAATCCGAGTTTGAAATATTTTTCGATTAATGATAATATTAAAAGATATTGTTAAGATCCATCATGTTAACCATTTAAGTCGTATTCTAAATCCAGATTAACTAAATAACGATTATTAGATCAGTGTTCATGTGGTCCTATATAATATGGACGAAAATGATGAAAAGTTCTAATCCCGAAACTAAAAACGTATAGTTTGGTTCAATCACTGATCAAATGTGTTCCACTAGCAAAAAAAACATTGTGTTCCACTCTAATGTTTAAATAGTCGAAAACTTCTAATTGGTTCAATCGTTGTGCCATCCACGTCATGTTATTGTCCTATACAATATTCACAACATATAAATGGAAATTAAGCTCTATTTTTTAAACTGCTATCTAAAATAAATAAAACTGGAGATAAAGCCAAAACCTACAAAATATACATGGAGATATAACAGGTATAGAATCTTTTGTTATTCATTTTTGACGTTCTTTTGTTATTAATTTAACCATTGAATTTGACCGTGGATCGTGTATTAATTAAAAAAAAATTAACGAAGATAAGAACATTTCTTTAGTAGATTTAGTGATTTACAGAACTAAAATTTGTATATTTAGATGACCCATTTTCCGCCGTTCGTTTTAGAAAGTAATAAAATAGAAAAAAATAAAATAACTAATGGGAAAATCGAAAAGGCACATTCTGTGGAATATGCTTCAGATTTGGGAAAGGTTATTGGGCCACGAGCTGAGCTGGCTCCACATACCAGAGCTCACCGTGTTAAGAATGTACAGACAAACCCTAATTTTTCAATTTACTAGTAGTATTTTGTTATAATTGACTTTTGTGTTAATTCAAAATTTATGTTTTAACATTAGTGCAGCAATTGCTTCGATAAACTTGTAGTTATACAATTAAATAATGCTATAAATTTGAAAATTTTCAACCAATTTAAACTTCATTTTCCTTATGTTTCAAAAGGAAAATATAATATAAAATTTAAATTATGTATTTTTATTAGTTAATAGCGAAAAAATTAACTTAAAATTAGTTTAATTTATTAAATTATTATTGAATTAAATTTATTTAAAATATTTTATCAAACAAAATGATTATTTTATGATTAAACTTTAATGTGTGTTTAATATAGTGAAAATCTGGAAAACAATACTTTTAAAATATATATATATATATATATTCTTATATGCATATATGTTTATCTGAATTCATTTTTTCCTATCTCAAAAAGTTCACAAACCAAAGTTGTTAAAAAATCATAAAACAAACCTTTAGGATAGATCTCACAAAACAAAATTGTCAATAAGCATTTATGGTACGGTGTATTGCTTTTTAGCCCAACAATTTGAAATTTTTGATGTAGTCTCCTCCAACCACAACCAGTGATACAAAGGTCTGTAATTCTGTTTCCAAAGGGAATTGGAACGTCCTGAAACAAGGATTCAGTCTCATCTTCAGGTGAATTATAATGTTTACATTTGGCTCATAGCGAAACAATTTTGGAAGATGGGACTAGAGATAATTGATAAGCTCGATCCACTTTTAAAATTAGACTTCTATAAAGATTTTTTTAAAAGAAAATATTATGATTTGTAATAAGACGGGCCGGGAGACAACAGAAAATAATGTGGAATGATTTTAATACAGTGACATTTCTAGAGTCATGATAATAATACATGATAATTTGCCATTGAAATTGAATGATGCTTGAAACACGAAGAAATAGCTGTAATACTTATGAGATAATTAATGTAGTGCGTTGTATTAAGATTGTCCAATATTCACGTTTTTTAAACGCGATTAACCAGGGAGTCAATAAAAATAGAGAAAAAGCTTAGTTGTAAATTAGTTGGGTTAGGGATGATGTCGTCAAGGATGCTTTTCCAAAAAGAGATTCATTTAGGTAAGGGCATCTCCAACCCTACTCCATTTTTTTTCCAAAACAGAGTAAAAGTGAAAATGGAGTAACATATGCTCCAATCCAATTCCATAACTCACTTCATTTTGAAGTTTACTCCATAAATGGAGTAACCTATTTTTTGTTTGTTTATGACTCCATTATGGAGTGAATAATGAAGTAGGATTGGAGCACTTTTACTCCAAAATCATTTTTACTCCATTTTGAAGGAAAAAATGGAGTTTTACAATGGAGATGTTCCAAGTGCCCGATATTGGTATTTCTATAGAGGGTCAAACACTGTGGAGCTCCTACGCAAGAGACTTTTTTTTTTTTTTTGTATTATCCAAACTGGCTCAGTCTCTCGGCCGGGCTTCTAATATAATCAACCACAGAAAAATACAACAAAAAATGAAATGGATGGAATAGCTTATTGACTTGTGGATAACCCTTCCACAATGATTTGCGAACTATAAATAAAAAAACTTAGTATCGAAAAGAGACACATCACCTCACATGGTTGATACCAACATTAGTATTATGTGTTCTTGTCCTTTCGATAAAATGTGAACATTGGTCTTTCAAGACTCCTTTAAAGAGATTCCATGACCATTTTAATCAAGGAAAAGTGAGTAGATATATGTTCTCACGTAGATGCTTAAAACTAGTGTAATGTTGTTAACACCATGTCGTTACACTTAATAAGGACACATATTAATAGGTACTATCATTGTTAAACTATATATTAAAAAAAAATGTTTTTTTTTTTTTTTTTTTTTTTTTTTTTGAACATTAAAATGTTTTTTTTTTGTACCATTTCAAAAGCATGCTTTAGATATCATCACAACATCTTCTTCAATATTAATTTCAAGAGTCTTGTAAAACTTAGTTGGATCACCATGAGATGCTATAAGTTGAACTACTTGAAAAAACTAAGTACTATATTATGTTTTTTGAATTGATACTATTATAATATGAACTCCCCAAACTTTACAAATAAACGAAATTATAGAATCTAGTGTCCAGCTATACTTATTGGGAAAAACCTTGGATGGTGAATATGGAATGTAGACATAATTAGCAATTACTATTTTAGGGTTGAATTGGTCAAATGAAAAAAATTTAGCTAAGAGAATACTACTACTTTAAGTTTTGAACTATGTTCCACTTAAGTAACGGAACATTAGTAAGTGGGAATTTCATTCCTGTCTCTCCGATTATTTTCTGTTCTCGAGTTGGTCACTGTGTGGAAGAAGAAGAGAAGACGAGAAGAGAAGCCGATCCAATCATTCCAACCTCTCTTCAAACCAAAAGGACAAGACTAAACATCATATCGTATAAATATATTCTCTGTCTATTTAAATATATTCTTTGTCTCCAATCATGTGAACCGATGGTAAAATACACCAGTACTCGAATATATTTATATTTAGTAGTGAAAGTTCGTTTGTCTTTAAAAAAGATATTCTAATTCGCAATTAACAACATGAAACGCAAGTTTAAATCAAACAAATGTTTTGTAATATTTGATTGAAACTATAATCAAGGCTATGGTTTTGAATAACAATGATATTTTAAAAACCTACCATGTTTTTTTTTTTAAATAACATGTTGTGTATGGTAAATATTGTTCAAAAACAGCATTTCATTTTTTCTGAAAGTAAAAAGTCTATAGTCATTTACTTAACTAATTTTCACCTTATAGTTGGCACAAAACTCTCAGTTAGATAATAATAATCGGAATGATATTTTTTTTTCCCATCACCGGAATGATATTCTAAAATTTTACTTTGTTATTTAATTTCTGAGTTTTACGTTTTGATTAGACAAGTGAATCTAATATCTTTTAGATCGCGGAATCCATAAATAAATACACTAATCTAAACGTTGGAATTTACTAGATCACCAGCTCGAATATATCCGTTTGCAGCATATATGGCTGTATAAGTTTTAATATTTATGAAAAAGTTTTATAATTTTTTTTATTGTTGATATATTAATAATGTTTGATAAAAAAGTAAATCTCCATCTCTATATTGCGTTCATATTTCTATTGTTAGAATAAATTGATTCAAACTAAAAAGTTCAAAGCTTCATTTCTAATTGTGGTCGAATTTATCGAATCGGCCTAGTAGGACCGGACTGATAATAATGTGCCTCATACATCCACACAGGCACACACATTTACACAATCGACGACGGAATTTTTAGATTTTATATGATTTTGGAATATTTCAATGATTAATAATATAGACTAATAGATGAAGAAAAGACAAAGCTAAAGACAAATAATATTTCATTATTTCTTACCCTCCAACAAAAAATAACTGGGTTTCGACATTTCAAAATTAAACTCGACAAAGCCTTAAAAAAAAAGCCTTTTGATTCATCATCAGTTAATCTGGACGTAAACGACTCTTTCTTGATAATTATTTACTTTTATAACGTCTGAAATGATAAAACTGTTTTAATATGGTCTTCTCAGTTATATACTTATATTATATACTCTGTTCAGCCGCAAATTGTGAAAACTACTCGTGTGGATGGAATCAATCTAACCTCACTATTCAGTTCACTAATAAGAAAATAAATTAGTTCATAACGAAAGTGAAGCGATTGTTTTTTGTTTGTAAGAAAGTGAAGCAATTATTGTTCGATTATTTGGATCAAGTGGTCAAATATTCGACGTAAGGCCACGAAAAATTATTTCATTTTTGAAACATAGTTCTATTTCATATCATAGTTTTTTTTTGTAAAAGAAAAAACTAGGAAGAAGCATATTTTTCACAAATGTTGTGGGCTTATTTTGGACGGAGGTATTGGCTTTCCCGATCGTATTTCATATCATAGTTATTCGATAAAATATCATAAAAATTGGTTGAACCTATTCATTAACTATTTATTATATTTTAATCTTACGTTTATTTTCTCTAACTATATAATACTTTACATAATTAAATAAAACTCATTTATTACTCTACATCGCTCTGTTTTCTATCTGTCGAGTTAGAATATCATTGCATACAACAACGACAAACATTAACCTAACAATATTTCCAAGGACCATTTCAAATATTCATAATTTTTAACACAATTCATCGTTGTTTTAGTAATGTTGATTACTGTATAATTTTTTCATACATAAATTACATTCTACTGTTGTTCATAATAGCGTCAGCTACATAAAGCCTTCATCATTTGTTATACATTATTTACCATACTTAAAATCTGTGTTTTCTTAAGTATGTTTTTATCAGACAAAACTAATTTTAGTGAATCAAAACTAATGAAACTCACTATAATTTTCTTTTAACTATGTACTTAAAACTAATGAAA
Source organism: Brassica juncea (assembly GCA_018703725.1). Classification (NCBI taxonomy): domain Eukaryota; kingdom Viridiplantae; phylum Streptophyta; class Magnoliopsida; order Brassicales; family Brassicaceae; genus Brassica; species Brassica juncea. The sequence goes on along the minus strand of CM031935.1, from coordinate 51,406,252 downwards.
TTCACGTACTGTTTTTATTAAGTTCGTTTCAGAAAGTCTTAAACCAAATACTTAAAATATTTTCACTTATTGATGCTGAATTATAAAGATCACCTCCACATGGTTAATAGCGGGGTTTTGTATTTTTCCTAGTTATCGGATCTTTAGTTAACGAATTTTTTTTTTTGATGAAATTTCAGATTTATTGATCATGCAAAGAATGTTATGTACAAGTAAAAGAATCTAAGCCAAAATTTAGCTCGTATATACGGGATGTCATTAAATCCAAACTAGACTATATACGGGATGTCGGGTCTATCAGTGCGACCATAGATATGAATCGGATATGAATACACTGCATAAAACTCAGACATTATAATAAAACAACATTTAAATTATTTGTTTTCTAGTAAAAAGTTATAAATTTATGCAAATTTTGTGAAAATGATCAACAAAAAAGATGTCTGCGTTTTAAAAGAACGGATCAAAAATAGTAATATCTTCTAAATCGAATGGGGATAAAAAAATAACATAGATTGATGGTTGTACTATGATAAAAATATATGACAAAAGAAATTTATTTTCAGTTTAAAATCGACAATTCATATTGTTACTACATTTCAATAATGAAAACATATTATTCTTCAATATAGAATACCTATACTATTAAATTACACATATCAATTTAAAATCTATTTCGAACAAATAGCGCTCTTTTTGAAGAAAAAAAGAATAATAAAAAAACTCAACTGTTAAGATTTGAAACAATAAAATAATGATAATTTTAAATAAGTTTAAATCAATAAGTGGAAAAACAAATTCGCGCTTTTTAAGCGCATATCAAAATCTAGTATTTTATTACACACATATAAAGACATAGATTTTATGATACCATTTAAAAATTGCTATCTGATGTCTATTTTGTGCATTTTGTAAAGTAATTTTTAAAATTGCATATTTACAAACTTGTATAAATTATTATAATTTTATTTATAAGTTTTATAAGGCAGTTTTATTATAAGTTATTTAAAATCATAAAATTTTGTATTAAAATTTTCATAAGAAAGGTTATATTATACACCAATTTTCTACTTTCATAAAAAGTAAGATGATATTTTGAAAATTTGGGGGAACTTTACAAAAATGATATTTCTCAAAATTTCCAATCTTTTTGGTAAAAACAGGCAAACCCAAAGTTATTATATTTTAGTTGCTAATATTTGTATTATTTAAAATTTTACATAGCCATTTTTGTTAAGGCATTTTTAATGGAGCACTATTTTCTTCTTTATATTTTACTCTATTTTAGAGTGATTTTATTATAGAGTTGGATTTGCTCCAATGGTTAGCTCTATAATAGAGGAACTCTATTATAGAGTAGAAAATAGAGAGATACAATTATTTTACTCTATATTTGAAGTGAAATAGTTATATCACTCTATTTTCCACTCTATTATATAGTAACTCTATTATAGAATTAACCATGGGAGCAAATCCAAATCTATAATAGAATTACTCTAAAATAGAATGAATTATAGAAGAGAAAATAATATTTTATTGGAGATAGAGAAAATAATATTTTATTGGAGTTAGAGAAAATAGTGTTTCTTTGGAGATGGTCTTAGAGGTTGCTACCAAACATTAAGAATACCATGAGTAATATGTTTGTTATATATATGAAGCAAATGATTTTTATAATAATCATGGAGAAAATGATTATTGCTACAAAAACTAGGGCTTACTTTTCATATTAATTAATCAATTTATACGTGACGAGGACCATGTTCTCACCTTATTTAAATTAACTAGAGCCGTTAATCCAGAGAAGAGTTCATAATTGTAAAGCCCACCATTATGGAATTTATGGGTGATTACTAGGGTCTAGTGCCTATTATTTATTCCCCTGTTCGAAAACGCGCTCCAGGCGGCCGGAAACTCGCCGGAAAAACGTGAGGCGATGGCAAACCGTGGCGATTTGCACTGATTCGGCTTGTTCCTCGGAATTTTTTGTTAAAAACGATTGTATTGTAGGTTGTAAGCCCAGAGTCACATATTATATCATAGATCTGTTCAATATATATTCAAATCGACAATTATCAACCAAAAACATCATAAAATCGTAAGAAAATGTGAAAAACGGCTGCAAAAATCGCAGGTATGGAGGTTGAAGAAGAGGGTACTTTTGTCATTTCAGGTTTAATTAAACCTAGTTCCCAAAAAAACATTAAAAAGGTTTCTACCTACCCTCGAACCCGGGTCCTGTGCAATTTTAAGTGGTAGGCAAACCACTAGACCACGAAATAACTTTAGGGTAATTGTCACAAATGTGATATATAACCTTTAAATTTACATAAATGCCCTAAAATTAATCTCCGATTAATCTCCACTTAATCCCCGATTTTCTCATTATACGCTAGGCCCAGCCCGAGCGTACGAGGAACGCCTAGCAAGTTCTTGAACATTGATTTATTCTAATGGCTCTTAATCAATCAACTGGGATAAGCTTACTTTATTCAAATTTTCATTAGCTTTACTGATGGACGTACTCATGTTTAGATTGATTTTTAAAATTGATGAATGTAAGAACCTAAATAATTACTGTAGATCCAAACCGAATTCAAACTGAACTCGACATCTAAACAAAATCAAAATTTTAAAAATTAAATTTAAACTGGTATCTGGTGCAATTTATAAAAATATCTAAAATTGTGTAGGACGGTTTCCTTTTGTTTCATACTGTAAGTAATTTTAGATAAATTTTTTTATTTCAAAAAATAAATTATTATTTTTATTTCAATGTAACTTTTTATTTATTATATATTATGTGACCAATTAATTAATGTTAATTTTTTTTTATAATTAGTCGAATTCATTAATTATAAATTTATATGACTCGCATTTAAAGTTAAAAGTCATATGACTCGTGCTCGTGAGGATACAACAATCAGTAGTTAGTTAAATATTTTTCTTTTACTGATACACCACTAGTTAAATGTTGAACTATTTAATATACTTTTAGTATATACACGAAACAAACAAAGAATACATCACATTTGGATTTCATAGGTATATATGGTTACGTAACTCGACCTACATAAGTATTATAATACGATGAAACGATTGCTTTTAGCCTTTTACCATAACAACGAAAAATCCAAATCTGTGCCTATCGAGCTGTATATATATTCTAATGAACTTAAATTACTATACTACTGCATCTTTATAAATCTGTGCCTATCGAAACCAGGATCGAATCTGGGCACAGCCCAATGAAACATTGAATTCGGTCTCTAAAATTTTTAGAAGATTTTTACATAGGTTTAAACTCCCAAACATTAGCTTCGGTTCCCAAAAATTCTAAACCTCTTAAGAAATGTTTCAAGTCCTCAGTTTCTCAGATCTGGCCCTGATCGAGACGTACGTGATCGTTCGTACAGTACTTCGCGTGTTTCTGTATTATGTAAATTCTAGAAATTCTCAACTGATATAGATAGAACTTAGAAGTATAACTTGCTAAGTCCGTTAACTATCTGATTAATTAACATAATAAGCTAAGTTAGTTTTTTTTTTTCTTCGCGCCGAAACGAGTGGTTTTGAGTTTATGAGTTATACGTAATTAATTTATACATAAGCAAAGCATGCAGGATAGATAGATCTATCGAACTACAACATTTAAAAACGATACGCCAATTAGAGAATATCAATGAGAAAAACTGTGGTCTAAAATAAAAGGATTTGATGGATATGGTTGCTTAACGGGAAGAAACACATTCATGTGTCCCCCTCGTTGTGAAAAAGTCGTTGTTTCCTTTCAAAAGAGGTTTTGACTTCTTAGTTACAACGTACAAATTAATACAAAGTCAAAGACTTAGGGAACTAGAAAAGCTTGTTAGCAAATTTTTTTTTCACTAAGCCCCCTATAATTGTAATGACTAGGATGAACAAGTGAAGTATGTAACGTATTTATGATTTCTTTTTCAAAAAAAAAACCTAAAGCGTTTTGGCCATGGGATTCAAACTTCCAAAAGCATGCATGTTGCGTATCCAAATGTAAAAGGATTACTATTACAATACTAACATGGCCGTTCAATGAGAACGTGTACACACTACAATCCCACTTTAATGAGAATGTGTACACACTATAAGTTAATTTAGAGTAATTAAGTACTATATCAGTCATGATACAAAGTCTTCAATTATCATGGAACTACCTAAACGATCTTGCTACATGCACACATATTAATGGCTTATTATTGCATGGGTTTGAACGCTTTGTAGGTAAGTCAAGGTTTTTGACTTATCGTCTGTCACAACATTTTGATTATACCCATAAATTACTATAGAGATTAAGGAACCGTGAGATATAATACAAACAAGCTTCACAAATGATGAAACCTGATTTGGATAAATTGATTTCTTTACAACTTGCTACTAAATACAAAAAAATGCTGAATTTATCGCTTTTATTTCAAGAAGATTTAAAAATCTTTTGAAAATATTTTATTTACAATCAGGCAGCGAGTACCAGAACTTTGATGGTTCCTTGGCTATTAGCAGTCAGCATCGTTGGACTATCACTCTTCCAGCAAACCGCACTTATAAAATACGAACCAGCTTCCTCCTTTGCATCGTCCATGTCTGGCTTTCCAAATCTGTGCGATGTCAGAGGTCTAGTGATCTCCTGCAATATTACACATGGAGATTTTCAATATGTGTAAACAATAACTGTAAAAAACAGAGCAGAGGCTTTCAGATTTTGTGAACCTTATGATATACATATACTTCGTTTGTCTCGCTTCCGCATGCGAGATACTCGCTATTCACTGTTAGGCCCACAAAGTTCTTCTCGTTAGTGTGTCCTCTAAATGTCCGAACCTGGAAAGAAAAAAAATACGCAAAAGTAAATATTGAACAACGTAGCCTAGACTAGCTCGGGAAGTAATCTTACTGGCAAGTTGTCCTTGACATCCCATAAGCGTAGTGTGCTATCTGTAGATGCTGACGCGAGTTCGTTGTTGGACAAAAACTTCAAATACGAAACCGCTTTCTTGTGTCCACTGAAGACGTGAAGTGGTTGGCTTATGTTTCTTAAATCGTAAAAGTGGATGTGATGATCAGCTGATCCCACCTGCAATATGTCAACAGGCTTATTAGTCTAAGTCTCTCTATCTATTAACGATTAAATCTGAAGATGTGTGGTCGTGTCAAGCTGATCATGAACAGGTAGCTCAAACATAAGTAGAAAATCAATGTAAAATGCAAAGCTGGCGAAGTCATGAAAGTATATACCGCAATGAAGTTGCTTGAGCCAGGATTGTACTTGACACAACATATGTTTGCTTTCATATCAATATTAAGCACACTTGCTTCCTGCCTTGTGCACCAAACTTTAACCTGTTTCAAATCACAATAGGTTAATTTACTGTAAGAGATAGCCAATCCATAAAAGGGGTATACTTATCATACAAGACAAAGCCCAACGCGAGATGAAAAGTGAAAGAGAGAAAAAAACTGGAGGTACCTTGCAATCGTCACTACCAGAAACAAGCATAGATGGTTTTGTTCGTGAGAAGTCAACACTCCAGGCACGTTTCTCGTGCTCTTCATACTCCATAAGACTCTGTCACCAGTTGTTTACATTAACTACTAGATACATTGCACAGTTCATGAAATGGATATCTTAAAGGTGTGGTGCTTGATTAATAGGACAAAGTACTCACCTGTCTAGTAGTTACATCCCACACAGTAACTATTCCTTCATAGTCACTGCTGGCTATATGATTTTTCTCATGCTTATTCCTACTCAAACAACTAAGTTTAGAACGAGTTGACATCTCCACAATTGGACATTGTATATCCGCCGGTTCATTTACAACCTGAAAAATATGCACATCCATCTTTAACTAACCCAAAGTAGTCCATTGGATAGACAGGTTACCACAACTAACAACTTGATAAGTTAGAAGCTTGGACACACATTGTTCTATGCAATACTAAGAAAACAATAATGTAAATGACTATCATGCATCACAAGTATACTTTCTTTAACAAACGCGACGTCTTAATTTTTCCACTGTCAAGCATTCCAGTAATCGAGATGCATGATCTATTTGAGCATGACTCTGAAAAAGATGATTTAACTGGTATGTAAATGCATGCTCTACAAGCTTTTTGAGAAGTCGAAAACCTTTATACATCTAGAAACACCAGCAGTGGCGAACAGTTCATCATCACGATCAAACTCTATGCTGAAAAGGAACAACTCTCTCTCTTTAGTTAGTTTCAATGCGATGATCATTGACTTAAGGTTCAGGAAAGTATATAAACTACATAAAGACCATAAATCAATGGCACAGAAAGAGAGAGAAAGATAATGCCATAATGGAGCCACACAAAACCTTGTCCTTGCCATGTAAGCAGGTTCTTCTGCTTACCATTCATTGGCTTAGACTTTATACAGCAACGAATCCTATAGTAGTTATTGTGTCTATCCATACATTCAATAAAAATTGATCACTTAAGGGGGACAATTTTGATATATTCTACAGTCTAGACACTAAGTTAGAAGACATTCTTTCATAAGTCACACTATCTTTCATCTGATATAACGAACAAGGAGATAGAACTCACCTTGATACAATGTTGGCTGAATGAAATATATCACCATGCGGATTTCCGCTATAACCCTCAGACGACTGTAATTTAAGAGTGCAATTAAAAACCAAGATGGTTTGAAACACATTTTGTTGCACGACACACCAATTAAAAATGGGACAGTGATTAATCAACCTGTAGCGAGTAAAGGTAGTTAGCACAGACTGAAAATCTGCAAGACCGTTGCTGTAGCCTTCCCTGCGTACTACACTCTTGTCACTGTCTTGATTAATACGTGGTTGATCTACCAAATGACGCCGTTTTGGAAGTAACATTCTTGTAGATCGTTGAACTACAAGACAAGACTCTATCAACAAACATTTATAGATAGATACAAAGGATAAGAAAGAACAAACCTGAGCATGGATCCGTTTCTTTCTGCCCTTTGAGACGGTTGATTGATTCAAGCTCTGAGAATCTGATCCACTCAATGCATCCTTCTTTGGTATCCCATGAGAGCTTCCTTGTGCCTTTCCCTCTACCTTTTTGTTTTGAAAATTGCCTAATGAATTTCCCCCTCTTGTGCTGAGAGAAATGGAGATGGAGCCACTGTGGTTCTTCTCATGTGGCCATGCATTTCGTGTGCTTTGGTCATCTCCGAGCATCCGCAGCTTCACAGAATACCTATCTCGAGCACGGCACAAATCTATTTTATGTCTCTCAACGGCGTTTATATCCTCTTTAATATACTGAAGATCATTTTGCACCTACAGTAAGATGGGATAGACAACATCAATGACAGTAAGAACTCATCTAGAATATTCGTGATTAAAGTCTCACAAATAGTTTGATTGATTTATATTACAAAGATGTTTTTCTTCTCTAACAAGTATAAGATAACATGCATAATATACCCAAGTAAGAACCTCACTGAAGCTACAATAACAAGTTCGAAGAGCAACACGAATAATTATTAATAGGCAACCCGAGGCTACTCCAGAATCTAGACAAACCAACCTCATTTAGTTCATCGACTTTCTGCTTCCCAGACAATGCAAAAAGTCCAACAGTATCTGCATGTTCCTCTCAGCTCCTTCCTGTTCCATTTTTCTCTTCTTTTCGGCAAGAAGTGTCCGGAGATTATCAACCTCTTTAAGCGACACATCACAACCCTGTCTAATGATGAAAGCAGGAAGTCAAAGTTTAATCAGAAGAAATTACATTAGACAGAGAATTTTTTTGACTCCAGTAACTAATCTGAGAATGGCAGCTTAAAGAGGAAGAGTGGAGAAGAACCGACCCTTTGTAGTGCTTTCCGAAGCTGATCCATAGGTGATGCAGTTTTTAACACATGCCGAGCAGAGATTTTCTTCAATAACTACACATATGGTTACAAAGAAGTCATATCAGAGAGAGATTACATTCAATGTACTGCAAACCAAGTTTCTCTTTTCCATTTCAGTAAAAGAACAAGTCCATTGCTTGTACCACACGACAAAGTTAGCTCTACCGTAAACTATACATTAAAAACAAAATGCTCATTACTATTATAAAGAACTTCAATCAAAGTACAGTGTATCAAGAACATATGTTAACCAAGTAACAAAAGAATCACTGACAAAATAACCTTTTTTCATTGAAAATCTAAAACTATGGTTCATTTGCATTCGATTAAATATCAAAGCACGAGCAGCTTCCTCAATTCCACAAAAAAATCATGACAAAAGAACGAAGTGAGGTTGCACGGGTACGCCATTTGGGTGCCGTCTCACGTACCGGATTCGCCTGAGGGACGGGTACGTCTCGGGTACGGCTGGGAAACATCCCCAACACATGTGCCGTGAACCGGGGACGGCATGACACACCGGGGACGGGTTTGGTCAGAAACAGGAGACGTCTCGGGGACGTTTCAAGAGAAAAGAGACGTTTTCAGTTTGATTTTGGGTGTTATGATGTGTCAAAACTAAACCATTCCAGTTTTTTTTAATTGTTTTATTCTATAATTCTGAAAATATTAAAAATGTAGTAAAGAAAGTTGTTTATTAATAATAGTCTCTTAGTCTCTTTCACTTCCACATTAGTTTCTTAGGATTTTTGGAGTTTGCCGACCTTTCACTAGATAAATATGATTTTGAAATTGAACTGCTAGATGATTAGTTTATTCCCTTGTTCAAAAACTCGGCCGCCTAGTCGATTAATCGGCCGAGTAAACGTAAATCGTATGCTCACCGTAGCGAGTTGAACCAATTCGGTTGGTTTCTACAGTAAACCGAGTTGTACCCGCGGAGTCCATTTTCTAAGCGTAGAATCGCTGGAACAAAAAAAATCGGCCATAGACTTAGTTAAATTAGGTCCAATATTAAAGCCCCATTAGTATTAAAAAGTGAAAGTCCTTTCTATTTTCTTTTTCTAACACGTGAAAGTCCTCACCTCTCTTTCCCGACAACACAGAATTGGGAATCTCTGTAACCCTAGTTCCAATTGCTTTTCCTAAATTCAAGTGAAGCCAAAGCAAATCAACCTGAAACAAATTCGTCCATCGATTGCAAATCTCTATTCTATCGGATTCAAGGTAATAACACTAAATCATTCATGTTTTAAGTTATTAAAGCTTCTTCTCAAATTCCTCAGCTTCATGTAAGTTTATTTCTTTTATAATTCGGTAAAAAAATTTAACTTCATGTAAGTTATTAAAGCTTCTTCTCTTGTCTTTATCTTTATTTCTTTTGTTTTTGTTTTTGTCTTCTTCTCTCGTCTCTGTCTCTTGTATTTTATCTCTTTTTTATTTACAAAACTAGTCTATTTCTAAGAATTTGGCAACTCTTATTAAAGTTGACAAATCTTTTAAATTATTTTAAATTTGTGAGTTTTGTTTTGGACTGTAATTTTTGAATGTAATTTTTTATTTGTTGCTTGATTATTCAGGTTAAGAAGAATGGATATTCCTCTAACAAATTCACCTCCACGTCTTAAAAGAAACTCAAATGATGTAGGATGGGATTATGGAGTTCTATGTGATGCACGATATCCTGACAAAGTTAAATGTTTGTTGTGTGGAAAAGAGTTCTCTGGTGGTATATTCAGAATGAAGGAGCACATTGGTCATTTGAAAGGAAATGTTGCAGCTTGTCCAAGGTCAACTAAAGGAGATCAAGAGAAGTGTAAGAAAGCTTTAGCTGAAACGATGAACAAGAAAAGTATGAAGAGAAAACATGAGGAAGCTTTGAGGGCAGAGGTTGATATAAACAAGGACACTGTCATTGAAGAGCTAACAAAAGAGCTTGGAACTCTTAAAAATCCCACTTCCAAGGTCCTATGGATCAGTTTGCGAGCCCCATTAATCCTGAAGTGTCAACGGCTGCAAAGACACAACAGCAGAATCTCCATGATGCTATTTCAAAGAAGAAGACACATGCTGTCCACCAGTATTGTGCTCGATGGATCTATCAGTCAAATATCCCATTTAATGCCATTGACAATGAGGCATTTAGGCAATTCTGTGAAGCTTTAGGGCAGTTTGGACCTGGGTGGGTACCTCCTACACAATATCAGCTGAGAGAACCTTTGCTAAATGAAGAAAAGCAAAGTACAAAAGAAAAGTTAAAGGCTTTGGAAGAGGAATGGGACAGAGAAGGTTGCTCGGTTATGACGGATGCGTGGACTGACAGAAAGAAACGAAGCGTCATGAATCTGTGTGTTAATTCAAGAGGGGGTACATGCTTCCTTTCTTCAAAGGACGCTTCTAAAGATGCTCACACTGGTGAGTATATCTTCAGCTACATTGACAAGTGTATTGAAGATTTAGGGGCTGAGAAGGTTGTGCAAGTTGTCACAGATAATGCCACCAACAATGTAGCAGCTGCTAGGCTTCTTAAGGATAAGAGACCGAAAATATTTTGGACTGGATGTGCTGCTCATACTGTTGATTTGATGCTTGAGGGGATTTCCAAGCTGACTGGTTTTGCTAAAGTTATAGAGCAAGCAAAAAAATTCACTATATTTGTGTATGCTCATCATACAACATTAAACATGATGAGAGCATATACGAAAAGAGATATTGTGAGGCCAGGAGCTACAAGGTTTGCGACATGCTTCTTGACACTTAATAGTCTATTCGAAAAGAAGGCACAACTGAGGAACATGTTTAACAGCGATGAATGGCATGAGTGCAAACATTCAAAGACTGCAAAGGGGAAGCTAGCATCTGAAACTGTGATGAGTTGTTCATTTTGGAACAATGTTATGACTGTTCTGAAAGTATTTAGTCCAATGGTGAAGGTTTTGAGGCTTGCTGATGGAGAGAAGATTCCTTCTCTTGGTTTTATTTATGGTGAGCTCTTAGTGGCTAAGAATTCTATCAAAGAAGCTACTGACCATTTGGAGAAGAACTACCAGTCTATCTTTAAGATCATTGATGAGAAGATGAAAGGTAGGTTGGATTCTCCTTTGCATATGGCTGCTTACTTTCTCAATCCCTTCTACTTCTACAAAGACCCCAATATTCAGTTTGACTTGGAGGTTATGGACGGATTCATCATGTGTGTAGAGACAATCTATCATGGTGATTTTGAAAAGCAAGACTCAGTTGTCAATGGTGAAGTTAATCTATACAAGAACAGAAATGGCTCTTTTGGTAGAGACTTGGCGAAGAAAGGCTGCGAGAAGAAAGAAAAATTTGACCCAGGTTTTTTTTTGTTTTATTATCTTCGTTTAAAAAACATATTTTACATAAGTTAGACTTTGATTATCTCCCATTCAACTTGTTTAACTTCAGGGAATTGGTGGTCTACGTATGGATGTAGTACACCACATCTCCAGAAGTTAGCAACAAGGATCCTTGCTTTGACATCTAGTTCCTCTGGCTGTGAAAGAAACTGGAGCAGCTTTGAAGCGGTTAGTGTATTAGTGATATTTGATGAGAATATCTTTACAGTATGTTTCTACACTGATATTATATCTAACTAAATGTCACTTTTGTTGTTGTAGATACACACAAAAAAAAAAGAAATAGGCTAGATGTGAATAGGCTAAACAGTCTAGTCTATGTCCAATTCAATGCAAGATTTTTTAACAAGCACAAAAGGATAAGAGAAACCAATGTTGATGTCATCGTTGATGATGGTAATGAAGACACTGTTGCAGATTGGCTTGTGGAGCATGTCCAAGAAATGGACAGTGGTGTTAGTTTTGTGCTTACCACCCCCCAAGAGTAAGAGATTTGTATGATGATGATTTTGAATCAGAAGATGAAGATATTGTGGACATGGAGTTTGAACCTGATGTCTTCCAAGAAGATCATGTCTTTCATGATTCTGAGCCTCTTCAGTAGTAGAGTAAAACTTGATTTCTTGTCTTTCTTTAGCTTCTCTAGCTCAGATTTTAACTGTCTCATCTTTTTTTTTATCTTCACTTTCAGGCAAGTACGAGGCAGTAACTTCTAACACATCAACTCCACTACAAGATCGAGCCAATATATTTGTTTGATTATTGAAGAACAGAGGATTGAAAGTGCAATCCTAGATTTTTTTTGGTTGTTCTCAAAATCAAAACAATATGTTTTTTTGTGTCTCTTGTAAGTGAATTATATTTTGTAATGGATGTGGATTAAAAGAAGTACAATTATATTTTCTGATCTATTTGGTATGTTTTTAATTATTTATAAATCTATGACTTCTAATATTAAAATATGTCTTTTATAAACATATATTATACAATTTTTTATTATACATATAAAATGTGGTATTATACATATAAAAGTATAAATAATTCCTCCCCGTTTAATCTCTGATTTTTTCCGATTTTTCAATAAATCGCTAGGCCCGTATGTGCCGAACGCGTAGCGCCTAGCGAGTTTCCGAACAAGGGTTTATTCTGTTGCTGTCTAGTATTTTTATCAAGTGTATTTTCAATCTTAAAACTTATGTTTTAGATTTTAGTATTTTAAATTACATATATTTTTATATTTTCTTATATTTTAGTTGCCGTTTCTATGCCGTACCCGTATCTTAAATTTTTAAGTTTGCCATTTCCCGTCCCCGTTTCCTATACCCGTTCCCGTCCCAGGGCTGCTTAGGAACGAACTGAGACTTAAAACAGTAAACTTTCACCAGAATTACCGAAAAAACTTGGCTTTCATTTCTTCAACCTACAGCAAGTCCTTATCTAGATCTCGAGCTCCGGTCTCGTCTCTGCTGATTCCTCCGTCGTCAATTTCGTGACGGTGAACAGCTTCGCTGACGGAGAATATTCTCTGGTCGGGTTTCACAGCTGGAACAAACGGATCCTTCGAAATATCTTCCATGATTAGATTTAAAATTTCAAATAATAATTTTCAACAATATTTTCAAAAAGCAATAATGGATTTCTAAATAAAATTTCAGAAAGAAAAAATTTGAAAAAGTATTCAAAAACGTTCCGATATTGAATAAAGTTCTTTTCAAAAATAAATAAATTAAATTTATCATTTAAGTGTTTATTTATATATATATATTTATAAAGTAAATGCATAATCTTCATTTGTTTTATTTTAATGAAATATGTTTTTGTCATTTTCTTCCTTGCGTGTTTATTGGTCAAAAAACATTTTAGGTTATTTTGGAAAATTTGTCTTTAAAACTATACTAAATTTTACTTGATTTCAAGATGTTATCCTCAACTATCTGTCATACCAAATCAATGCATATTATCTTTTACATATTTATCTATTGATATTTGTTAATGCTAAATCATGTAATTTAAAGAAACAGTTTGAAATAACACCAAAAAAATATTTTTTATATATTTAAAAACTACACAAGAGTCAAAATAATAATTAGCCTTAATTAAATATATAAATGAAAATTATATTTCATTTCTATATATCATTAATTAAATTATACTTAGCTGACTTAAAATCAATTTAATTTTTACACCTCATATTTTCTTCATCGGATTTGAGAAATCGTATTTTCAACAATATATATTTTTGTGTTTTCGTACTTATTCAAAGATTTGATTAGTGTTCATCATCTGGGATGTTGACGACTTCACCGAAACTTCCATAAATAATCCAAAATTGTAATCAACCACATTCAAAATCAAAGGTTGAATCATTGATTAGTTTGAACAACTACAAATGACTAGCCAACTTCATTTGATTGTAAAATGATTGGTGGTTTCACCTTCAGTTGAAGTCCACAATTTATATCCTTATCAGTTTCAGATGAAATTCTAATCACATGTATCATACATTTTCTTATGTTCTAAGAAGGTATATATATTTTTAATATGCACACAATTGATTATTACAGGTTAATCATGATGCAATTAATAGTTAATCAATTAATAGACAATCATAAACTAACGTATATGAATTGACAACAAAACTGTGATTTTGCATTAGCTCACTAATGAATTTTGGTCACTCATGCTTCTTATTTGTCTTTTTTTTTTATAAGTTATTGTGTTTCTATAATATGGTTGATATCGATTGTGTTTTAGAGAGTGAATATCTTGTAAATAATTTTAGTAAGAGTACTTTAATGGATACAAAGAAAAAATCGTCACTGTTAATTATAGATGATGATATGGAGTACAAAGACTTAATTGTAATGATTATTGAATACTTTGGTATTCAAGATATATATTTCACTCAATAACGTGTATATGTTGACGATAAAAAAAATGGTTAAGGATTTTGTTTCTCTAGAAAGCAATCGCCAATTAAGAACATTCATCAACATCTACAAAGTTGCTTAGAACTTTAATGTTCAAACAAAAGAAGAAAGCACTCAAACTAAAATAGGTTATTGAACAAGTTACAACCCGATGGTCAAATCTAGTACAAACCCCTCTAGAATATTAAAAAAAAAAAATCTTAAATCTTACCTTGATTAAAAATACAAAAACTTGGACCACGTTAGGTCTTGATCTTAAGTTTCTTCACAAGGTATACTCCAGAAAAGACTTAAAATTTGCAACTTGCATGAATTAAAGACGTAAGATCTTCCACATCTTCCCTCCCAATCCAAAGGTTCACAAAGAAATTCTCCAAAAAAAAAACACACTTATAACACTATACTATTACTAGACTCAGCCATATGAAACCAATCACATAGATGAACATGCGATTAAATTTACTAAGATAACAAAAAAGACATCAAAAGGTCTACAACAATTAAATTTCATCAAACACACAAAAATGAAAAAATAAAGGAAGAAGAAGACAAACCAACAAAAGAATTGAGGAAGTGTCTTGAAATTTTTTTTGAAAAGTTTTTTTTTTAAGATGAATGAAGAATCGGATTGAGATCTTAAATTATACACTACAGATCTAAAGATTAGGCTACTCGAATCGGATTGAGATCTTAAATTATACTACAGATCTAAAGATTAGGCTACTCGACATACACTTAAGATGAAATCGACAGTGTTTTTGATATTCTAGAGATTATTCTAGTGTATTATTCTAGAGATCGAATGTTTTGGATATTAAGATGATATCAACATACACTTAAGATTATTCTACAGATAGACAGTGTTTTTGATATTGAGATGGGAAAGATGAAATCATTTCCTTAAATTACACTGCAGGTCTACAAATGATTCTGTTCCAGTCAGTGGACAGGTGGCTTGAGGCCTGGGAAATGCATGTGCTGTTTATTCACGCAGATCTCTTCCAAATAGTGAATCATGGGATGGAGGTTTCTTGAAATTTTCTAGGAAAACATTAATAGAATACACAGATACAAAGAGAAAAATGAATATTGTAGAGAAGTAGGGAGGTAATGATAGGAGGATATTATTATATAGTATGGAAAAGGAAACGAATAGTATTCCAGAAAGAGGCTGTCTCGCAGATGAAGAGAATATGCCACGTTGCATAAGATATTGAAAGAAAGAAAAACTTATTTCAATATGAAATTTGCATGTCATGCACTTTTCTATAAAAATTTGATATATTGCATATTTCATGATGAACAAAATATAAACTTAAGAAATTACGTAAACTTTCAAAATTGTGACTTTTCATAATATTGACCGTTAAAAATATTAGTCAACCATGTAAAACTAAAAAAAATATCATTTATAGGGCCCAAACTCGGGAAACAACATTCAATTTAGTAGGAGTTAGATTTATATAGAGTTTGTTGATTGTAAAAGCTGAGAGATTTATTAAATTTTGGAAAGAGATATAGAGAATTTTATGTATTGTGAAAATCTATGAAAATAAATTGTTATAATGATTTCAAGAATCTAAGGGATATAACTAGTATTCTCAAAATCTTTTTTAATGAGTTAAATTGTTAAGAATCCGACTCCAATAACACTAACTTTGATAGATTTATGAAATCATTAAAATTCAAACTTTTTGAATAACAAGAGATTCTGTGCAGAATTATAAAATTCTCAAACTAATAACACTTGATTCTACTAAAAATGTGAGAATCTATTAACCAATAACACTAAATTCTAAGAATTCTAACAATCCTTCTAAATCATACTCCCACTAACACCCCCTTAGAACACCATAACCATGTAACGAAAATAACTTTCTTGAATTATTATTGTATATATTAAACTATATATAATAGATTGTACACGCGACATACTACGATTTCTACATGTATGCTCATGCAGGAATTATATAGTAAGTCCAGAACCATTGGTCATTAGTTCATCTACTCTTGAGGATAAGTTTCATTCTACGTTAATGTTTTTTCTTGGTGATCTCTGTGGGAACTTCAAGACCAGCTCATTATCATGTGTTGATATTGGTTTCTCTCCTAATGACTTGCAGAATCTCATCCACTCTCTCTTGTATTGTATGTGCAAGTCCTCTCTACTCAATAATCTGCATTTTTACTTACAAAAACCAATACCATATAACTATTACTAAGAGGGGTGAATCCAAAAAAAAATTACAGTGGAGGCACAAATGCTAAAATAGGTGTAAACTTACATATGAATATAAGTGTAGACATCAAATTTGCTAAGAAATATACTAAATTTTAAAATTATTATGGGTGCATGTGCACCCACTGTCCTCTACCTAGGTTCGCCAATGTCTTATCTTCCTCAATCATTGGTTTAGCAACCAACGGAGCACAGCTGCAACCTCAATTGGTAGCACTTTCCTTATAAAACTATCTCTTCTTACTTAATCTTTATTATCTAAAAACACACAGCTCAATATTCAGCATGTTATTCATTTGTGTGTTTGTGCTTCAAGGCGATACACTCAGTTCATGCAGCTAACTAAGACTATCAATATTATTAATTTAGAATTATTCTTATTTTTTACCCCTGCTCTTCCTTGGAATATTACTTCTTCCTGCCACTTGACCTACTTAAAAAAACAACTGATTAATTCATAACTGTACATTAATTAAAATACAACCACGATCCTCTTTTTAACAACAGCAGTTACTATAAAAAAAACATGTTGGATTTGTTAGGCAATTAAAGTCTGAACAATTCCATATTTAATTCAGATTAAATGTTTTATGACCCAAACTAACATAAAAACATCATGCAATTACGGTTGACAAAAAAATTAAAAATATGATGCAATTCGACGGTCAAAACATATTGACTTCAACTATGATTAGAGAAATGCTTCACAGTACAACAAAAACTTACTTATATTTCAAAATTATAGCATTTTCTTAGAAAGCCTTCCTAGGTTATTTTTTGTAAAATCTTAATATAACTAGGTTTATTTGGGAAAATGGTTTTGTATAAATATTTCTCAGGGAACTATAGCATCTTTAGAATGTCTTTTTTGTTTAAATAAATTTCTTATTTTATGTTTAACATTTATAGTTAACTCAACTATACTCAATTTAATAATAATTTTAATTCTAAAACTCGAAAATCTCATCTTAAAATAATCATTACAAACATGTAAGTTAGAATGCATAACATAAATACAATACATTTATCTTATATGACAAATCAAATAGTTTGATGGCGAATGATGGCGAAAAAAGACAAATTAAATAGTTTATTCAATTTTATGTGTTATTAAAATGTATATGTGAAGTTTAATTAATTTTTCGAAAAATATTATCATGTTGTTCTAGATTTTTACCAAGTCAACTGGTATAGGTTCGCAGGTTAATAGGTTTTTATTTATTTATCAGATTTTAACTAATAAGTGATTAGTAGAAAAAATTGTAAATATGCTTTAAAAACAAATTAATCGCTGTTTAGGAATAAAGTACAAAATTAATGTGTGAAATGATTATGGTATAAATATATAGTTATGCAACACCGCAAATTCAATACAATTATCAAAACTTCTTACTAATAATTTTTAAAAATATTATACACAAAAATATAAATTAGATCTCTTTAACATATAAGAAAAAGTTACAGAAAATTTTACAAAGAAACGGCTATCCGGTAATATGATTACGAAGAAACGAGGGTATGTCTGGTCAACTTTTAAATTACTATTATTTTATAAAATATATTTTGATTAAGATTTATATACAAATATGATTACAAAGAAAAATAGAAATATGATTATAAAAAAAACACAAATATAAAAATTAAATTTCTAAAAAAATGTTTTAAAACATATACCCGCCCGGCGGGTTAGAATCTAGTGTTTGTTTATTTTTTGCATATACACAATCATCATTTAGCGTACAGTTTTATGATACGATTAACGTATCGGATCTAGTAAACAAAGAAATGCCGAGAAAGTGATGATATATTGATGATAAAAACTGGTTACAAACAGGAGAGAAGATGGAGTTTCTCATCTCCCATGAATATGGGTGATCTAATCTCTAGATGCCTTTTCTTTAAGCTTTCTAATCTCTAGATGTCTTTTCTCTAAGCTTTCTCATTCCTTTTTTTGCACTAAATTCTTATATTAATCTAAATGTCCAACGGGCTTAAGCGGTTATAACCGGAGGTAATCTCAACGGGTAAATAAAAATGAAAAGCTTTCCCATTCCTTATATACTGCTCATTGTTACATAGGTTAAGTACTAATTACTACGCCCATATACTCTTATCCATTAGCCTCTTTGCATCTCCTATAATTGGGCCTCGTAACATTTTAGTAGGAGTAAGCTTGGAGAAGGAAGAGCCCGTAGATTTTCTTAGAAGAGGCTCGTAGGCTTATTCTTACTTAGCCAAATAGGAAGTATTTAGCCTTTTTAGTGGGAATACGAGCTATTTCCCCACGAGAAATATCGTATATCACCATATGTTTCTCGAACTATGACCTCATTCTAGATATCCCCGAATTAAAAGTTCAAAATCTATTTCTCCATGAAACTTTAACTTAACATTTATATCTCCGTGAATTAAAAGTTCAAAATCTCTGTCCACACAAAATTAAATTATTCGGTTTAAGCTTATAAATTTAAACCGTTTTGGTTAATGAAGCTAGTTTTAAACCAATAAATAACCCAATTAAAGTCTGACTACATCTATTAAACCAAATTTTAAAAGCCCAGAACTGATGAACTCATAAACCCATGAACTAGACCCGATTTCATTCCTCTTTCGAAATTAAGAACCCTAAAGCTGAGAAAAAAAATCCCCAAATTATAGAGAAAAAACAGAAGAGAGAAGAGAGATGTTGAATATAATTAAATTTCTAATTCCATAAGCTTTCTTATATTTAATAAGATTAGTAATTTTTACACGTAGAGCGTGTCTGTTGTTATATTATCTACCGTTGTTACCTTAATGTAAAATTACACGCTATATTTTTTCTTTTGAAAAAAGGCTAACTACAAGTTATATTCATATTCAATAAAAATAAGTTTTCTGCAAATACTCTATTTTCTTCTCATAAAAACAGAGCACCTTAATATTGATTATCAGAAAATTATAATATTGATAATCAGAAGATTGTGATACTATAATCACTAACAAGAGACACAGATTGAAGAAGAAGGCAGAGTTGAATGGCTTTAGTTGTTGATGTCGGTGACGGCGAAACCTTTGCTGATGAAGAAGCAGAAGAGAGAGATCAGTTTGAAATCGAGTAGTTGGTTAATAAGTTCGCCGAGGAATGGTTTCTCTTAACTTGTATTGTGTAAAACTAAAATGGTTTATGTTGTTGGGTTCATTCAATTGCAGGAACAAAGGTGACTAACAAATCAGACCTACACTGCATTTTAGAAATAGAACTTTGAATTCATTGAAATGCTTAAAAGAAAACAAAATAGGTTAACATTTAACTGAAATGCTTAACTTGTATTGTGATCAACATCAGATGAATCTGACCATTAACTTCTCTTGTGGTTCTTATCTCTGGCCCGAGTATTACGTCACACCTTGAAACTTCTTAAATGGACAGTACGAGAGGTTTTCCATGGCCTTTGAGACAAAAGGGACAGTACGAGAGGTTCAAGGATTGGCTTCAAGCAAGAAAAATTGCCCATATTATGTGATTGCGTACTCTCACTTTCGAAATTTTGGGGGAGAAGAGAATCAAATTTGATTAATCAATTTAGGGTTCATAGTGAAGTCACGGGTCGGGTCAATCGGATAAATGTTTAGTTTCAAACCGGACTTCGGTTCTATTTCTGAGTTTTTTTGGTTTGGTTCTTCGATCATACCGGAAATTATCTTAACCAATTTCTAATTGATTTTCATGGGGAAATAAGTTTTGAACTTTTAATTCGGAGAAATCTAGAATGAGACAATAGTTTGGGAGACATATGGTGCTATACGATACTTCTCGTGAGGAAATAGTTCGTTTTCCCTTTTTTAGTTGATTCTCAAACCAGTGGTTTACAAGCTTGGGGTTAGAGAATATGAAATGATATAACTCTTCACTTCAACTTCTTAATTGTTCACTTAACAAAACTGGATTTTGTTGGTCTAAAGACGTAACTAAACCATGCCCTGACCTCTTGAAATTAAGATTATTAACCGTAAAATCTAATTAAGTGGTTTGTCAACCTTACTTGAGATATTATGTAAATGAATCAGTGACAAACTAAAAAGAAACTGTTGAAACGAGAAAATGATTAAGAAGATAAGAATTTTTTTTGAAACATAATTAATTTTATCAAATCAGTTAAGATAAGACTTTCGAGTTCAGATGAAGCAGATGCAAGCTTTTAAGCATTAGAGTAACTCTAGATAAACTAACGACTAAGACATTTATAGATTTTACCAGACTAAAATGCTTTACATCTTTAACTTTAAAAATAGTATAAATTTCAACGTTAGACCCAAAACAACAATTTAAAGTTTGTTTGGTATTTTTATCCTCTGTTTTATTGGGAGTATACCAGAAAAGTGAGGAAAACTCTTGACATCAAAGTCTATCAAACGGTCAAACCGGTCGGTCTCAAAACCCACGTGCACGTATGAAGTGGACGTACCCATAGAAACAATCACCACCTTTCAGAACTGCTTACGTGGCACAATTTTGACGGGTCAGTATCAATTGCTCTTACGCTATTCCCAACACCACCTCCTCTTCTTCTTCTCCTTCACCCCACATGTGGCTCCTACCTGGCTCTAGGCCTGGGCATCCGGGTCTTCGGGTCGGGTTCGGGTCGGGTCTTGTCGGGTCCGGGTCCTTCGGGTCCTGGAAATTTAGACCCATTTAGGTACCCATAATTTTTCGGGTCGGTTCCGGGTCGGGTCTTGTCGGGTCCGGGTCGGTTCGGGTAATACCCATAATTTTCGGATTCGGGTCGGGTCCGGATCGGGTTCGGGTCGGGTTCAGGTATTTAGGATATAAAAAGGAAATAAATTATTCAAATTCCATCAAATTTAGTCAAAATTTATCATATATATCTAAAATTTTACAAAATAACTTAAAATAAACTATTAATAGTTAAAATAGAACATTTTTAATTCTATATTTTACATTTCAAACTTCATGTTACTTAGAAATGTTACAAAATAATGACAAAGATTGTTAATAAAAAGATATTTTAAAGTTTTAAAGTCGGGTTTGAATCGGGTCTATTCGGGTCGGGTCTATTCGGGTCGGGTCTTTTTCGGGTCCGGGTCTATTCGGGTCGGTTCTTTTCGGGTCCAGGTCCATTCGGGTAGAAAATTTTTGGACCCAATAGGTACTTGTAAATTTTCGGTTCGGTTCCGGGTCGGGTATTTTCGGGTCGGTTCCGGGTCGGGTTTTCGGGTCCAGGTTAAAATGCCCAGGCCTACCTGGCTCTGCCAAAACTGCAATGCAGAAGATTTCTTGTGCTTGAATCAATCTTTTCTTTTTACCATTTTGCCCCCTCTTTAACTTTGTTTCTTCTAGTGTACGAGTCAAAGGCTTAGCTTGGTCCCAAAGGCTGTGCATATTCTGTGTTTTTGTCCCTCGAATATATAATTATCAAAAGCCCGTTTGACTAAACGTATTTGTACTTTTTGTTCATTTCTATATTGTGTAACCATACAGTTAAATTTGATTTGTATCATTTAATATTCTTTGGAAAGAAAAAGAAAATTTGAGTGGTAATACAAAACAACAAAAATAAACATTTGATTTGTTGAGGAGAGAAGAAATAATCATCATCCGTCGACATTAGAGTGATTTTAAGGCAATAGTCCTCGTGTAATCTCTGAACCTATAGTTTACACTTGTTCTGTGTCTATTTTTAAGATGATGGAATATAGCAGAAAAGCCTCTTGGTAGATTCGTGCCTAACTGCATTAAATGTTAATTATTGTTATTTATCTTTTATTTATTACCCCAATGTTTACTATCGCTTAGTTGTCACTTTAATATTGAGAAACTTACCCCAAAGCAGGAAACGAATATAAAATTATAAATAAATAAAATTGATTGTGCACTTGTAGAATTACCATTTTAGACATTTTAATATATGCTAGACTATCTCTAAGAGTTTGTTCTACCTTTTTTCTGTAAAACTAGAGTAATTCTATAATAAAACTGAATTATTTTTTAATGGTATTCTATTTTAAACTGAAAATAGAGTGATAAACAAAAAAATAATGTATTCTATTTATGAAGCAAACTTGTTTTTTATAGAGTAAGAAATATATTAGAATTTGAATTTCTTAGTTTCAAATTTTATTTAAAATGAAAGATAGAGTGGGATTGGAGATGTTTTTAGGAGTTAGTTCACATTTCTTTACATCTGTTAATCTCTAGTTGTCAGTGATTGTGCCCTTTCGAATATGATCATACGATCGGATCTTCATGCAGTCTACCTACTTGATTGAAATAATATAGTTTTACATGTATGATATAGATATGATTTACAATTACTATATAAGTAAATTCACGCTAAGAAGTTAAAACAGAAAAAGTTATAATAGAAAAACAAAATTGAACTTAAATATATTTATAAAAAACTTGACCTGAACTGCTCACGGATTGTCGCTCTGCTGCGTCTGGCCCGTCTTCTAGGCATAGAAATTTCAAGTTGCAATCATAATCTTAGTTAACTTAAAACCGTTTTTAGTATTTGCAAGTGGAACGATCAAACCATATCCAGTCATATACTCTTTTTGTTTTCCAAAAAGTGTTATTTGAGAATTTTTCAAACGTATTAAGAAATTATTTAAAAAATTATTATAATTTTTGTCTGGTAATCTCTTATTCTCTCTAATTAATACATTAATACAATATAGTTAAATCTAAACTTTTATTTAAGAATTACTTTAAAAGTACCAAACAACACTTTTTATAAAAGAAAAATAAAACTCTAAAGCGATACTTTTTAAAGAATGGGGAAAGTAAAAAAAAAAGTCAAAATTTGAATAAATGCATAGATTAAATTTTTAATTTAATTATACTTTAAATTTATAATTTATTGTTTTTTTAATATGCCGTTATTTTTTAGATAAATCTTAAATATATTTTTTGAACAGGTTCTTAAAATAATTTGATACACTGATCAACTGAATATAACTTAATTATTGGTGGGTCGAGTACTGGTCCAAACCACAGATTAGCGTACCAGATCATTTTACACAAGTCATAATTTTCTAATATAAAGTTCCCCCAAATCTTATAACTATTATATATCATAGTTTTACTTTTCTTATTAAATTAAATACAGTGTAAATCACGCTTTCTTTTCTCCCCTTCCTCCACATTCCACACACTAAGATAGACGAAAATACCCATCATTTAAAATTTTCTCTTCTTTTTTCGGGTTATTCCAAATTTCTAAATTATATAATCTGTGGTAATAGTTTATTTATAGGTCGGCTTGTCATAAGTGTAATCCATTTTTTTAAAGAACAGGTGTCAAAATGAGTTATCTCGCACAACTCAGTTCAGTTCATAGTTAGCTCGGATATTTTATGAGCTAATTCAGCTCAGTTTATTTATTATATGAGTTTTAATATGTAATTTTGAACTCAGATCATCTTAATCATGAGTTAAATGAGCTAACTCGCGATCAAAATAAAATAAATTTATAAAAATACATTATAAAATAAAATAAATTTCATAATATAATTTTAAATTAGTCCAAAACATAATATAAGCTAAAATTAATCCAAAAATCTATTTTACATAAGAGTCTTGAGATGATTCATGTTCAGAATCTTCATCTATTCAAATCATAAAGATACATATTCAGCATAAGAGTCTTATAAGTATTTCGTTTTAGATTTTAATTCTAAACATATAAGAAATAAGGACTGATATCAATATTTTCTTACATTTTTGTAATATATTTATAACTTTTTGGTTTTACATTTGAATTTTAGAAGATAAATACGATTAATATAGTAACTATCTTTTTTTACATAAGAAAAATAAAAGTAATCTATATATATATATATATATATATATTAAGTTTTAAAATGGCCAAACTCATGATCATTAAAGATCAATCATATAACTTGTGATCTAATTTAAACTCGATTATTAAACTCATTTATTAAATGAGCCTAAAAACAAAGATCATGCTCATGAAAAATCGAATGACCTGAGCCAGCTAATAAGCTATAACTCAATCTGACACCCCTATTGAAAGTAAACCAAAATAATATTCTTCAACCTTTGTTCAGATGAAAAACAGCTTTACAGTAAATATTAGCATAATAAATATAAATCATATATAAGTTTTATTTTAAGAACTATAAAACTTCAGTAATATTCCCAGCTCTGAAATTTATTTTGACAATAAATATTCTCTAAATATATATAAATTCATTTAAATATGGAGCTCACAAGTTAACGCAAATTTTTATCTATTTAGAATATATTCAAAATCAACTTTAGATTTTAATTTGGATAAAATTTCAAATTTAAAGTCTGAGAACGATCTTCTTTAATGGTACAATTTTAAATATTATTTAAAATAATTTTTATTTGTATTATAGTCCTTAAGATTGATCAAAACTAATAAACCTTACAAATTCTTATAAAATAATAAAACTTTTATAAATAATAAAACAGATATTACAAAGTATTACAAACAGTTTTAACGTTATATTATAATAAATAAAAATTATAGAAACATAAATTACAAGAAAATTATCAAATTTTCTAATTGTAAATATTTATAATTTTTAATACAAGATCAATTAATTAGTTTTAAAATAATATATTAACTTATTTATTAATTATATGTAGATAAATAATATATTTGAGGTATCACAGTTAATATTTTTAGGTTTCATATTTTTTCCAGTTCCTACAGTTATGTATCTTTCAAATAACTATGTCATTTTTTATATTTATCATTTAAGTTCTTATAATTTTATATTTCTTAAATATTGTACATAGAAAATGTTAAATTCGATAAACTTCTAACCTGCATATAATTAATAAATAAGTTAATGTAATATTTAAAAATTCATTAATTGATCTTGAAGTAGAATATTACAAAATAGTTATATTGAGTTGATATTTTACTTATAATTTATGTGTTATATAATTCTCATTTATTGTAATATAACATTAATATTGTTTATAATACTTTTATTGTGTGTTTTATTATTTATAAAAGTTTAATAAATTTATTGACTTTGATTAATTTTAAAGGATATAATGTAAAAAAATTAAGTTAGATTTAAGGTTTTATCTTTTTATCAAACTTAAAAATAAGGTTAGTTTTGGTTTTTTCGTTTACATATAGTATTCTTTACCGGTCGAATCAGCATATTTTTCGAAGTCCGAGATGCTTTTAGAATAGCTAAAATCTTGTATTTAATGTTTTAAAATTGTTTCAAAAGATGTTCTATACATTACATTGGAGATTTGGAGAGTGGGATTAGAAAAAAATCTAACAAAAATACATATGTTCATAACCATTATCATTAGAATACGTGAATAAATTGCTTTAAACTTGAAACTTGCATGGTAATAATAAAAAACCTAGTCATACTGCAATATCATCTATCATAATTTAAAAATCCTATATTTAAGATTACTAATTTATTTTATTAAACGTCTAAAGAAATTTTATTAGTTTTATTAATATAATTAGGGGTCGGAAGAACAGAATAAGGCCGGTCCCACAAGGTTCGGATCCGATGGCTCCGGTCGGACCACGACACAAAGTTAAATCACGCGCAAAGAACTGATGAAGGTATATGGGTACTATTGTCATTTCGAAAGGACCGGCAGAATTTGTATATCCGTACAAGAGGGGGAAAATCTCATTACTCAGCCCTCTTATTTTTTTGTTTGTTCAACATTTATTTATTTATTTTTAAATCCTTTATTTTCTTGTTTTATTTTCTTCTTTTCACATTGAAATGCATTAACATTGGGAGAGAGGAAAACAAAAAACAAAAAACACCAAAAAGCAAGATCCGAAAAATACCCACGAAAATCTCAGATTCTGGGAAAAAAAGGAAAATGCAAAAGGGGAGAATAAGAGAATATTTGGGCAAAGATTTTTTCTTTTTTGGATTTGTTCAACCAATAAAATCTATCTTTGGGAAAGAACCAAAAGAAAAGTTAATAATTTTTAAGATTTAAACATATTATTCTTCTTTTATCTTTCATTGAAAAAAGAAACAAATCTATTACCATATTTAATATTCACAGATTTTTTTTTCTCTCTTTGTTATTAGGTGTTGATCATTGTGATCATCGTCTCTTCTTCACATACTCATATTTATCCTTCTCAGAAGATAAGAGACGAAAGTCTTTTTGTGTCTGTGACTCTGTGTCCTGTAATAACGAGCCATGTCTGAAACTCAGCAGGTTCAGAACTCTACTGTGTCAATCCCATCTTCCGACAAAACTGAAGGTACTTCCTCTCTTTTCTTTTTTTTTTTATTACATCATGGATCAATACGTCGAAAAGTTCGGATCTTTAAAGTTTTCTTGTCGGATCATTGATCGTGATCACTCTCTTACGTCGTGGGAGATTGTTCTCTGATGATAATCTATTCAGAGTTTAGATTTTGATCGGCCTACTAGCGTTTGGCATTGTCTGTGTAGGTTCTTATGGATTGATTTTGTTTTAGTTTTATGATGATCACGTCTCGTGTTCTCTCTTGGTGTTATGATGTTTGTTTAGATACCTTGACGAAGGTGAAAGTTAACGAAGAGAATATGGATGAACCAAGTGTGTATCCTGATCGTCCAGGTGAGCGAGATTGCCACTACTTTCTGAGGACTGGCAAGTGTGGCTATGGAAGCAGCTGCCGTTACAATCATCCTGCTTCTCATGTTCCAGAGGTGTGAGATAATTTTTGTGGCTGGCTCTTCTTCTCTGCACATTATCTCTTACACCTGTAGCTTACAGCTTTGTAATGTCTTTTGCAGGCTGTGTATTACCACAGAGAGGAGCTGCCTGAGAGGGTTGGTCAGCCAGATTGTGAGGTGCACTGTTTACATCTTAACATCTTACATATCATCTCTCATTTTGATCTGAATAGTTTGAGTACCTGTTTCTTCTGTCTCTGTGAGTGAATGCAGCATGTAGGGTTAGCAATAGTCCTTAAAACTTGTTTTTTGAGTCTTTAATGGCATTTATGGTGCAGAACATATATTGTCTTTGCGTCTTTCCTTATTTTGAATGTGTTAATAGTATAGAGTATAGATATTGTTTCATTTTCTCTGGAGATGTTTAACGAGCACACATTACTCTTCTATATGCAATTTTCTCCTTAGTATTATCTGAAGACAGGAGCCTGTAAGTATGGCTCAACATGTAAATATCACCACCCAAAGGACAGGAACGGTGCTGGACCGGTGCTGTTTAATGCCCTCGGTTATCCTATGCGCCTGGTGAGATATTACATTGTTTGGTTAGGATTACATTTTCATCACCAGCTGCATGGTTTTGAGAGAACTTTATATGTTTTCTTGTCTCTCCAGGGTGAGAAGTCATGCCCATATTACATGCAGAAAGGGATGTGTAGGTTCGGAGTTGCCTGCAAATTCCATCATCCTCAGACTCAGACTCATAACGCTCAACCTACCAGCTTTCCTTCTGTTGGTTTTCCTTACGCTGGTGGCTTGCCGGTGATGTCTTTGCCTCCTGCAACATATGGAGTTATGGACCGTCCTCAAGCTCCTCAGACCTATTTGCCCTTTATGGTTGCACCTCCTCAGGGCTGGTCTACTTACATGGTATGTCTTATATATATTTAGTCATGGCTCCAGTGGAGGCCTTTCTCTCTGTTGGTCTTGCTTTGGCTCTGGCCCTTCCCTTCACAGATACCAATGTACCAAGAGTTTGTCTTACTCTAAAAGATGTTGTATCTTTTTTTTGTCCTTGTGGTGCAGGCTGGAGCTAACCCCATTTATGATGGGAAAACTGAGATTGACTCCAGTTCTGAAAAAGCTGAATGTAGGTTTTTTATGAAAACTGGGACCTGTAAATATGGAGACAACTGCAAATACAGTCATCCAAAAGAAAGGATGTTACTATCACCACCAAATCTCTTGAACCTTATGGTTCTTCCAGCTAGACCAGTGAGTTCTCTTTGCCTCTCTTTGTTTTACTGCCAACAAGATCTTTCTGTTTATTTCACCAACATCAATGGAGCTTTTGGTGACACCAAATGAGTCTGCCTTTTGTTGTGCTCAGGGACAACCAGCATGTGGTAACTTCAAGGCCTATGGATTCTGCAAGTATGGAGCAAGCTGCAAGTTTGATCACCCAATGCCAGTAAACCCAGGCTTGACCATGCCTTCTCTGCCTACTGCTTATGCTCCACCTGTTTCAACTCCTGTGAAGATCACATCACCGCCAAGCCGCTCCAATGGTAACAAACCTGCTGCAGGGAATCAGAGCTCAGAGACTGAGAAACCAGACGATGGACCGGACAAGTCAGAAGTGCAGGACTCATCACAGCTGAGCCACTCTGATTCAACCGCCTTGTCCAATGATGCAGAGAAGCCAACTTCAGAGACCAAGAAAGAGGACGATGATCCTTCACCAGCTGACAACTCAGGAAAGCAGGACTCATCTGATAATGCTGCATGATCATAATTCGAGTTTCTAACAATCTCTAATGATCTCTCTGCCCTTTTTGTGAATTTTTGGAAGAAGGGCTTGGACATTTTCTATCTTTTTTTCTTTCTTTCTGGATTTTGAAGACAGCCATGGCTGAAACAAAAATAGGAATTGAACATTCTTTTTTTTCTTTAATTGGTTGATAAAGTTTGACATCAGTTTGTGTTAATTTGAATATTTCTTGATCTTTATTCCCTCTTTGCCGGTTTTTCTCCGGAGCTTTTAGGATTTTATCTCTTTCTTACCTGACATTCTCGATTCCAAAGATGAAGGAAGGAACAAGTATCTAGAGATGTTATTATCCGTTGCAGAGAAGTGTAAGAAACATCCTTACAGGTACACTAAGAAATGTTTCTCTCTACCTCTCTCTGCTGCATCATGGTCCTGTTTCAGAGAATCTGCTGATGTTTTCGGAACCTAAACTGAGCAAAGTCTTTGTGAAAGTTGCATTCAACGAATTAGCAGACAACCTTATACAAGTGTCCGGACATTGAATCCATATAATCAATATTTGATTTATGGTTAGTGTTAGGATTTGCTTTGAGAACATTTGGAAAAGGTTCCTTAATTATTTGTTATGCACAAGAATGAAAATCTCATGTAAAATATCTGCAGTTTTGTGTGGGTGGCGGTCGGAGGTTGAGGTTATCCAGCAATGGTAGCCATGAACGTGAAGAAAGAAGTATATGCTCCTCTTAAAAGTGCATTTGAGCTTCAACACCTCTTGTAAGTTTTTGCTCAGTTAGAGATCTCAAGGGTTCATAATCAGTTGAGTGATTTCTTCACTTGTATAACACGTACGTAATCTTTGTTTGTGTTGCGTCAGAGACTTTGTGAAGGATGCTGGGGCTGGTGGAAAAGGAAACTTGCCTATGAACAGAACACCAGAGATCGTGAAGACAAGAGCTTGGGACGGTAAGGACGGGGAAGTGATGGGAGGAAGATGAATTCTCACTTGAAGAACTCATGGGAGGTGATGATTTTAATGTTGGTACCAAGGATGAGTTGTGAAGAATCCAAGGTTTGACCTGATTCCACTATTTTTGTATTGTGAACCGTTGAATGTTTCTCACTCTTTTTATTTCCCAAAAAAGAAAGTAAGATAGGAGCATTTTCAAGAGACATGATCCAACCACATGAAGAATTTCCTAGCATGTTTGGATTTAGATGTAGACAATAATCAGTGATCTTTGGTGGAGTATTAATTTTTAGTGGGTTTGTGACTTCCTCATCAAACTATACTAACTCTTCAACAAAATGATGACTTTAGTGTGGATGTAAGATCATATTTAACCACTTGATAAGTATACTATACTATAAAGAAACTGACGTTAAATAGTGTAGCTTTAAATTAATATTGCCAAATTAAAGAAATTTACTTTCTAAATAAGTGATTATATTTGAAGAGAAAACAATTTATAATACTGCAACTATTAGTTAGCCTTAAGACCAGCGCAAAGGAAAACTCTATACCACTAATAGTAAATTCCATTTCTTATATAAAGATAATTGTAAGAGAAAAACATAACAAAAGAACACAAAAGAAAAGAATAGAGAGAGAGGAAGAAAGAGAGAAAGTGTATGATCAATGGGTGCATCTAGAGAAATTGTCATATGTTGCCTATTAACACTTCTCTTGTGCACTTTCTTCTTGAGAATCGAGTCTGGTGCTGCTGACATCACCAGAAAAGGATGTGGCGGAGGCGACGGCAGTCTCGGGGACGATAATGAGCGGTGTGTGGAGAGGGTCAAAGAACATGACGACAATGACGTGGATGATGTTTTTAAAGTAATTAACAAGATGAGGATATATGCTTGATCTTGGTTCATCAGTTCATTATATTTTAGGGCTACATAATCATACATTACATTTTCTTAAGTTTGTTTCTTTTTTTTTCTGGCGTTGATTCTTCTGTATTTGTGATAATTTAATTTTATCGTTCTTTTTCTCCCTTTAATGAGAGGAATTGTGATCTGAACCATGCGATTCTATTCATTTTTTGTCATTCGATCAACCTTCCATGTTTTAAGTCATTCAACATCCCATGATTCTCTAAATTTTTTTGATGTAAAATAAAAAAAAAATTCTCTAAAATTTTTAGTAGAAATGTCATTTTCCTTAAACGTTACACATATGCCTGAATGTACCTTGGTTGACTCAAATTCTTTATAAGCCGCCAGTAAACTTCTGTCTCTGTGGCAGACTAATTCAATGGATTAACATGCCTTAATACTCCTACGTCCTCATGATTCGAAGACAATACTAAGATCAACAAATAAAAAGTCATAATACTCTATTTAACACAGGTCATCTCGCAAAACTAGATGCTGAAAGTTTGTTACTTAATTTGTACTAGGTGATTTTCCCGTGCTCATGCACTGGTATAAATATTTATAAAGTAAATATATATTATAATAATTGATTGCTAATTACTTTTAATTTTAAATTAATTTATCGTTTTATGCATAATTTATATTACTTTAATTAGACATATAACTTTACATATGTTATATCTAGTCGGTTTTGTTGTTTTTACAATCGGTTTAGTTATCATTTGGATATATTAGGTTGCATTTATTTTTCTGAATCAATTATAAAAATTTTTATTCAAAATATATTAAATTTTTGATTAATTTTCTTATTTGCATTAGGTTGGTTTTTGTCTTAGATATGTAAATATATTTTAGGAAGATTATTTATAACTTAAGATATATTGTGCTTAGAATGAAATAAAAAATAAACTAAAGTGTTTGGTTCCAAATTACGTAAATTAATATAACGATCTGCAATCTCATGCATATATATAAATTTTACAAAAGAACTAAATTAAAACTGTTGCTTAATTTTTATTTTCATTTGTTAAGGTGTTTTGAGTCATCTTATAATTTATATTTACAAAATAAATTCTTATTATTATTATTATTATTAATATAAAATTATATTTTCTTATTATAGTTAAATCTATAAAATAATTATACCTCAGTTTTAAGTTGCATATATTTTCATTCAAATTCAAACTGAGGTATAATTATTTTATTATAATTAAGTCAAGTCAAATTAATTTTATTTATCGTTTAAATATGCATGTAATTTAATATATATATATACATATATCAAATTAAATGGTGATTTAAAAAAAAATAGAAAATAAAACGATGATCTATAGAAAGTTACATAATAAGTAATTGATACGTTTTTGAAAGCTCATGAACACATATCAATATTTATAATAACTAAAATATTTTTATAAATTGTTTTATGCCTTTTGGTTATGGTTATATTAAGTTCCACAAACATTAAAACATAAAATTTAAAAGAAAATTTAATATTATGAAAAACATATAATTTTAATAATGCAAAATCTAATATATCTACCTCATTAAAGTATATAGTGTAATTTTAAAATATTTTGTTATTTGATCAAAAGATGTTTATTGTTAAAATTTATTTTTCATTTTTAATATCTCTTAAAAATAAGCAGTAAAAATTGTGATTGTATTTGAGAAATCTTATTATATAAGTAAAAAAAATTATAGATATTTTTTGTTGTAATTGAAAGATATTATGGTCAAATAAATATAAGAAAATAAAATAACATTTCAATAATACTAATTATAAAATATTTCAGTCAATAAAACATATATCAGTTTATGTTACTTAATTATTTTATGTGATTATCTAAAAAGATTAATATATTAAATGTATTTCTGTTACTGTGAAAATATATATTGTTGTATTGTTTAAAATTATGTTTTAAAATAAATAATACTTCTTTTTCTAATATCAAGTTTTTCTGTGAAAATATAAATACAAAGAAAGTATATTAGTATATTTTATGCTATTTAAAAATATTTTAAAATGGAATATTACTATTTTGTGAACTTTACTTTTTCATGAAATCATATTATTTATACATATAGTTTCATTTTTAAATTCCCTTTATAAACTTTATAATATTTCTTTTTTATTATATATGTTATTTGGAAAATATTAAAAGGTAATTTAAATAAAAAAATCAGTAATAATGTTTAAATAACATTTTAATTCATTAAGAGTATCATTGTAATCAATCACTATGAAAGTTAACGTGAGTGCGACATATAGGAAACTGACTTCTCGAATAGTATTATAAAGATGTATATTGAGAAGAACAACAAACATAAGAAAGCGTGTGTGAGGTTTCCGTAGTTTAAAAGAAAACATTAGGTAACTAATAGTCTTATTCATTATGATCATGCGCATACACACTGACAAACACACATATAAGAAAACAAAAACACATTAAAAACATAAATAAGACCATGGCAGATCTTATTCTTATTATTTTGAGCATACTGTATGGCGATGACATATCATACTTTGCACCATATTTTTCACATAACATCGCTCGTGTATCTGATACGCCAGTTGTCACGATCATATATCTCTCTGTCAGACAGCTTGGGAGCATATCCCTTCTCACGATGGCCCTCGAAGTAGCATTTGTGGAGAGACTCTTTTGAATCAAGAAACTCGCTTAGCCATTTCCCAGATGACCTCATATATCGTTTCATGTTGTCATCGAAATCGACATGGTACAGCCCAAACCTGATCTTATATCCTTTCTCCCACTCGAAGTTGTCCATTAACGACCATATGAAGTAACCCTTCAGCCTCACGTTGTACATCCTGCGAACCATCCATCAACATAATTTTCGTATATATATATTTTATTCGGACAAAACTCAACTAATAAATGTAAGAAAGGGCCAAAGATACATTGGTGAAGTACTATCGCAATAATAAAAAATAATGAAGTAAAAGTATTAAGTTAGTGGCATACCTGATGGCTTTGCCCATAATTAAGATGTGACTCTTGATGAACTCTTTTCTCCCGTAGTCGTTTAGGGCTTCTTCTAAGGTCTTGGTCCCATCATCGAGCTCGTCCATCCCTACCAATTAAATTTACCAAAAACCATCATATCATCGTACTAATTACACACATTATATATATTATTTGTATATTGTTAA
The DNA here is from genome assembly GCA_018703725.1 of Brassica juncea. NCBI lineage: Eukaryota > Viridiplantae > Streptophyta > Magnoliopsida > Brassicales > Brassicaceae > Brassica > Brassica juncea. Next base: position 51,372,286 of record CM031935.1, on the reverse strand, counting down.
CTGGTTATACCATTCTCCATAATGTAAATCTCTGGATCCATATATTCATCTTTGATATGTCTCATCAGATTCATCAAACCTGCTGGATATATCACTATACCCATTGCTGTTGACTACAAATTAAACAATATATATAGGCTGTAAGTAACGGATAAATTGTATTGGCCCAAGAATGAAACAAAGAACCATTTGCAGCTGAAATATTCTACTAGCCAAATAAAACGAGTAGATAGATTTTAACATAATTCTTGATAAATTTTGTTCTAGTGAAAATATATACTCTATGCATTTCTTGTATGATGTATGTTGATACATAAAAAAGAATATGCACAAATGTATTAGTAGTTGTTATCCGGAGTACCTTGAGATGTGGTGAATGGTTTTGGTCGACTACAAAAACCAAGAAGAAGCAAAGATATCATTATTTTTAAAAATGAAACTAATGTTAATTATTCAACTATTCTTTAAGCTAAAGAATTATTTCATGTCAAAGCGATTTAGGTTAGCACCTGTCCAGTTTACACGCATGTCGGAATGATAAGTAATCTGCGATGAATTAACATTAGTGAGTGGAGTAGAGAAGAATGCTCCATAGTAATTTATTCCAACGTAGTCCAAAGAGCCTCTTAGTCTCTTAGACTCTTCTGGTGTAAATGCTTCCACTCGGCTTGTGGTACCTTCTAGCATCTCGTTTGGATACTGCCCATACACAAGAGGGCGGAGAAACCTGTCCACACGTAGCTCAAAAAGATTAGATATCACATCTTATGTATAGAATCAAACATTATAAAAACAAAACTCACCAGCCGAGTTGGTACTCGAGGGAACGTCTTGCTGCCTCGACATCTTTCCTTGAGTTTGGATCTTTAGGCTCGAACCAGTGAGACACCAACACTATTCCAATTTTCCCTCCTCCCTCTTGGCACTATATTTTTAACATAACAAATAATTAAATTCGAACAATTTTATAATATAGAGTTTATGGTTTAAGGTTAGGGTTATTATATGAAAATTTCTAACGAATAACCTTTTCACATTTTCGGAATTCTTCAACAGCAGCAACATGAGAAAGGATTTGGTTACGACCAACTCTGTAAGGCTCTTCGGATGAATCTCCTGAGGAGCATTTGATGACTTCAAAGGGAGAGCACCGTCCTGGCGCCTTCTTACCTTTTGAATAGCCAGCAACACTATATACCGATGGCTCGTTAAATGTTGCCCAGTTCTTAACCCTATCTCCAAATTTATCGAAGCAGAACTTTGCAAACTTCCGGAAATCCTCACTACATCGTCAGAGGTTATTCAAATTAATTTGATAGTAAGAAGAACGATTTAGAAATCCTGACAAATTCTTATAGAGATATTTACTTACACAATTTGTTCACTTAGAAAACCTCCGTATTTCATTTCCAGAGCAAGTGGAGATTCCCAATGAAATAGAGTAATCGCTGGCTGAATGCCTGTCAATTATTATTACAAATCATATCATGTTAAAATAATTAGGTGAAAATACTCAAGATATATATGGAATCATAAGTAATAAAATGATTTACCATCAGCTCTAAGTGCATTTATAAGATCGTCGTAGAACTTCACCCCCTCCTCGTTGACACCTTTCTCTACTGATCCATCTGAAAATTAACATATATACACACGTATAAAAGTTATAAAAAAATTATTAAGATTCTTTTACTTTTTGCAATATAGATTTTAGATTAGAAAAATATGGGGGTTGATTGGTTACTTACAAGGCAAGACTCTGGTCCATGAGATTGAAAATCTGAACCCATTCGTTTTCAACTCCTTCATTAATTTTATATCATCCTATAATACCACATCCCACGCAGTATTTTCAATATATATATGACAACAAACTTATTCTATTCAATAAAATCCAAACCCACTGTAAACAGTGACATACCTTGTAACGAGTATAAAAGTCGACTCCGACATCTCCGTCACTACGTTGTTCAACCTTGTCTGGAAGATACCACATCAACAGTGATATATTTAATTTTCTTAGAATCGAGTCCAAATTCATAATCACTTTATAAGTAATAGAAGAACAAATAAATGTAACTTATACCAGGAAACATGTGTGTAAATTCATCCCATGTTGTCAAGCCTCTCCCTGATCCCTTTTTAGCACCTTCAACCTAAAACCGAAACCAATCGAAAATGATAAGATTATTTTATCTATGTTACAATGTATGTGAATATAATGTGTGTAATATCAGACGTATATTGACCTGATATGCGGAAACGGATGTTCCAAAGATGAAATCGTCCGGGAAATCACTCTTGTGGACCTCAAACTCGGGTCCAATGATGGTGCCCAAGTCTTCATCATCTAGGTTGACCTGCGGCTCGCCCTCTTCCGGTCCAATCACGGTCCCAAGGTCGTCTTCGAATGCAGTGTGAGGGCCAATGACGATACCGAGATCCTCATCACTTGGTTGAGGCCTAGCTTCAGCGTTGAAGCTAAGGGTGCTCGTTAGGGCTAAAAACCCTAGGAAAAGAGTGAGAGTAGTAGTAGCCATAGTAGATATGATGAGTGGTTTTCTTGTGAATGTTATTAGTGAGTTGTTTTGGTTCTTCTACTTCCCAAGGCGTCTTCTATTTATAGAAAGGAAGCGTCAACTGATGTATTAAGTGAAAAGGGAATTCGTGATTTTACTTCTGTTACACTCATATTTTGTGGGACATATTTGGTTTGGCTATAGGAGAAGTATTACATTATTGTATTCTTTTGTATATAAAGATGCTTGGCTTTAACGATAAATATTTGAACATATCCAAAACAGAATGTAAATTCCAATCGAACAAACACGCAAAACCAAACTAAATTATAAAATTCTAGTTCAACTAAATTTAACCTTTTCTATTTTAGAATCAGATTGATAAAATAAAAATCGAACCACACCAATCCATATCTTCTGGGACTTCTTTGGTTTCTATTCATCATTTGCTACAGTTAATTTTAAAAGGGTTTTCTATAAATAAATTTGTCACCTTGCTCAGTTTTGCAAGAAAACCCATTATCATGTAAAATATTCAAATCAACCATCATTCATCAACTCCATAATATACCACGTAACACTGGAAAACGTCGTTTGTAAATTACACGAAGATAAAACACTGTGTTCGAAACTAAATGGTAATTATAATTAATGGTATTGATTCCAAATTCATAAAACTGAATTTTTGTTAATGTCAGTTCTTTTTTTGGATATGGGATATATTTATTAATGGTACGTGCACCTTTCAAAGAAAAGCTCGCAGATTGTTCAGAAAAAAGAACTTGCAGCTCCGATACATTGAGATAGGCTTTTTCTCTCAAAAGATGATCTTATATATGTGGTTTAGAAATAAAAACAAGCCATTATCCGGCACTTTACTTTATAGTACTTGTTTAACTTTTTCCTTCAAATTTCTTTAGTTTTATACTTACACTATTAGTAATTTTGAAAAATACACTATTAGTAATATTTATGAATTTGTCAAGTGTCATTTTGCAGTACACAGCACGAAATGCATTTTAGTGATTTTTGAAAGGTTATTCATTATTCTAATACCTTGCTCAAAACTTTAATATATAACTATTCCAATCTTTTTTGGTAGCATATATGTGTCATATTCATCTTTTGGGCCTTCAACTACGTCCTTTTTATTCACCAAATTTTTATTCATTAACGTAACAATAAGAGAGACTGCAATGCGTTTTATTTTTGGAAACCAAACCATACAACGAATGAAGGAAACAACTTTGATGTAGTTTATTTTTACCATAACAACTTTTGATATAGTTTTTTTTTTCATAATCTGTAGAAAGACCCAAACTAATTCTGAAGTAGAGGTGCAACGCACATATAAATTCTCTTTCCATATAACTTTTGATATAGTTTCACATGAAGAAATCAAAGAACAAAATATTCAACATAATTTTCTCACGTAATGAAGAATAAATTGTTTGAATTTTGGGGAAAAAAACAAGAATCCTTAGTGTCTCTTCAAATTATCTTCTAAGATGTAACCATCCGTTTGACAAAAAAAAAGACGTAACCATCCCGGACCGTATAGAGTATCCGTGATTTTTAAAAGATTATTCTAATACCTTGCTCAATCTTTGATATTTGAATATTCTAATCGTCTTACTAGCGATACATCCGTCATTTTCTACTTTTTTCTTCACCCCATTTTATGTTACTAGTTCGTGTTAGATATGTGACGAGTCTACTTATTCCAGTCTGGGATTCTACTCCTTAATCCTTCAGTTATGGTTGAGAAATGTAAATATCTTTTGGTTATGTTCTCTGGGCTGAGTTCTGTAGATCGGTCCGAATCAAAGTGGTCGTGGTCCTCGTGGAAATGTATCAAAACTAATACAGTTGTTACATTTAAGCTCGTTCAAAAGATTTCTGGATAAAATGTTTAGAATCACATCTTACCAAGGGCATGAGTATTGATGGTATCTCAAAGAGATTTTCACCTAAATTATTGATTTTAAAAAAAGAGAGTGAGTTTAACAAAAAAAAAAACAACAAAGTGAAAAGGTGAAAAGTTAAGATGAGTTTCTTGTAACAAACACTTTAAAAAGATGAGAGACTATGGCCACACATCTGTTAGGATTGTGAAATCCCATGTCCAACTCTATATTATCCGATTAGTATGATATTGTTTATTTTGGATCTAAGACACTGACCCATATGGATTTAATTTTGGGTTTCTCTCCAGAAGGCCTCATACTAATTAGAGTTGGACATCTCTTTATATGTTAGATTCTCCTTTGTCTAATTTTCAATGTGGAACGTTGTTTGATATTTCACATTCTCCTCTCAAACTAAAAACCACACTTATCTCATTTTGTGTGTTTTCTTCCTTTGAAAATATGTCTTACATTCTCGTTCCTTTGAGAATGTTTATCCCACAATATCACAGATTCCTTTGATCTTCTGACTAGTTTCTGCCACAGTGTGAAATCCCATATCTGACTCTATATTATCAGATTAGTACGATTTGTCCACTTTGGGCCTAAGAGGCTGGTCCGCATGAATTTACTTTTGAGCTCCTTCCCAAAAGGCCTCTTACTAATTAGAGTTGGACATCTCCTTATATGTCAAGACTCTCATTTGTCTAATTTCCAATGTGGTACTTTGTTTGATATCTCACAACATCCATTTTAAAATGATACATATATTTTTCAATGATTAAGAATTAGTCACATAACAAAAACAATTTAAAATTAATTTAATAATATCTAAAAACTTTAAACGAGAAACTAGTGAACGGTGATCTTTTAAATTTTTTGAAATGACCTCAGTTACAACAATATGCAGATTTGAACACTCTGAGAGAAGATTAATGTACAAAGATCAAATTATGATAAGGCAGTAATTGTTCATTATCCTCAGGATTCTGAAATTGTCTTGTGAAGCTCTCAAGGAACACACAACCAAGCAAATCAGATGCATCCTCCTCTTCCTTCGACTTTATATCATTATTACTCGGGAGCGTCATCGCTCAGTGAGAATACATCAATTGCAACTGTTTTATTTGATCATTATAAGCCTCTGGTCCTTTGGATTTATATAGAAGCAGAGAACGCAGCTGAGGCTGAGGGCAATTGCTGTGCTTCATGCCGTACAGCACCTCTCGGCACTAAATTACAAAGACATCTTCTATTGGATGCAAAACAAATACTCCATCCTTTACAAGAGTCTACATCACTAACTTCAAAAAATCCTGCCATGTGAATTAGGGATGGGACGGATTGGGTATTCAGGGAATTTTGAGATATCCGGATCCGGATCATTATCCGGCAGATCCATGATTTTACTATCCTTATCTGGATCCGGGGTTCTCGGATATCCGGGTGTCGGATATACTTTTAAAAATTGTAATATCCGGCGAATATCAGGATCCGGATTTGAAATCTTAAAATAAATAAAAAATAATATTAAAATATATAAAATCTTAACAATAATTTAAAAATAAAAATATATATAATGTTTTTAATTATTTTAATGTATTCTATTAATTTTTTTTATATAAAATTTATATATACTATTATAGAAATGAAAATATAATAAATAAAATTAGTTTTTATATATAGATATTACTATTTTAAAAATAATTACAGATCCGTATATCCGGACTAAAAAATTTAGATATCCGGATTCGGATCTGGTTTGGACGGATCCAACATTTTACTAATCGGATCCGGATTCGGTCCCTCCGGATATCCAGATTTTTGGAGCGGATCCGGATCGGATCTCGGATCGAAATCGAATTTCGAATAATTAGTCTCAGGCCTAATGTGAATTAGTATGTAATTCTGGTTTTCTTTTGACGTAAAATAAAAACCTGCCGCATCAAGACATAAGGTCACTACGTTAGGACCAAATCGAAGTTCACATTCCTTCATAGTTTCATTCATTGTTAGTAGTACCCCACTCATATTCTTTGTTACAATTGGTAAAACTGTATAATTTGATAAAACTATAAAATTAAATTATACTAAATTTGAATCGAAAGAAAAATTAAACCATTAAGAAAAAAAATCAGAATTCTATAGGAGATTAAAATTTTTCCATTAAGATTATTTGAGATTTTGAATTATGATCCTTTTTTAAACGGTATCCTGGGAATTTTTTTTTGTTATTTTAAATACTTTTGGGGACATTTTAGCATTTATGAGAAACACATGGGTATCATTAAAAATAATGAATACAAGTGGAACATCGTCGTCTTCTTCATTAAAAAAAAATCTGTGGACTTTGATGAGCTTCACTTCAATGGCCGAGCCAACGCGAATCGTTTCGCTTCAGTGGAGGATACTGCCACCGATTCTATCTTTACTCTTGTGTCTCCCGATCGTCTCGGGAAGTTTCTTCAAACCGTTCAATGTCAGCTACGACCACAGGGCTCTAATCGTCGCCGGGAAACGGCGAATGTTAGTCTCTGCTGGAGTTCACTACCCTCGCGCCACTCCTGAAGTAAAACTATCTCATGCTTCAGTGATTGATTGCTATTGAAATTGTGATCCTTTTTGATTAAATAATTGAAATTTGGATTTCAGATGTGGCCTGACCTCATCGCGAAGAGCAGAGAAGGTGGTGCTGACGTGGTTCAAACTTATGTGTTTTGGAGTGGGCATGAGCCTGTTAAGGGTCAGGTTTGTTATATCTCTCTCTCTCTGTGTGTCTTTTCTCTATCTCTCTATGTGAAGTTAAAGATGGAAACTTTGAAAATGTTCTGTTTCAGTATAACTTTGAAGGAAGATACGACCTTGTTAAGTTTGTGAAGATTGTTGGATCAAGTGGTCTCTATCTCCATCTACGCATTGGTCCTTATGTTTGTGCGGAGTGGAACTTTGGGTATTGTCTTCTCCCAACCATTTGTATCCCTTGTTTTGTTTTTCCCCAGCTTTCTTTATTTTTTTCTCTTGGATTCTTGTTTAGGGGGTTCCCAGTGTGGTTGCGGGATGTTCCTGGCATAGAGTTTCGTACTGACAATGAGCCTTTTAAGGTACATTTTGCTTTTAAGACTATTGTACTTTTTAATGTCTGTTTTAGATTTCCCTTCTAATCATATAATTCTGCTTGATGTTTTGCAGAAGGAGATGCAGAAGTTTGTAACGAAGATTGTGGATCTGATGCGAGAAGCAAAGCTGTTCTGTTGGCAAGGCGGTCCTGTAATCATGCTTCAGGTCGAGTGAGAATTTTGTATTTTCTGAACCTTATTTTGAAAGCAGTGAGCTTTCTTTCCTTTTGTACTCTTGCTATAATGGCTATGATGATGCTTATGTTGGTGACAATCTCTCTCATTGACTTATACAGATTATATATGTTTTTCTTTTTGGCACAGATTGAGAATGAATATGGGGATGTTGAGAAATCATATGGGCAGAAGGGAAAGGATTACGTCAAATGGGCTGCTAGTATGGCTCTAGGGCTTGATGCTGGAGTTCCTTGGGTTATGTGCAAGCAAACAGATGCTCCAGAGAATATTGTAATGTTGCTAACTTGACTTTTTTCTGCACTAAGATACGTATCTTGTCGCTGAGCCTGTCACAAGGCTGATAATTTTTTATAGTCATTTACTTGAGTTCCTAAAGTATGGTTGACATGCCCAGTGTTTACCCACCTGTGCTCATTGATAATGAGTCTTTTAACCAGTTTTTACGTTGATTAACTTTCGAATTTTTAAAGTGTTAACTTTCTTTTAGCAATGAATGATCACTTGTTTTTGAAAAGAGTCCTTTATGTTTCTTAACAAAAAAAAGATGCTACACATATGTTATAGTTCCCTGTAATAAGAAGTATTCCTTTTGACGTCTATCAATCTCTTTTTGCTTTAGATTGATGCATGCAATGGATACTATTGTGATGGTTTCAAACCAAATTCGAAGACCAAGCCAGTACTTTGGACAGAGGACTGGGATGGATGGTATGTTTTTTCTTTGTCACACAGTCTTCTGACAGAGCTTTGCTCTTTTCAAAGAAATGTCTCCTTGAAGTTTTTGTTTCAAGGCCAATGTAGATGGCCTCAATTTGTTTCAGAGTACTTACCTTATCTGGATTGAATGAGTATGTTCGGTTGAATGTTTGAAGGTACACGAAATGGGGTGGAAGTTTACCTCACAGACCTGCTGAAGATCTAGCATTTGCAGTCGCAAGATTTTATCAGCGCGGAGGAAGCTTTCAGAATTATTACATGGTACAACAACTTCGCACTAGATTTTTTTTTTTCTCTTTTCTTGCCCAAGTTCTTTGCAGCATTGTCTTGATGTTTGATATTTCTGTGCGGGTGATTCGGAATTATTTCAAAAACGATTAGTTCCACGAGTTTCTTCCTTCATTTGAGATACTAGGTTCTAGTAAGGCTATGTAGGAGATAATTACGCAACTTGCGTGAGTTGTTGTTGCTCAACTTTATTATTGAATGTATGTGATAAGATTCAATGCTTTCAACCTGTTTGTGCTGCATATATTCATGAGTCTGTTTTATGGTTGCAGTATTTTGGTGGAACAAACTTTGGTCGAACATCTGGTGGTCCTTTCTACATTACCAGCTACGATTATGATGCTCCTCTTGATGAATATGGTGTGTACAAGCTAAGACAAGCAGGAAAGCAGATTGCTAAAAAATATATATACTTATTTATCTAATGAGATTATGTGTGTCCTATGCTAAGGTCTGAGGAGCGAGCCAAAGTGGGGGCATCTAAAGGATCTTCATGCTGCCATAAAACTTTGTGAACCTGCCCTTGTTGCGGCAGATGCCCCTCAGTATAAAAAACTGGGATCAAATCAGGAGGTGTGCTACTACTCTCAAATGCTTGTTGCATATAGTTCACTCTTTCTAAGTTATAATAGACCAATGCTGTTAGATAAGTTCCCTACCGGTTTGATTGGTACTTTCCTTTGCTTGTCAAAAGTTTCACTTGGTTATGATGCCAAGTGCAGTCTTCATTGCCATTTATAGATTTGACTAATGTACTGAACTATATGCTGAAGATTATGGATTCTTACTTGTAAATAACGCCAAGTCCAGGCACACATTTATCATGGGGATGGTGAGGCTGGAGGAAAGGTGTGCGCTGCATTTCTCGCAAACATTGATGAACATAAATCCGCATATGTGAAATTTAATGGCCAATCATATAGTTTACCACCTTGGTCAGTTAGTATATTGCCAGACTGTCGACATGTGGCCTACAACACTGCCAAGGTTTGAATTTCAGTTTCTACTGGTATTGCAATTGCTTGTGCTGTTTCGAATATTCCTGTAGCACATTCAGTGATATCCTTCTTTATTGCGGAATGCTGCTAACTGTGTATGAAATCTTAAAAACAGAGGTGTCATTATGACATTATGCAAGTCTGCTTTAAACTTGACATTCTGCTTTGAACTAAGACGGACTAGTTCTTTGTGAAACTGCCCAATATCTTCTGTTTTGAACTTGAAATTTATGTCTTAATCAGGCAACTGGATTTTTAATTTGCTTCAGATAGTAGTTTCGGTTTTTAGTCTTCCGAAATGGTTCTTGAGATTCTCGTTTTTGGCCTGTTCTTGAGCAGGTAGGAGCACAGACTTCTGTTAAAACGGTTGAACCTGCTATGACTCCTTTAGGTAGTATGTCTATACTGCAAAAAGTCGTGAGGCAAGATAATGCTTCTTACATCTCAAAATCATGGATGGCTCTGAAAGAGCCTATTGGCATATGGGGTGAAAACAATTTCACTACCCAAGGATTATCAGAGCATTTGAATGTTACAAAAGACCAGTCCGATTACCTGTGGCATAGAACAAGGTAGCTATGAGTTGTTATCTATTTCATGATCTAACTATCAGCAATCATTTCAAGAAGCCTTTACATCAAAATTTGACTGTTATGCTCTTGCCAGTTCAGTATTATAGAGGAGTTTAGTACTGTGAGATCTGTAATATATACTAGTTCTTTTGTCTTTTTTAGCTGTAATGGCTTTTCTTCTTCTCAACCAAATGTAGAATAAGCGTATCTGAGGATGATATTTCGTTCTGGAAGAAAAATGGAGCTAACCCAACTCTGTCAGTTGATAGCATGAGGGATGTGTTGCGTGTGTTTGTAAACAAACAACTCTCAGGTAATTTATATCACTTTTTCCTGCTTCTTAGGCGTATCTGTCATTTTACAAATGGACTGGTCCTGTATTCCGTCTGTGTGTTGGTTCATTGTGTTGTTTATATCCACATAAGAGGGTTACATTGCTTACATGAGTGCAAAGTATTAAACTCTCTTTTTTCTAACTTTGTTCGTCTGCTGAATGGAAGTAAAGGCAGTATTGTTGGACACTGGGTGAAGGCAGTGCAGCCTGTACTTTTCGTGCAGGGAAACAATGATTTACTTCTCTTGACTCAAACAGTTGGCTTACAGGTAAAAATACTACTACCCATTTTCTCCTTTTACTTTTGTTCTTACAGCTAACTGTGATCATTTTCGACTTCTTGGCACAGAATTACGGTGCTTTCTTGGAGAAGGATGGAGCAGGTTTTAGAGGCAAAGCGAAGCTTACTGGCTTCAAGAATGGAGATGTAGACCTGTCAAAATCTTCATGGACGTATCAGGTGTAGTTAAAGTGTATATGGTCTAACTAAAACAGATGAACTCTGTGGATTTTTTTTCTTTCTCTCGCTTTATTTGAAATCTGGAGATCATTGTGGAAGCATTTGAATGTTTGGGGTTCATTGTAGGTGGGATTGAAGGGCGAGGCTGAGAGAGTATATACTGTTGAACACAGTGAAAAAGCTGAGTGGAGTACCTTGGAGACCGAAGCTTCACCTTCCATCTTTATGTGGTACAAGGTATGTGAAACATGTTTACGGTTTTTTGTCTCATTTCTCTCTTATTATCATTTCTTATAACTCAACCTTTTCTTTCTACATATTGAACTAGACATACTTCAACACGCCAGACGGAACAGATCCTGTTGTTCTAGATCTGGGAAGTATGGGAAAGGGACAAGCTTGGGTCAATGGACACCATATTGGAAGGTACTGGAGTATCATTTCCCAAAAGGATGGATGTGACAAAACTTGTGATTATCGTGGAGCTTACCATTCAGATAAGTGCACAACAAATTGTGGAAAGCCTACACAAACCAGGTAAATAACTAAGCAGTGACTATTAAACCCCATGGTACTGATCGAATATCTTTCGACAGGTACCATGTACCACGTTCGTGGTTAAAGCCTGACAGTAATCTACTAGTCCTCTTTGAAGAAACCGGGGGAAACCCATTTAAGATTTCGGTTAAGACAGTTACTGCTGGTGTTCTGTGCGGTCAAGTCTCGGAATCTCATTATCCACCTCTGAGGAAATGGTCCACACCAGGTTTCATGAATGGAACAATGTTGATAAACAGTGTGGCACCAGAGATGCATCTGCGTTGTGAAAAAGGGCATGTAATATCCTCCATCGAGTTTGCTAGCTATGGAACTCCAAGAGGTAGCTGCGAGAGGTTTTCCACCGGGAAATGCCACGCATCCAAATCGTTATCAATCGTCTCTGAGGTAAATGTTAACATAAATAGCTATAAAATTGGTTCATAGCAACTGTGAAACATGACTTTAAAAAGTCATTGTTCTCTTCGACAGGCTTGTCAAGGACTCAACAGCTGCTTCATTGAAGTGTCAAATACTGCATTTCAGAGTGACCCATGTAGAGGAACTTTAAAGACATTAGCGGTTATGGCACGATGTTCGCCTTCTCAGGACACGAGTTACCTCAGTTTTTCGACAGCGTGAAGCTGCTTCAGAACTACGAACAACTGTTTTTTACATGACTAATATCCTGAAGATGACCACAGTTGATCAACTAGTAAGAAGAACATGCCTCATCACAAAGCTTTTTGCTTTGATATTTTATCTTTCAGAGGCTGAAAAGTTGAGTTTGATCTTGTTCATCGTTGTGTCCAATCTCCACTTGAAACCAATAAACTCCAAACCATCTTGAATGTTTCTGCTTGTACAGTTTGTTGTTAATGTTCGGCAACACTCGGCTGTTGTAATGTTTTAGACTCGATTGTCATAAATGCATTATGTTTGTCTATGCGTTACGCATTATATACTAAGAGCACCTTCGTCGCATAGATTTTTTTAAGAGTTTTTGGATTAAAATAACAAAAAGAAGAAACATGTGAATTTGCCAATTTACCAAATTCCATGAAATATATATCACTACTAATTGGAAAACGAAGTCAATGACCAAAAACACTCTTTTCATATTTTTACCTTGTTAACTATAAACACAATATTAGTATACTATTTGTCTATTGTTATGCTTTCTTTATATAGTATAGATACATAATAATATACTATAACATATCTTATACTATATATAGTTAGATGTTAAATGAAACAAAATTAGGCTGATTAATGAATGAAAATTATATGTATAAAAACAAATATTGTTGATCAATGTTGTTTTCAATTTGAGAATCTGATTTTTCGAAAATAGTATAGCACTAGTAATATTACAAAAAGTATATCACTAGTAAATAAATAGTATAGAGTTGTGATAGAGCTGATATAGAGTTGTTCAAAAAAAAAAGCTGATAAAGAAATGTATATGATTACTGAGAAAATGTAATTATATAGAATAGAATGGCAGTATGTTCTATACTATGACGAACATTTTTTTTTTTTGAAAAGTATGATTTAAAACATTCAAATCATATTATACAAAAAACTATTATACCTTTTCAGTTGAATTTAACTTTTGATTTATTATATACTTGAAGAATATCTAAAAATAAGATTTTAGAGAAAATAAATAAGCGAAAAAGATTAGAAAGGGTAATATAATATATATTATAGAAATGATGGAATATAATTTTGGGGGGGGGGGGGGGGGGGGGGTGGGTTAGTTAGTATTTTATAATTTGTTTGATGTATATCTCATACAAATCAGTGATGTTTTTTCATTCTTGTCCATCTTTTTTCTTTATGTAAACTGTAAACTCTGATAACGCAAAACATGATATATAATACTATGATATCAAGATCTAGACAAACGGGAAAAATAGCGAAACATTACAAGAGTTACAACGGTGGTGGTAACCAAAATGCTCGGGCTCGTCCTCTCTGCGAACCTCCTCGATTCGAGTATTGATCTCCATTGTTTTGAGAGGGTTTTGAATTTGAGAATGGATTTCAGTGGCAGTCGAAGGAAGATGTCTTCAAGTAGGTCAGGAACTAGGTACATGGGATTAGGGTTATCTTCTTCCGCAAGCTATTGTCTTGATCATTGGTCTTGTCTAGAATGTTTGTATAAGACAGCCTGAAGAGTTTTGTCTTAAACCTAAGTAGGGATGTCAATAGAGCTACCGGGCTCTGCCCAAAACCCGCCAATATTTGAGTTCAGTCTGGTCCGGTCTGCAAATATTTTAGAGTCCGGTCCAGTTTTGCTATAGCGTTTTCGTGTTTTTCTTCTTTTTTTGGCTTCTCAAAATAAATTGTTATAGCACTGTAACTACCATTTTTACCATTTTAAAACATGCAAGTTTTCATTAAAAAAATTAGCTTAGATTTTTCGTCTTCAAATATAAAGCCAGTTTAAACCCTTTTCTTGACAAAAGTGTCTTTATACACTTCAAGACCATAATATAAACAAACCCAATTTAACAAAATATTAATAATTAAATTAAAACTAAAATTAAATATCTAGGAGAGCAAACTCTTATGCTAAACGCAGACAAATGTTCCATACTTCGTATTTTGAAAACTACAAGTTCATGTTGAAGATTGTTTGTTAGTGTAATTTTTTTATAAAATTTTAGCAATGCTCATGTTGAAAATTTGAATTCTTAAATGTATTACTAGTGTTTTATAGTTTTTCCTTTGCAAAAACTATTCTTAGATCAGCCACTGATGTGAAACGCCTCCTCGACTCGAGTATTGATGTCCATTTTTTGAGAGGGTTTTGAATTAGAGGATGGCTTTTAATGACATTCGAAGGAAGATCTCTTCCAGTAGCTTGGGAACTAGGAATGGCTTTAAATATTTTACGTTTTATTAAAAATCTCAAAAGGCTTTACCATGGGAACTAGTAGCTCTGGATTTTAGGTTATCACACTTTAACCATATAACTTATAAGTTTGTGTTAACATCATGGATGTATCACTCGAATCTATGTGTATAAATACATGTTGTTAACAAATAACATATAAAATTACGTAATTCCATATACATATACTATGAATGATCGTTTTCTTCAATTGTATATTTTTACATAAATGTATTCTTAAGATAAAGGAATTACAATTTGTATTCATTTAAGTTGTAATTTCAATTTCTCATGGAAAGAATTAAACAGTATAAAAAATTGAATCCATATAAAATAAGAACATGTGTTTCAAAAAAAAAAAAAGAACATATTGGCCCCCTCCATCCTCCTTCCGTAATCTCTTCGTTGATTTCTATCTTGGAGTATTCCATTAATCTCTAATAATTTCAAACTTTCGTATATGGATTTGCCTGAGTTTTATTACAAAACTGAGGGTACTTTGGAGAGCATCCCCATGCATGATTCGCACGCATAGCACCATAGCTTATAATATTCTCCGTGCTATTTTTTTGGTTTGAGTCCTCCTTCGTGCTAATTTTTTGGTATGAAACATCATTCGTCTTATTTTTTGGGTATGAAACATCCGTCATGCTTATCGTAAACGTCTCGAAAACTAGAATAATTAATAGAATGAGATATAAAACCGAGACCGTATTCAACGTCGCCATGAATCTTTAAGACGAAGTAAACTAAATGGGTTTTCACTTAGTTTTTTTTTCGTAGATTTCGAAATTTTGTTTGGTGCTTTATATAAATGGTTTATCGTGTTTGCTAAATAAAGTTAATAGTTTTAGAAGGTTCCTTAGTTACGTAATTTCAACAAGAACTCAGTTTTACAATTATAGCTATTGTTTGTTAGTTTTAACAAAAAAATACTGTTTGTTAGTTTTAACAAAACAAAATATTGTTAAAGAGTCAATTCATTCTTAAAAAAATATGTGGACGTTGAATTCGCAACTCTTAAAAATTTGGTTAGTTTCACTTCACAAAGTAATTATATTCTAACTACACAAAAAATGTAATAGAGAAATATAACAAAAACAACCGTTTGAGAGAATTTTGTTCATTAGTAATCTGTTTGTTCAACTCGTTTGTGTGTTCTACATTTTTACAAAATTAACCAGAAATTTGGTAGACCGGCTAAAGAAATGTTGAAGGGTCTTGAAGTAGTATAATGAACCTCAAAGCTTATTAAAGGGTGTTTAACGTATAAGCATATGTTTTCAAACAAAATTAATCACATAGTCCATACGAAAGCAAACGTAAGAAGTCAAAGTTTGAGCAATGAAAATCCAGACAGAGTCAGAGCTGTACGATAAAGAGAGAGATCGGTTGGGTAACAATATTCCTGTTCTGAAATTTTAATTATTCAAACCACAAATACCGAGAGAGAGAAAACTTACTGTAAGTAATTTCCTCGACAATACGAATTAGAAATCAACTGGACAACAAAAGACTTTAAGATGCATGGACAACTACAAACCATTTAGAAGTCTAATAGCAATGAAATTTTTTTTTAAGTCTTTCTTCTTTATAGAAAAAGCCTAATTATGTCTTCCTTGTTCCGGCGAGATTAGCCACCACCTTGTTCAGTGACAAGATCAATGAGATCTCCTTCTTCCATCATCAGCTGTGGTAAATAATTATATTAATTAACCTTGAATCGGTAAACATTACAAGGTTTAAAAATGGGAAGGGGAGGATGAAATTTTAACTTAAAAAGAAAAAAGAGAATTAATTACCTGAGCAGGAGTTTGTCGTGGCTTGAGCTCTTTACGGCCGAAGATGAATCTGACTGTTCCTTTCTCTAAGTTTCTCTTGGTGCAGCATGCATCCATCAGTTTCCTCATATGTGCATTATAACCAATCTTATAAACATCCTCTCTTCCATCCTTTGTTTAAAACACATGTGTGAGTTTCCATTTAATTCTTGTTATAAATAATATTAAGATTTAAAAAATAGAAAATGCTGTAATCATTATTCCTTTAATTTCATAAAAAGCATAGAAGATGATATTTTTCTGTTTAAGGAAAGTTGGCCAGATCGAGCAGGAGCAAGAACATAAGAGAAGTTTCTACTTAAGTAAAGAGAACAAACAACACTATAATCTCAGGGCAGCCATCTTGAGAAGATGCAGAGAGAAAGAGAGAGAGACCTGTTGGGTCTTGACCTTGAGTGTAATCTTCTTTTGTGGGGTAGGAGATGGAGACCTCTTTGAAGCAGTAGAAGCAGAGATCGTCGTTGATGAACTCACCATTGTTGAGTCAACACAAAACAAGAAAGTATACTAAAATAGTGAACAAACGTTATCTCTATACTCTAAGAAGCTCTTAGGAGAATTTAGAGGTTTATTGGTTTCTAGAGAGAGAAGACAGCAGAGTAAAAAGAAATGTGAGATGGTGAAGAAAGTTAAAGAGAGCTTTTGAGCATTAAAGGACGATCCTCGCACAAGACTACTATTGGTCCATTCTCTCTTTTTTACTTTCCTTTTTTACCCTTGGTCTCGTGTTTTTTTGTTGCCTCCGAGTCATCAACATCATGCATTGTTACACATCCCAACACTCAACAGTGCGTTGAAACTTGTACGACTCATAGGAAAATGCTTATAACGTACAAATTCAAACATATTTCAATTGATACAAAAGAGGGAAAAAACAAAAAGTGATACATCTGTTAGAACTTATAAGAAACTGGACTAAGATTTCGTTTATTCTCCAAATCAATAACATCACACCTAGAGAGAGGAGTCTCGTCCTAAAGTGAATGTCCATGCCTAAAAACTTCTCTAACGAATAAATAATCTGACCTTTTTTAAACTCCACAAAGTGTCTTGAGAATATGTAAGAGACACTGAAGCTGTGTGAGAACTGAGAAGGAATGGATCCATCTACAAGAGGAGAATATCCGATCATCATCATTATTTCATCCTCGTCATCGCCATCATCATCATTATCATCAAGAATTTATATAATCTGGAGACTGTATGATTCTGATCAGCTCCTTGAGGTTAGCTAGAACCTGACGTGGTCCTAGACTATTTTCTCCAACAAAGTTCTGGAGTTGCTCGATGTTCTGTGATGTGATACTATGGTTAGATGAAGGGAGAACTAAATATGCATTCGTTTCTTTCAAGAATCAGCGATAAGAAACTGAATAACTGTCTTTAACTAACCTTGTTTAATAAGAAGACAGCATACGCAGCTCGAGTTGTATCTTGACCATCCAGAAACAGAGGAAACTCTACAAATTTAGCGTTTTCGGAAAGTGTGGAAACTGGAGACATATCAGAAGCTGAAGGCTCAATGTAAGGCGCATAGTCCCGAATATATGTTTTGGAACCACCTAGGCGCAAAGGATAACGAATAGGCACTCCCAAGTAAGGAGCTAATAGAGACACGGCCTGCAAAATCCAACCAAGGAAGCCTTATCAACAATGATTCCTGAAAACCGCAGCCACGAGATTCAAAGCCGCACACAGAAAAAATGAAGTATGAAGTAAGTTTTAACGCTAGATAAGTAGCTGAGGAAAGAGAACGGAACATACATGAGCTACATATCCTAGGGCAGTTGCTGACTTCTGAACTTCTTTCTTGTCAGTGAAAAAGCTCATCTTTGTAAATGGGGCCATACTAAAAGTCAACCCCAAAATTCTCACGGATCCTTGAATCACAGGCTTAGTCCCTACTAAAGCCACAGAAAACAAGTCAAGAAGGTTAGATGCTGCAATAAAAACTTCTTTTCAAACACTAACGACAGCAAAAGGCAAAATATATCTTCTTACTTCGTATAATAAGCTTTTAGAGTGAAACTATACAACTGACCTAATCTACTGCCACCTGGAAATGATTCCAGTTCTTGGTCTTGCGAAGGTCCAGCCTCGATCTTCAAAGGGTAGATAAATGAAACTTGAGAAATCATATACTGCTGCCTCTTCCTCAGCTTATTCGTTACAGTCTTTATACGAGCATAACCACTCTCTCCTTCTAGTTGGCAGTTTGATTCCTGCAACAGAAATGGAAGCTTAAATAAAGTATCTATGATTCAACCATTCACCAATTAATCAAAGCATGGAGAATCTACAGTAGAAAACCAGTTTGCCTTCTCGAAACAATTGTCATCAAATCATTTACTCATAATAGAACAAGGATACAGTTGAATAAGAAGAATTATAAACGCAAATAGACACACACAAACTATACGATAAGCCAACGATGGGGCCAAGGGAACATGGGGAAACAACTAATTTGAAATAGCCACACACCATATAGTCCCAATTTATATGTGAAACAACTAACTCGAAATAGCCAAACACCCTCAATAGGAAATGTACAGGTAATGCATATTGCTTCTTACAAATGTTTTTTTTTTGTGCACTAATGAGATCATACCTGCAATTTCGTTTTAGCGATGGAAAGGGTTGTGCCTCCAACTAGCAAAGACCGCACTTCAGCACTGAGATCATCCTCTTTCTTTTTAAGATCCTGCTCAGTGACTTTGCAAGCAACCGATGTCTTATCCACCATCAATTTCTTTGCTTCCAGCCTCTGACGCATCTCTTCAAGTTCATTAGCACGTCTCAATGATTCAGCACTAACCTGCCCGAAATTTAGCCGCCCGCTAATCCGCGGGCTAATCAATTAAAGCTCATCGAGTAGACAAAGTAAGAGATAAAACAAGATGCCTCACAATACAGTTTCAAACGCTAACCACTTAATGCATCAAAAACAATAAGACTACACAACAAAAGACCATATCTTCCGCGTAATGACCACACAATTGGTCCTCATTAAAAATTGCCTTAAGACAATGCCACTAAGTAAAAATTAATGCTTTCAGACCAGACAACATAAGGCCAATAGCTTCGGTCCTAACAATCCACTTATTACGGTAAAATTCTCAAACGCTAACTAAGCAGTGCATCGAAAAATAATAAGACCCAACAACAAAAGGTTATAGCTTTGAATGAGTTTCTAGCTAAGCATCATCCACATTCCTTAATACAATGCCAAAATTTGATGCTTTCTAATAAAAACCAGACAAGCTCAAAAAAGGACAACACATGGGTAAGAGAAAGAAACCTGAATAAGAGAGTCGAGTTTGGGCTGAAGGGCTAACTTCTTCTCCTTAGCTAACTTGAGAGCAGAAGAGAGACTCCATAACCGAGTGAGCTCATTGTCGAATTCTTCCCACTCGACAACCTTCACATCCTCTTCTCGATCGCCTCTTGAAGAACTTGGCTCCGTTTCTCTTTCCATCAACAATTTTCTCGGAAACTACGCAACGGAATCAAGTCTTCGATTTTCATCACCAATTTTGTAGGAACTCGATGGATCGGATCAGAACAATCACAAACCCTAACTAAGCTGATCGGAATCGGAAGAAAATTGACTCAACTGACCATGATTGGTTCAATCGAAGAAGGCAAACGAAGGAGAGATCGATATGTAGTATCAGATTATGCAGGATGAAGAAGCTTCTCAGGCTTTTTGAATCGTCGTCCTCTGTGTTTTTTTTCCAGGTTTCGCAGATTTTTTTTTTAAGTTTTCTCATTTTAGGAAAGAGAGAACATCTCTCGGGTCAGAGATTTTCGGGCGGGTATTTTGGATAGAGCGGGTTAAGCAAGTAGGGACCGTTGGATCCGCTCTACTGGTGCGATTTCTCGTGGAAAGCATAAGCATGATTCTTTAACCGAAAGTTGTTTGTAACAAACCAATTCTTTTCCAGCCGGTTATCTCGATTTTGGACCGGTTATCTTGTAATCGATCATACAACTTGAGAGAGAGATACTGTATAAGGTTGTATACATCCTCCTTTGAAATTCGACTAGATTTTACAATTAAATAATGTATTTAGAACGTGTTATTGAAAGAAAAATAAAATAGAAAATTATTAAGTATAATTATTTCAAATATACCTTTTTAAGAAATTTTGTCACGAAAAACTCCAAAACAAAAAAAAGACCAAAATATTTTATTAAAAAAATAAAAATCTATATATCCTAGATATATAAATGCAAATAAATAAATTAAAAATATCAATAAATAAAAAAAAAATTTATAGTTTCAAATTATAAGTTTTCTAAATTTAAGAAAGAGAAAGAGAATATCCCGGGTTGGATACTTCCGGGCGGGTATTTTGTAAAGAGCAGTAGGGACCGTTGGATCCACGATTCAACTGAAATGCGTGATTATTTAACCAAAAGTTGTTTGTGCCAAACCAATACTTTTCCTATCGGTTTTGGACTGTTCTTATTGTGTAATCAAATTTGGATATCTCAATCATATAATTTAGGAAGGAGAAAGAGACAAGGTTGTAACTATACGTCATCATTTACAATGAAAAAAAAACAAATTTATCATTGTGGAAATTCAGAAAATTAATTATACATGTAATAAATAAGAAATTTTTTGAAAAAGAAGATAGAGAGATTTTATAACTGTTTTGAACCATTTATGTATATATTAATTGTAAAAAAATTATATTATTCTTTTGAATGAAGATTTCAATATTTTTTTTTCCAGGTATCCGGACCTCTCACTTAATCCGACTATCCCACCGCGTCCAACCGGAACTGGCGAGGAAGGTCCTGGAGGCCAAACGGAAACCATGTTAAATCCGTTGTGGCCGGGACTCGAACTCGTGATGGCAGGCACCTCAGCCGAGGTTTCTTTACCACCAGGCCACGGGACCCGGTTAAAATGCATTATCCATTCGATATGGCCAAAACGAAATGGTAGAAAACATGGGGGAGACACATCAGTCATCGGCATCTTTGCTAAAGTTCATTGATAAAGGAGCGAAAACCGCATATCTTCTCTGTGCATGGGAGGGAGTCGAAGGCTTTCCATAGCTTTAACGGTCTGGTTTACTACAAGAAGCTAGGTATTAGGGACAAAGGTCCCACATCGGGTATTGGAAGGGATCGTTAGTAATATATAAGATAGATGGACCACTCCACTTATCACCAATTGGTTTTAGGTTGGAAGTCCATCTAGCTTAACATGGTATCAGAGCCCGATCCGAACAATCCAACCCGACCCATTATCGATCCAGCCCAAAGTCGGCCCATCGATCCTTGCCCAAACATTCCGAGATTGATGCTCAGAGAACCATCATCTCGAGGGGGCGTATTAGGGACAAAGGTCCCACATCGGATATTGGAAGGGATCGTTAGTAATATATAAGATAGATGGACCACTCCACTTATCACCAATTGGTTTTAAGTTGGAAGTCCATATAAACCCGAATCTAACATGGTATATTAGGGACAAAGGTCCCACATCGGGTATTGGAAGGGATCGTTAGTAATATATAAGATAGATGGACCACTCCACTTAAAACCAATTGGTTTTAGGTTGGAAGTCCATCTAGCTTAACACTAGGGAGTTGGGAGGGTTTAAGTTGTTTATCAAATTCAATTTATGCTTCTACAAACTCTATAACAAAGAAGCACTTGTTGTAAAAAAAGTTTTTTTTTATTTGAATAAATTTAACAATCTTTCCGAAAAAGTACCAAAATGCATTTTAGAAAGTATATATTATGAACCATTTATGTCATTCCTAGATTTGGGTCATTATCTTGATTCTTGAATAATGATGAAACTCTCTCAAGAACCCTACTCACCGCAATTTCAAACGCATCTCCAATCCTGTCCGGTCCAACAGCCCCCGGTTTTGCATAGATTATCTTCGGTATAATCTTCTCAACCTCATTCCTCATACTCAAAACTTCTTCTTCACTAATCATACTCAATACCTTCTCAATACTAACCTTACCATCTCTCACATCTTCTTCCGAAATGTAAACCGAATACTTGGTATAATCATCCGGGAAATGCCACTTGTACTGAACCGAATCGAGGCTAAAGAAAACCGGTATACAACCGGCTAAAACCGAATCAAAGGTTGATCTCCTTGTAGGTGTATCTCCTGGTGGTTGTAAACAGAACACCGAATCTTGAAATACCTCCATCACCTTAACCGGGTTACCACAATCTTTACTTGGTGTATCACAGTTAAGAAACTTGCATCTTTCTTGTGACGCAAGGCACTGTTTTATAACCTCTCCTCTTATAGATTCCTCCATCTCCGGCCTTGGAGCTCCGACAAACGAGAACAAGTATCGTCTCTGAACCATTCTCACTTGCCTCTGCCATGTCTCAACCTCGGTTCTGGTCTTTGGATGGAAGTAAGTTGGATAAGGAACCGCAAACTCGTTGCTACAACAAGAGTTTGTCTCGATAGATAACATCGTCATGTTCTCACACTCAGGCAACCGCATCAGTTTGTTTCCCCAGTCAGAATCTTGGTCAGAAACCCTTCTGAAATCACGACCAACCCGCCCCGTGACAAAGAAGTGGTCTCGTCCGCGCATTTTCTTCCACTCAGGTCTCTCCCTAAGCCATTGAGCAAGATCTTCACCGAGTTCGTCTCTGAGCTTCACGTTGTATCCCCAAAAGCGTCTCACGTCGAAGCCAGCGTAGAACGGGACGAAGATCGCAGAAGAGAGGGAGGAGTCGTTG
This sequence comes from Brassica juncea, assembly GCA_018703725.1. Classification (NCBI taxonomy): domain Eukaryota; kingdom Viridiplantae; phylum Streptophyta; class Magnoliopsida; order Brassicales; family Brassicaceae; genus Brassica; species Brassica juncea. The sequence goes on along the minus strand of CM031935.1, from coordinate 51,349,155 downwards.
GTCAAACACTCATAGTGTCTCATCTTCTCTCTGAAGATAACCTCAAGCATGAACTGGTTCGTCGAGTACCAAGAACCGGTCTCGGTGGTTAATACACGAGTTGTGTGGTTATGTTCATCCTCCAAGATCGGTGGACCGAAGCCGGAGTTAACCAGGTACTTACACTTATTGCGTAACTCGGCATATGATTCACAACTCTCGATCAGATCATCATTGAATCTACTGGGGAGATTGTGGATATAGACATACCTTCCGGCACAAGTGTCTGTTTCTCCTTGTTTAATCTTTGGAGTGATATTTAGGGCTTCTTGGTCGGAAAGAAAGAGATAGGTTACGGTTTGGTTGATGAGAGGGACAAAGAGTATCCAGAACACAAGTACTAGTAATATGTGAATTAAAAGATTTGGAGCTTGGTTCCTCACAATCTTTTTCTTTCTTGGATTGAATTTCTCCATTGACTTGAAGATGTGAATTAAAAGTCTATTTTGTGAAGATAAGATTGTTTCACAGAAAAAATTAAAGAATTTGTTTTCTCTGTGCATCAATTAAAATGATTTCCTATACTTATTTTTTTTTTTTGCAACGCCACATGTATGTTGTGTCTGAAATATAAAATGACACTGTCCCTAATATTTTAGAGAATTTATATAGATATGGTAAGTGCCATTACCTAATGAAACACGTCAAGCTTATATTGATACAATCATTCAAACTCAAATGTTTTAATATGACCTTTGACACTTTGACAAATAAAATAATACTAATAAAGAAAGACCTAAACACTAGATAAACTAAAATATTAGAACATCATTCGTGGCTATCTCACCAAATTTCAATTGGATTATCAATATTTAGAATTAAATGATATGGAATAATTTATTTCAATTCCAAAATATTTTTTTCCATTTAACTTAGGAATGAAATATTCATTCTATTAATTCCATAAATAAGAAGACAAAAATACAAAACAAAAATATTACATAATAATTTGATGAAGAATGAAGAAAATGAATATATTCCAGTTTTCACTATAATCTATTTATGTTATTTCATTAATTTATATTCCACTAATTCTTACACACATTTATCGGTTATTTACCTGAGAGAAAGAAACAAATTAAAGAAGAACAAAATAATTTCTCGATGGAAAAGATAACTAAAAATCAAGAAACTTAGAAGTTTATTATCAAGGTTTAAATCTTTTATCTAATATATAACTTAGAAGTTTGACTGCGCCATATGAAAAACAAAATGACACAAAAACTTAAAAGTTCAGAATAAATAATCATTAAAAGAAACGAAAACAAGATAATAGTTGAACTTGATTCAAATTTCAAATGACAAGAAGCAGTACCAAAAGTTCAAAGATTCTGCGTCTGTTTTCTCAGCATGTCTTTCAAACAGAACCAACAACAAATTCCCACTAATTTTAAAAAGAAACTAAAAATCAGGTAGCGTATTCGAACGCCTGTGGAGGTTGTGGCTCGTCATCTACAGCCATAGCAGAGGCTGTGGTTCCTTGTGTAGCCGCAGCTGCACCAGTAGCAGGGGAAGCTGTTGAAGTTGGTGCATCGGTCAGAGAGAGAACCTCTGGCTCGTGTTCACGCAAGTCTTTGAGAAGAACGAAACCCGATGGAGCTAGCTTCACTGGTACGTATCTGCTGTCTTCAAGTAACTTTATGTACTTCTCTTGAGCTGGGACTACTCGTGCTGGGTTTACTAGAATCTCAAAAGCTGCCTCTGGCTCTGCAGCTTTCTTCTCCACCGTTGCTGTGCTATCAACCTGACAGTAAAGTGTGATTGTAAAGAAAGAAGCAACCTTAGACGTCTAACAATCACAGGAACTACTAGAAGAGGCTAAGATACATTACCTGCATAGAGTCTCCTTCCTTCTCAGTTGCTTCTTTTCCTTTTCCAGATCCACTTTCATTGACAGGCTTTTCTGAACCAGATGCTTTCTCAGCATTAGCTTTCTGCTCTGCATCTTTCTTAGCCCTAGCTTTGGCTTTAACTGAGGTTGAGAGAACAGCCGTTGGAAGTTTGGCAGCGGTATTGGCTGTAGGAACTGTGGTGGGTTTTGGGTACTCAAACAAAGACGGTTTCGCATGTGACATGAACTCAAACTTCGGGACCTTAAGGTCGTAGTTTAAACCGATGAAAGCGGTTGGTGAGAAGGCCAAGCTAATGAAGTAGATCAGAGGGTACCAGTACCAAAACTGGCTGAAGACAGCGAGGCCAATAACAGCAGTGACTTTGTCGTGTTTAGTCTTAGAGAGCAATCTTATGGTAACGTTCCTACCACCGGCATCGAGGATACCAGAGGCCAGAATCGCTCCCATCTTGCTCATTGTATCTTCGTGCTTGTCGAGTATGATCTTCTCAAGTTGGCGCCTACAAAACATATATTAAAACCCAAGTTTACCAAACAATATTCTCTAAATCCCCCCAATGCTGAAGAGAGAAAGATATGTACTAACCTGAATGTTCCAACACGAGAATCGCTTGCTTCGCTGATTTGGACCATCACCATGGCCATTGCAATCAAAGCACCTTGACGAACAAAGTCAACCACATCTGATGTAAGTGGCTCCAACAAGGATATTGCTTCGCTGAGACCAGTGCCTGCACAAGAAATACCGACAGCAAGTGCCGCTCCATAGCGAACATGTGGGTTGTACGACTCAGAAAGTAACGATACAATACGAGGAGTCTACATAGAAGACAAAAAAAAAACAATAAGTGAGGATAAGCAAACACAAGATCCATGGAAACACTAAAGAAACAGAAGTAAGGGAGTAGCTGAGACTGACCTGCTCTGGATCAGAGTACAAGACAAATCCAAGTGCCAGAACGGCAGTCCTTCTAACATCATCACTAACATCAGATACAGCAAAGTGTAGCAATTGGCGAATCGCCTTATTGTTTGCTGTTCCACTGTAAGCCAATGCCAGTGCGTACATGCCACCATAACGGATGATAGGATCTTGATCTCTAGTCATCTGCTCAATCAAAGTGTCTGCTCCTTCTTCTCTGCCGTATACTGTCAGAGCTATGCCTAGAGCCAATCCCCTAAAAGAAGCATACCAGAATGCTGATTAGTGAAACGTTAGATCAAGAAGCAAGATATGTTGGACCCTCATCACCAAAAAGATTTCCTCCAACATTACCTTATTATCTTCTCGTGCTGTGTCTCATGAGCATAAGCGAGCATCTCACTTGCCTTTTCAGTCGCAGTTCCAACCAACAATAAACCCATGCTGATGCCAGCAGCTTCACCAGCAACCGCACTGTCGGTATAAAGCACGCTTTTCACATCATCATATATCTCTTCATCAGCTGTCCCAAGTGCTGACAAACCAAGACCCAAGCAAGCTCCATGTTGAATGACCTGCATCCAAATTTTCGGAATATCAATTATCTGAACAAAGAAGTTGACATGAATTGAGACAAAATATCAAGTAAGATATCAACTAATCACCTCAACATTGGTACTGCGTAAGCTATCACGAAGAAACTGTTTGATTCCCTCGCCATGGTTCGCATGGATAAGCCCAAGGGCATACAAAGCCCCTCCTTCGGAATAAGGACTTCCACCACCACCTGCTCCTCCCTGAGGCAAGTATGGAGCCATCAAAGACCTACCCTGTTGCAGGTGACCTCTATGAATAACACCTAATCCCGCCGTAGCACTAAACTTAGCCCAATTGGTGGCCCTGCTTAGCCAATCCTGTCAATTAAGAGGTGAATAAAAAAATGAGAAGCGAGTTAAAAACACTAAACCCACACAGTCAACCTCAAACATAAGGACAATATTGAGTCTAAATTTACCAAATTCTCTCTAAGAAAAGTGTCCACTGTAGTTCCAGCATGCATGATGGCATTAGCATATATTGTAGCACTGTGGCAAACACTGTTCCGCATCTCAACAGACTGTTTGATTGTCTTCAGTATCAGTAGGTCCGATCTATAGCAAGATAATATATCAATGAAGCATATGATTACTTCCTGAGATAAACGACTTCAGAAGAAAAAGTATTTCGTTTTTAAGATATCTAAACTTCAACAGTAACTTACTTGTTGTGGCTGTAAAGAAACTGAAGAGTCAGCTGAATAGATGTCTCCCCAGATAAAATTCCCTTAATCTTGGTTAGCCTTTCAGCATATGTAGCGTCAACTGGATCGGTCTCGTGGACAATGGTTGGAGCTGGAGTTGGAGTTGGAGCTGGAGCGGGAGCTTGAGCTCCATCCGCCATCTGAACATCCCCCGCGGGATTCTCATTTGGAGCATCAGTAATTTCAACGGCCTGAACTGTTTCTACAATGCGAGTTTTAGGAGCAGGGAGGCGATCTCTAACACTCAAGAGAAAGGCCTGGTGCTCGTTCTCTACAAGATCAAATGCAATTTGCAAGGCTAATAAAGCATCGTCCTTGCTCTCTGAGCGAAGAAGCTTCTCCAATATGCTTGCAACACTTTGTGGTTCATCCAAAAACATGAGACATTGACAAATGCTCAAATAATCAGGAGAAGGCAGCTGCTGGTAAACTTTAACAAGTAAAGTAAGCACCTGAAATAATAGACAAGGATGTCATTGTCATCACCTTTCTCAATACAAGCATTGACACATCTCGGATAGGTATCACAAAATAGGACAGGATTTCAGTTAACGCTTATAGGCGGAGAATGCTAGCAAACTGAGATTACGTGTCACTACAAAATGATCACAATGTCAGCTAGATGAGGCATACTGTTCTACTCAATCAAATATAATCAGAACATCTACTTTCTATTCGAACAGAGTCTGAAACCATTAGTCTTTTGCTTACCTCATGTCTGTACTCTCTGCGGTTAACAAAGGAATGAGAAACATTGATGCAATATGCTAAAGTCCCCTGAACATTATCGCTCTTTGTGATAGCTTCCTCCAACTTATCCAATCTCCGGCATTCTATCGCAATGCCCATGGCCTGTTGATACTTTCCATCAGTGATGCATCTGCAGAAAGAAAAAATAAGTAAGAATAACTCAGGCACTAAGATGATTAGAGTAATAAATGTGTAGGCATACATACTTTTCAAGCATTCTTTCAACAATGGCCTCCAGCCTGGGATCAATGTCCACCATATCATTAGACTCGACTGCCTTTGATCTGAGACTGGCATATTCATCTATTGCTTTAGCTGAAAACATAACAGAAGAATCTGGTGAGTAAACATTTATCCAACTTCAATATATTCCTGGCTTACATAAATGTTGCAGTCAACAGTACCCTAGCTAGAGCCTATAGTCAGAGAACCACAAGAAAAAGAGTAAACATAGAAACAAGCTTCTCAATCCTCACCTAGAAGCGTATGAACATAATCAGTATCTTCTGAAACATCAAACTGGGGTCCGGCTCCAAGGGCATAGGACAACGAATCATTTAGCTCGCCCAAGTAGTAGAAAACCTGAGATAAGATTCGTTCATCAGCAAGAGAAAATTATCGAGGAGAAAAACAACCATCATGCGTTCAGTGTAACAAATACACATTTCCCCACTAACATATATATACCAAATATCATCTGCAACGAGACACCAATTAAGTTAGCAAACGCTAGATCGTACCTTAGACACCAACAAAGCAGCAAGCTGCCTTTGATGCAAATCGAATTCTTCATCTTCATATAAACTCTCACTGAAAACAAAAACGTCTCATGAGTCAAGCGGTGTAAAAAAAAATCAATGTAGAGATCTAACATGTCCAGGAACAAGTTAGAACTCAATTACACAAAAAAAAAAACAACTGATTGCTAAACCCTGATATGAACCCAATCTACAACTATCACTACAGAAACTTGCTAAAGCTAGACATGTCAAATAAAAAAAACTAATCTTTTCCTTATCCTCACCCTTAGATCTGCATCGCCACAAAGTATCTATTAAAAGCCAAAAACTTTCGAACTTAATACACCCAAATTGAGAAAACCCAAGCACAAATCGAGCTCAACTAATCCAAATCGCGCAACCTTCTGTCCAATTCCCAAGAAACCAAACAAAAACCCTAATTCTCAAACAGGCAAAATGAAGAAAAGTTACATGATTGGAACGCTGGTGGAGATCTCGGGCCAGAATCGATCGACCAAGTTGTTGAGATGCGAGAGGGCATGATGCTTCAAGGAAGGCTGAGGCTCGTTGAGCATTGCCAGCAACCCTCCCGCTGAACTAACCATAACGGCGGCCATTGATGACGAACACTAATCGAAATTGAAAAAAAAAAAACCCTAATTAAAGGAAGCAAATCGAACAAGAAACTCGTCTTGAATCTCTGCCGGATTCGAAGTGTTTTTGAGCTGGAGAAGAAAAAGGGACTTGGATGCAAGCTTAATCGAATATTTTAGACTTACCCAACAAGTCAGGATATTAGAAAACTTCCCCGAAAGTATACGTTAATTAGACTTTGATCATTTATACTTCGTAAATTATGTAGTTGATCCCTTGCTGTTTGATATTTACAAAATACGTCCAATACTTTTCTAAATTCATTGGTCTGTCCAGGTTTAATTTAGAGTAATTTGCCAAATTGCACATCATTTCACCTACCGATCTTGAATGAAGACGGCGAAACTGGAGCACAACCGCAACATTTGCGCTGCCCACCTACCCCACCCACCGAACCGGGAATAGCCACTGTACCAAACCAATGAACCAATCGGTTCAACATTGGAGTCAATTAAATGTCAAAATAGTATAGTAACAATTAAACTAGGCCTAATTAACTCAATGAAAATAATCTTGTTATGTTTTTTTTTAGAAAATATAAAAACTCTAAATTCAATTAAATTTTATTTTAATGTAGGATCTTGTAATAACATTTCTCTATTTTTTATTTCTAAATATAGAAAATATTAAAGGAAAAGTAGCAATTTTTATTTTAAAACAAAAAAATATACGTAATTTCTAGAAAATGTAATCTAAAATAATATCTAGATGAAATATAAAATGTACTAGAGATGCTATTAGTTTTTTGTTGTTTTGAGGACAAATTCACAATCCAATTTAACTAGACCGGTTTCTATTCTCTTGTGAATGAAACAAACCGAACCAAACTAAACCAGGTGTCTTAATTGGTCCTATCTCTCAACAACTCTTTCCTCTCGGTTTCGTATAAAGTTTGTAGCTTTAAATCTCAGTGTCAGGTTTTGGTGGGAGGTAAAGAAGCAAAAAACAATGGGGGAGGAAACAAAGATCTTCACACTCTCAGAAGTTTCAGAGCACAATCACGCTCATGACTGCTGGATCGTTATCAATGCAAAGGTTTCCTTCTTCTTTCTCCTTTTTCTCAGCTCTTCTTTTTTTTTGTGCAAATTTCTCAGCTCTTAAACTAAAGATCTCATGCTTGAAACCACCTTTTGTTTTTGGCCCTTTTGGTGATTGCTCGAGACTAAACTTCACAAAGATAATTGGATCAAATCTTTAGATGGGTGAAGTGGAAAAAGTTGTAATCCTCAAACAGATGTAAAAACGGCTCTTCTTATTAGTTCTTACATATCTGTTTGGAATGATTAGCTAACACGTGTCTATCAGTAGTTGGCTCTGAAGATCCATCATTGTGGTTTTGTTATTAACTTGTTAAGGAATCTGTAGCTCCCCATTCTTGAGAGTCTCCTTTCGTATTGACAACTTGTTTCATTGATTAGCTAGTGAAATGCTTAGATCGTCTTCTTCAGCCACAGGAGAAGAAAGTTGAAAACTTTAAACGTTTTTGGTTTTGTTGTTCCATTAATTGTTTCTGTTTCTTTCATTTTTTTCCACTTTTTGTGAGTTTCCTTGGCGCAAGAAGCTTGCTATGTTCATGTTTCAAGTTGTTACTGTTTACTACACATAACTTATGAACCTTCCTCTCTGTGTCTCCATAGTCTCTTGCATTAGAATCATAAGTATGGTGATGTACGTTTGCAAATCACACAGGTGTACAATGTAACCAAGTTCCTTGAAGACCATCCAGGTGGAGATGAAGTTCTCTTGTCTTCAACAGGTCTGTATAATACACAATTGTCAAAATCACCTAGCGTTGATCGATATACATAGCATTCCATATTGATCTTGATTCTTCTCCTTCTAAAGGTAAGGATGCAACGGATGATTTTGAGGACGTGGGGCATAGTGAGAGCGCCAGAGAGATGATGGAACAGTACTACGTTGGAGAGATTGATCCCACAACAATCCCAAAGAAAACCAAATACACACCTCCTAAACAGCCTCACTACAACCAAGACAAGACCTCTGAGTTCATTATCAAGATCCTCCAGTTCCTCGTACCCATAGCCATCCTCGGTTTGGCAGTTGGGATTCGTATCTACACCAAGTCAGGATAGTAGTCTTCCTTTTACTGACCACCATTGCTACCATATATAGAGAGTGAGAGGTTAAGTCTTTTGAGAAGACAAATCTCGAAGTCTCTCCCTTTGTTCGTGTATCTCTGTTCCCATCTTTTGTTCCGTGAACGTGTTTTGCATTGTCTCTTACGTGTTGTGGTGAAGTTGCATCAACAAGCAGTCTTGCAGAAATGCAACTGATATTGATCTAGTATAATTCATATTTTGAAACCAAAAGTTATGACTTTGAGTGTTAAATTTTGAAGATTATAACATTTTCTTATCTCGCAATGTCAAAGGAGAAACTAACCAAGAAGCTTTCTGAACAAGATCAAGATCTTACTCCGAACTTGAATGATACTTGAGAGCACAAAGGATGAAAAACAAAAACAGATTACAAAGTCCGAAAAATAAAAGACGTTTTCTTTGGTTGCAGTAAAGACATTTTTGGAAGTTAGTAACTTGAGCTTACTCGACTACATCCCAACACAAAGAGTCCAAAAAACTTGTTCTGTAATTGTGGGTCTCTCTTTTGTACCTCTCCACCGCTTTGGCCGCAAGTCACAACCGCAGACACAAAGCACGATACTTATTAACTTCAACAGCAATATATTTCATTTAAAAACACATCTAGATTGGTTTCAGCGGTAGGTTTGGCTACGGTTTTGACGACGCCGTGTCGAGACTCGAATCAATTCAATCACAAAAAAGGAGTTTGGGACGATGTTTCGATGATAGATGAAAAGAAAATCACAATGATGATGTGTAGTGGGCACGAACTTACATATTACGATTAAAATAGTGGGCACAAATCACTAAGTGGAAAGTACAATGGACACAACACACACACAAATAATAGAAAGATTCTCTTTCTAGGACTTTTGATTTTAGTGAGAAGGACAGGGACAAAAAGAAAGACCACTATGAGACACCATCCATATCCATAACGAACAGCTTCTCTGTTTCTCTATTAACAGTATAATTATTGGCATATATATTTTGCATGTTTCTTACCTGTCACTGTGATGTTATATGTCTGAAGAACACAACACATGGACCATAATGATGATGAAGATAAGAACAAGAACTCAAGATGGAAGTCAGAGAAGAAGACAGAGAAGGATAAGTCTTTATTGAAAAGAGTTTTTAGATCAGTACATGTATACACCACAAATGGATACAAGACAAAGACTCCACTGAACCATAAACTGAAATAACTCTAAACCCCTAAACGCTAAACCCCAACAGACAACGGGTTAACCTTCTCTTATGGTTTAGTACTACTACTGCTACTACTAAGGTGATCTGTTTAGACCTGAAAAGGATTGGTATCAGTTGTGTGTTACACAAACCCTTCTCAGCTACTTAAGTTACAGACACCAATTTAAAAACGCTACATGGGTTTTTTTATGCTAAGTTCTTTACATGTTGGGAATGTTAAGAAACGGATGATAGAAAATAAAAGATCAAACCGATAATTAGCAGGAAAATGTTATTATAGCTTTGTTAACTATTAACACCACCCCCACCCTTTCGTTTTGTTGTTTTCTAGTCATCTACCTTCTTCCATTCAAACCGTCCTGGTAGTGGTTGTTCGTTCACAGGATCAAAGTTGTACCTGAACAAAAAAAAAGTTTACAGAAACCGTTAGGTACACAGCAGAACAGAGCAGATCCAAAATGTGAAACTCATAACCAAAAGGGTTTAGTTACTACAAAACAACTCATACTTGTCAATGAATTGTTTTTGTTGTTCTTCTTCAGCACCAGAGAAGAACTCGTCCATTTCAGGTGTGGTTGGTAGGTGACCGCGGCTGCCTGACAAACTCTCTTCTCTCTCGTTGCTATTGTCACTTACACCATTGTTAAGCTTTGGAGATGAACCTGGGCTTGTGATAGATTCCGGTTTTCTCATCAAACTGCATGGCGTGGACTCCCTTGTGGTCCTGTTGAAACTAAGAGTAAGTAACATGTTACTTTCACCACAATGCTCTCATGGATTAACTATGCTTCCTTAATTAGTAGTAAAAGCCAACAAACTTTATCTCCTATAGTTATAACTACTAAAGCTAACCCAGCCATGCTCTACTGAAAAAGGATAACGAGTAACGTCTAGTTCAAACCATTGCAGAGTAAACAGTAAACAAGATCTCGACTTTTGATTAACCCTTAACATCAAAAACTATCAAACAGCGAGAGAATATAGCATCCAAGCATTTCTACAATCATAACTAAGAACACTTTGCATAATCCCACAATTAACAAAGATAACCAACGGTTACAGGAGACATCTCATACACAAATACATCAGAGAGTAAACCAATTGTCACTATCACCTTCTTAGATGCATAAGTAATTCAAGAAGAGAAGTTAGAAAAAAAAACAAAAACTTTCTCAAGAAAATAAGTAATTTTGATTAATATATATATACAATTCTTTACCAGAAACAGAGAGAAGAGACTGGTGTGTCAGTATAAAGAAGAGATGGCATCATATCACACACAAGGTAAATAAGAAAAAAAAAACATTAAATTTCAAATCGGAAAATAATTGAAAATATTGAATTCGAAAACTTTAAAGTATAAAAATTGAGAAAATAAGTTAAGAATTAAAAAAAAAAGATGATACCTTTCACTGCCTTGAAGCTCATCCACGTTGATTTCACCACTAAAGTCCTTCGCTTTACCACACACAGCACTCTCACCAACCGAATCCGACCTAGACCCGTCACCACCACCAGACCCACGACCCGAATCAACATTTTGGGGGCTAGGGTTAGGGTTCCGGACCCTCCTCTGCCTCTTCCTCCGACGAATCACTACAATCGGCGGCTTCTTCTGGAGCCGACGACTCCTCAGCTGAAGATACGACCCGCCACCTCCGCCGCCGCCACAATCCGTCGTCATCTTCTGTTTCGACGGCGAGGAGGAGGAAGGCGAGGGTTTTTGAAGGCGGCGTTGGAGTGCTAGGGATTTAGCTCGAGTGAGGACACCGAGAGGAGAAGGAGAGACGTCCATTAGAGATAGAGATTCTCCGTCGAGTTTGCTCTTCTTTATGTATTTCCCCATTTTCCCGACGCTTTTCATGGAAAGCTCAGAGAGAGAAAAGGATCGAAGATTATTAGAGTTTAGGGTTGAAGATGGTGCTGTGTGGGTTCCACTCTCTTGTCTCTATTTATTTATTTAATCTTTTTTGTTTTTTTTTTCAGGTGGCTGCTTCTTCTTCACTACTACACTGTCCTTTACTAGTAGTATTTTTTTTTACTTTATTTTATATTTTAAAAAACTCGAGTGTAATAATTTGGATACTTATTATAAACGGAAAGGGAAAATTGTCATTTAAATCCCGAACTTTCAAATTTGGTTGAAAAAAAGCCCGAACTTTCCCTTGGACCATTTAAGGCACCAACTTATCTTGACTAGCCGTTTAAAGCCTCAAATTAGTTTGACTAAACCATTTTTAAGACGTCGTTAATTCGTCTAACGACACGATTAAACGGGGTTAAGCTCCGTTTGCTATTTCTGTTAAACCTAAACTACGCCGTTTTGGAAATAAGAAAAGCCCCAAATTCTCTCTTATCCAAAACCAAATCCCTAATTTCTCAAATCGAAAACACAAACATTTTCTTCAATTTGGGCGACGATGATCAGAAACAAAGGGATCCCAAGAGATAAAATACCTTTTCGACGAGGAAAGAAGAGAGATGCTGAATCTATGAATGACGGAAGTGGAGCAGAGGCTCGTGAAGCAAGAGCAGCTGGTCGCGAAGCAAGGTCTCGTGAGGCAGAGGCTCGTGAAGCAGAGAATCGTGAAGCAGAGGCTTGTGAAGCAAGAGCAAGGGCTCGTGAAGCAAGGGCTCGTGAAGAAGAAGAGGTTACTGAAGCACAGAATCGTGAATCAAGAGCCCGTGAAGAAAGGCTTCGTGAAGCTGCGGCTCGAGCAGAGGCTTGTAGGGTAGAAGAGACTCGAGGTTCAAAGGCTCTTATAGATGATTTAAGTGAAGATGATTGTGCTGTTGCTAATGATGATGATTGCGATGGTATCGAAAATGACGTTGATGAAGAGGATGAAGATGAAACAAATTCGAACCAAGCAGAGGATGAGGAAGATGAGGTAGACGAGGAAGAAGAGGTTGATGAAGACAACGTCGATGGAGATGCTGCGAGAGATGAGGCTGATGAGAGTGATGCAGATAGTGGAGATGATATATGGGATGATGAAAGGATTCCCGATCCTTTGTCTTCTGATGACGAGGACGATGAGGAAGAGCAAATTCGTAGAGACCATCAAGATCCAGATGAACTACTTGCTTTGGGAAAGACTTTTAATTCTGCAGAGGATTTCAAACTTGCTGTTCTGAGGTATTCTCTAAAAACCAGATACGACGTCAAGCTATATAGGTCGCAAGCAACGAAAATTGGTGCTAAGTGTTCAGATACTGATGTTCCTTGTGGGTGGAGGATTTATTGTTCGTATGAGAAGAGAAAACAGAAGATGCAAGTGAAGGTTTATATCAATGAGCATACTTGTGTCAGATCGGGTTATTCGAAGATGCTGAAGCGGTCGAGTATAGCATGGCTCTTTGCCGAGAGGTTGAGATTGAATCCGAAACTGACAAAGCAAGAGATGGTTTCAGAGATTTTAAGAGAATACAATCTGGTTGTAAGCGATGAGCAATGTGGTAAGGCGAAGACCAAGGTTCTGAGAGAAAGGAAAGCAAGTCATGAAGCTCATTTTGCTCGGATTTGGGACTACAGAGCTGAGGTATTACGAACTAACAAAGGCACCAAGTTTGAGATTGAAACAATTCCTGGACCAACCATTGGAAGCAAACAACGGTTCTATCGTCTCTATATTTGTTTCAATTCACAAAGGGAGTCTTGGAAGCAAACTTGTCGGCCCATCATCGGTTTAGATGGTGCTTTTCTGAGGTGGGACATTAAAGGTCACCTTTTAGCTGCAGTTGGTAGGGATGGAGACAACAGGATTGTTCCTATTGCGTGGGCAGTAGTTGAGATTGAAAATGATGATAACTGGGACTGGTTTGTCAAACAGCTCTCTGAAAGTTTAGGCCTCGATGATGGAAGAAATGTGGCTATCATTTCAGATAAACAAAAGGTAATGATTCTATTTTTTGAGTCTTTTTTGAGTCTTTTTTAAGTTTTTTGTGAGTCTTTATTATCTCAATTTGTTTTGCAGGGTTTAGTGAAAGCTATTCACAACGTGTTACCATCAGCTGAGCATCGCCAATGTGCTAAACACATCATCGACAACTGGAAGAAAGACAATCACGATGTGGAACTAAAACGTCTGTTTTGGAGGATTGCACGCAGTTACACCAAAGGAGAATATGCTGCCAATTTAGAAGCTCTGAAGCTGTACAATCCGAATGCTTACACTTCTCTACAGGCGACTAATCCTCCATCATGGTCTAGAGCTTACTTCAGGACTGGTTATTACTGCAATGACAACCTCAACAATCTCAGTGAGTCTTTTAATCGAACCATTCGGCAAGCAAGGAGGAAACCGATACTAGACATGTTAGAAGAAATCAGAAGACAGTGTATGGTGCGTAATGCGAAGAGGTCTATTATTGCGGGCAGATTGAAGACTAAGTTCACTAAGAGAGCTCATGCTGAGATAGAAAAGATGATAGAAGGAACAAAACACTGCATCAGACACATGGCGAGGGACAATTTCCATGAGGTTGAGGTGAATAATGTTGGTTATTCTGTTGATATGAACAATTGGTCATGTGGTTGTAGAAAGTGGGAGATGGTTGGGATACCTTGTGTTCATGCTGCAGCAGTCATAATAGGGAGAAAGGAAAAGGTTGGAGACTACGTGAGTGATTACTACACAACAAAGACGTGGCAGGAAACTTACAAAAAAGGAATAAGACCCGTTCAAGGTATGCTTCTGTGGCCTCGTTTAAATAGACTGCCTGTCCTACCTCCACCGTGGCGTAAAGGTGATCCTGGAAGGCCAAGTAACTATGCAAGGAAGAAAGGAAGATATGAGACTGCGACTTCTTCGAGTAAGACACGGTTATCTCGTGCCTTTAGGGTGATTACATGTTCCAACTGCAAGGAAGAAGGACACAATAAGCAAAGATGTCCAAACGAGACTGTTCCGGACGGACCTAAAAGACCAAGGGGTCGACCAAGAAAGAACCAGGTTAGTGTATTTATTTCTTGTACTTAAACTACTTGTTGGACAAATCTTAACTCTCTTATATATAGGATGGGATAACACTTTCTCAAGTTCAAGGATCACAAGGATTGTCTCAAGTTCAAGAATCACAAGGGATGTCTCAAGTTCAAGGATCACAAGGGTTTTCTCAAGGTCATGTTTAAAAACTATGGGGAAGAAATCAGTTCAAGATCTGTTGCTTTTGTTCTCGGATGGTTTGGTTTTGATTCTCGGATGGTTTGCTTTATATTCTATGGATGTTTTGCCTTTGTTTTGTTTAAGCACTGAAGAACAAGTCTTATTTTCGGATGGAGCTTGATGTTTTATTTTGGATGATGGTTTGTTGATCTTTTACTTTGGTTGTAAAACATGGTTTGGTGATGTTTTATTTTCGATCTATCATGTTTAAATTATCTGTTTTTAGCTTATATGGTTTCTATAATACTCATTCAACTAACAACAAAAGACAACAAACTTGATTCTTTCTTACAAACAATGTCATCAAACATGAATATCTCATTACCAAATGCAACTTAAAGACAACAACAACATAGAACCAAACACACACAAAGCACTACATAGAACCAAATGCAACTTACTACATCTTCCTTGCTAAGGTCACAACACAAACACACACAACGCACACTGTCATGAAAGCTTTCCAATTCCTGATTTCTATCTTGCTCTTTGCTACATCTTCCTTCAAATCTTCGATCAAAGTCTTTAACTCATCAACCTCGGTTTTGGTCTTAGTAATCTCCCTGTCAATGATTTCAAGTTTTGGAATAGCATCTTCAACCTCCTCACATACAGCATCCTCAACCCACTTAAATAAATGTCCCTAATTCAAGATAAAATTAGATACTCTTCTGTCAAAAAACCATACACAACATCTATGAAGCTTACCTTTTTTTTGCTTATACAACGGTAGAAAGGTCTTCCCGGATTCTCTTGTGTCTTCGATAGCAAAGGTACCACACGTAATCCACACTCACATTTAGTTGGAAACCCACGCTCTCCTCCTTCAGATTGTTCCTCTGAAGATGAACTCATCGTGAAATCGAGAAAGAGTTTGTGTTTTCGATTTGAGAAATTAGGGATTTGGTTTTGGAGAAGAGAGGATTTGGGGCTTTTCTTATTTCCAAAACGGCGTAGTTTAGGTTTAACAGAAATAGCAAACGGAGCTTAACCCCGTTTAATCGTGTCGTTAGACGAATTAACGACGTCTTAAAAATGGTTTAGTCAAACTAATTTGAGGCTTTAAACGGCTAGTCAAGATAAGTTGGTGCCTTAAATGGTCCAAGGGAAAGTTCATGCTTTTTTTCAACCAAATTTGAAAGTTCAGGATTTAAATGACAATTTTCCCTAAACGGAAATGATGACGTATATTGTTCTTTAAATAATGAACGTTTTTTTTTCTGGTAAAATAAAACTTGAGTTGCAATTCTCACTTTAAATAATGTTTGCTTCAAATAGATGTCCAACGTTACGAAAGGTTTCACGGCTACGCAACCTGAGTTAATTCGAGAATTTATAAGATATGAGTTTATCATATATTATATCAGTTGGTAACTTTATTTTTATTTTTTATTGTACTTGTTTTTTACTGTATTTGTATATAGCACAAGGAAAAGCTTTTGATCTCGTTTAAGGAGTGATCGAACTTAGTTTGGAATGTCAACTTCTACTGACTACTGACTAGTACTGCTGACCTCTATGAATTTCAGGGTAATTAATTACTTTCTGTGAACCACAAGGATACAATATAGCGTTGTGCAGCTACCAACTCTACACAAGATTTTCGAATTAGGACTAGTGTAAGTTGTTGTTTGATGGAATTGGGTTAGACATTTTAGAATCTATAAGTAGGTCTGGGCACAGATCGGATATCCGGGTTTTTGAAGGTATTTGTGATTTGCTTCGAATGCCACGGATATCTAATTTTTCGATTTGCTTTGCTTTGGAAAAATACGGGTACTCGGAAAAACGAATATTCGGAAAATAAATAAATATTTGCGAATATTTACGAATACTTACGGATATCTAATTTGTTTCGATTAATACAAATAATCTTAAAAATTCGATACAAGTTTGTTTTATAGAATGTTTTTTTGCATGATATATAAAATAAAAATTAAAAGAAGTAGTGAATCTACATAGTTTTAAAAAAATTTAAACTTAATTAACAATTATAATAACACAAACTTAAGAAAAAATTATAATTATCATAAATTTTTTCTCTTTCTTTTATGTAATACTTTTATATAAGTAATAATGTGAATATAATTTGTCAAATCATATGTTAGAATAATAATTATATACTTTTATACATTTGAAACTTTAAAATATAATCAAGATATACATGTATTTATATATTGCCGGATCGGATCGGATATTCGCTTTCCAAAATTTTAATATTTGTGATTTGCTTCGATTTTAACAGATATTGATTTTTAGTATTTGCTTTGATTCAAAAGTTTACGGATATTCGAAATTTTCGGATCGAATCGAACCGAATAACGAATCGAATCAAATTTAACGGATAAAATGCCCAGCCCTATCTATAAGAGTAAGATAAAAAAGGAACCGGGTTTCTAGTTCTGGGGGTAAAGGATTCACGGATGTGAGTTCTGTCACCTGTGTTCGAATCTCGGCCATTAGGGAATTAACATTTCTGCATCGCCAGGGAAAGAGGACTGACACGTGGCAACACGTGACTTGTCTGACCTATTTCTGTGGGACCAAGATATCTATGTATAATTTAAAAAGAAAAAAGATATAATGACATAATTTTATACTAGAGACAGCTGCTATTATATAAACATAGTTTATGTGGTCTTGCAAATATAAGGGAGGAAATGAGTATTGTTTTGAGAGAAACCTAACTTCTGTCAAACTTTTATTAAAAAAACTTATATCAAATTAATGTCTCAACTACAACCACTAATACTCAAGTTAAGTTTGTGATGGTATATCACTTGTCCATGTTTTCACATAATTTCTTTGAACGTGATTCTGCTATTTTTACTATACTTGATATTTTTCAACATTTTCAAAAGTAATTTCGGTTATTATGTTAAATCTATATTTAAAGAGCCAAAATATGATTAGTCTAATAATGTTAACTTTTCAGCGTTTTATAAATATTCTACAAAATGTTTGTTCAATTCTGTTATACAACTATTCTTTGAAAACGTGTTGATAATATTAATTACATAATGTTTTCACTAGATGTTTGTATAACTTGTAAACAGAAAATATCGTTTTTCTTTTTGCATGTGCGTCACTTTTTTAATATTTACATTGAAATATATCAGGTTAACGTCACGGTTCAAATCCCCATAGTATGTAAGAAACGTACACACGATATTTAGACACGTTCAAAAAGAATTAAATTTGTCCTTTAATTTTCCTTCTGTCAAACCCACTTTCAAGTGGAAGGAGTCGAACTCCTTTAGGTGCGAGGGGATGAAAATAGTGGATCACTAAATTAACAACTAAAGCCTACTAAGCTTGCAAAATTGAGAGCCCATTCATCCTTAATTGTAGTTTCAAAGTTATAACATAGTTGGTGTAGTTACAAACTTACAAGTATGTTTACAACGTGTATGTGTGGAACAAGTATGTTTACAACGTCAATGTGTGGAAACCCCTTAGTCCAATAGTTTGACTGAAAGCTTATTAATTTTTTTACATCATTGAGTTTGGATTTCGAACCCCAAGCGCAAGTAAAACCAGCCAAGAGTGGATTTTCATAGGAGTCAAGATGAAGCACTCGAACATAAATCCAGATAAGTAGATAGAATTACCAGCAGTACTAAAAGAAAGTTACAATGTGTATGTTTACATTTTTGTATAGAGGCCTTAGAAACAAAGGAGTTTAGTTGATTGATTATAGGAAACCTCTCTCTGAATCACTTTTAAACACTAGATCACAACAACAAGAAAACAAACAGACCCTCTCAAAGAGAGTAGGATCATACAGCAAAGATTGTAATTATCATAAGTCTCTTTGCTTTTTTTTTTTTAATGCAACCAAACCTATTATACAATATCTTATTGATGTGAACATTAAACAAAGAATTAGACTCAAAAATAGTCCCGAGCTCTGCTTTTTACGTTTGTTTCTTGATGGACATGCATATTTCTATTTCTACTTCCAAATCTTCACGGATTTGTCATGACTTGCAGACGCCATCATTCCCGTCGAAGGTGACTGTGCTAAGGCAGAGATCACACACTCATGAGCCAGTATTGTCATACATTTGTTCTCCTTCACATTCCACAGCTCCAGTGACTGCAACAGATACGTTTACCAAAAGTTAAAAGCAACTTACACAGAAAATCTGTTAGCAAAAAAAAAAAAAAAAAAAAAAAAAAAAAACTTACACAGAAAATCATCACATCAAGCAACATTAGAGCCTGATATAGATTGATATAGATGGTAACATAGATTCGTTCTAAGCTGAATAAATTGAATAGAGATAATACCTGGTAGCCACCGATGACCAAGAGATTGGGATAGCTAGGGTGAAAAACGCACGAGTGGAACTTGTTTCCACTAGAACTCAGCTCGTGGATGCAATCTCCTGAGCTCGGAGACCATAGCTTAACAGAGTTTTCACTAACCGAAGCTAGCAACTCCCCGCTTGTGTTCCAACAAACAGAATTCACATTCGAGGAATGTCCCTGACAAAACAATATTTTTTTTTAAAACAAGCCATGAGACATAAACTCAGTCCTGCGTAGGTGGGTCTATGAGCAACGAATGCAGGTTTATGACATCTAAGCACTGAATGTTGTCATACAAGAAAACACATTGACTTGTAACATGCATAAGTCTTAAACAGAAAACAGAGTCTTATGTGGGCTGAAACAGAAGAGTGAAAAAATATATTCGGCTTTACCTTGAACAAGTGGACCCGTATGTCTTTTTCAACATCAACAATTGAAACAGTACTATCCGAAGCAGTAGCAAGAAATTTTCCACTTATTGGCTGGAACCGTACTTGCGTGCTAGCCCCCTGTGCTTGAAAAGTTCAAAAGATCAGAAAACAATAGTTCAATCGTTGGAGAAGCCCATACGAGACAGGGGCTTGCCTTTGAAGCACGAATGTAATTAGAAGCGTTGATGTTCCAGAAGCGAATATCATTGTTGCCATCACAAGAGCAGAGAATTTCTGTTTTCTGGGGGTGAAAATCAAGGGACATAACAGGTGCAGCATGACCAGAGATTGTTCGTAGGAAGTAACCAGGCTGCACATCAGATTGGTGGTAATAAGTCCCAACAGAAGACGAAAAAATGGCTGCAACCAAAAGATATGAATTAATATACATCAGAAGCATCCCAGATTTTGATAGTTTTGTCGAACGATGACGTCGCCAGTTGAGTAGTATTAGGTCTGAAGCGAACATCTGTGATGATATGACCATGTTCTTCCGGGGTGCTCTCAGTATGTAGTGTTTCCATGTTCCAGATAAAAACCTAGTGACAAAAAGACATCATCTGCTTTAAGCAAACAAGATCTGACATACCTATAAACAATCTACAGATGATAAGGGCATGGCAGGTTTTGTAAGCAAACTGATATGTACCTTCTTATCATGCCCAGCGCTAGCCAACAACTTCCCATCAGATGAGAAACTACAGCAGATGACCTTACTAGCACTTCTTCTAATAGAACTAACCTCACTGAAACTAAAACCTGATAAAACGAAAAAGGATCATGGTTACCTATATCCGGTTTACTAGTAGTATGATAAGTCTGACGAGGCGAGAGAATACCCTTTGAGGTTTCTGCATGCTCAGAAGGGTTCCGCTTTAGGGTGCTAAATATGCTTCCTCCATCTCCATCATCTTGGGACAAAAACGATTCTACATTATCTTCTAGAGCTCCCACATCTCCAAACGGTTCCATGTCATCCTGCAGCTAAGAAAGTTGAATATAACACCGGCTCCATAGGCTATGCAAGAAAATACTAAAGCCATAAAGATTCTTATTACTGGAACAAAGCTAAAATATCATTCTTCTGAGGAAATTGAAACTATACCAGTTGATTTGCTGACGATGCCAGACCACTTATTCCATCAGAACCATACATCATCGGCCCTTTTGGCATGTTATTCACATGCTGCATGTTACTAGCTATAGCAACTCCATCGACAGGGGTATGCGTTGACGGAGTTGACGGCTGTGAGTTGGATGGGCCGACCGTGTTTCCTGTCCCTGTACTGTTCGCAGGACCAGAAGAGGAAGGTCCTTTTCTTTTGCGGTTGTTCTATCATTGACACGAAAATAAAGTTATAGCTCAGTCATTTTACACACTGAAGAATATACTAATTTGAACCAAACCACATGATCCACATAAATGTACCTGCTGTGATTGCTGTGAGAGTAAAGGATCTTGTTGATGAGAGGAAGCTTGCTGTACTGGCGGCGTGTTGATATGCTACAGACCAACAAAGAACGAAAAAAGGGAAAATCAGAAAGATTTTTGATTGATATAAATCTTAGCAGCGAATCCCCCACGTTTGGTAGTTAACAGCTATTATTCACACATAAATTTTCTCAATAGAGGGGAGCGTGTGGTTAACACGGAGAAACCAAGTTGTGTTCCCTAGATAGATCTACATTAGGATAACAGAAACACATTACCTAACAGACTGTTCAAATGACAAGTCGCATGACATCATACGCTAGCAATTTTCGGCAAATGCATACAAAGACAGACGTATTGATCAATTTCACCTATGGGAACTTTTGCTGATTTGAGAAAAAGTCTTACTTTTGAAGAACTTGAGTGCATAGGCGAACCTATGGATCCATCATTGGCATTTTGCTGACCATCTTTCGAATTCAGGTTCCCTCTAGGTAATCCTGTAAATCTTCGAAGGTCCATGTCGCCACACATGTTAGTTATATTTCCTTGGTTCAAATTTCCTTGCCCTTGAACCTGAGCCAAGATCTGTTGTTGTTGCTGCTGTGGTGAGAGCTGAAATTGACTTTGATTTTGAAGGAAAGCTTTCTGAACTTGAGGGCCTAAACCTGGTCGGATTGTCTCAATTCCCTGTCACATTTGTCAAAAAAATCTTTATGAAAAAAACTGGGCTTAGGATGACAAACAGGCAAAAGAATCCCAGTGACTTACAGTTAATGGCCATCCCTTTAAAGGAAGAGCACTTACTCCAGGGTTTAATCCTTCAGAACAAATCAGTATGAAAGGTCAATTAATTTCCATGAAAGGATGCTACCAGTATTTACATACGATGTATTTACCTGCATTCCCCATCCCAGGCTTTGATTGCAGAATTCCCTGGCCATAAACTGTAGACGGATCCACTTGCGGTTGGCTTGGAGATGCACCGAGATTAGATTCAATTTTGATTTCCTGCACGTTCAAATGATTTAGATGCACACCCAAAAAAATTTGATTGGAGACTTTTTGGTAACAAGATTTAAAGATTCATCAAGTAAGGTAATTACAGGGGTCTGCTGACTTCGTGATTGAAGTTGCTGCACTGCTGCCGAAACACCTCCTCGATGGTTTCCTTGGACCATTTGACTGTTTTAAGACAGACAATACAGGATGAAAAAGTCGTCTAACCGTCTGACGACAGGAAATATGCAAGCTGCGACAATATATACCCATGATGGTTTGCTCCTGACTTAAGAAGAGCCATCCTTGCATCCATATGGGGTTGGGATGTCTCAGTGTTCATTGCATTTGGCTGCTTCATACGCTCCTCATACATTTTAGCAGTGACTTGACTGGCATTTGACTGCCCACGCATTGGTTCAGAACCAACACCATTCATTGGACCCCCTAGCGAAGGATGATTAGGGTTCCCACGCTGCATTTGAGCTTGGCGAATCATCTGCATCTGCTGCATTTGAAGTTGCTGCTCCTTTGCTTTACCTTGTTGTGCCTAAATTCACAACGCCACTGGTCATTTACCAAAAATAAATAAATCTCTAGATAGTAGATATCCCACCTTTATTTAAGCTGCAGCAGCCTCAGAATGTTTCTCATTCGTCCTTGCAATAAAGATGTCCCAGAACACAGACCACCACTCAAATAGAAACCCTCTAGGAGCATCAATTGCTACATCATTCACACAACACCAAAAAAAATCAACTCCAACGAGTCAATCACATAGCTTAAAGCGCAGTTCCCAATGAAAAAAAGAAACGGCTTAAACTTGGATAATGAATAAAAAAAAAAACATTCAAGAACCAACAGGACAAAAAACTTCTGACAAAACATGAATTTATTTTTATTTTATTTTTTATTTTTTATTTTTTGCGCAACACAAAACATGAATTTCACACCAAATAGATAATTACTTACCAACAGGATCAGGAGAGACTTTGCCTTCAGTCATAAAAGACTTGGCAGTGTTGTGCAGTTTCTTTTTCACCAAGTAATCATATATGTAAACGTCAAGCCTACAAAGTGAACAAAAGTAAATAAAAAAACTTTTAATTTTCGACCAAGAAATATAAATATGGGTAATTGAAAATGTTTCTCACTTTAAACTCAATTTCACTTACATCTTATCAGCTTCCCAATTACTCTGCGCCATACTTTCAGCCCACGATCAAGCTATGAAGTAGTTAAAAGTGAGTTAATCTCAATTCAGAACGATTCTACTCACAATTTCTATTGTTTTGATTAAAAAGTAAGCTAGCCTGAATAAGCCCAAACAAATCAGAATCTTTCAAGATCAAGCATTTCCACTGCACATACAGTGAAAATCAAGAATTGAAATCAGGAAAACTAGATCACTTTAACACGACTTGAGCGATTCGTTTAATTGAACATAGAAGTGGTAGAATCCATGATTAAGAAAAGAATCAAGAAATTACGGTTCTGGAGAGATACCAGTGAATTGTTATTCACCTGGAGCTCTGAGTAAATCGATCATGAATGAATGAAGCGATAGTTCAGATGAAAGAGGTTTTGAACAGTTTACGGTAAAGTTTTTTTTCAGACGAAGAATTTAGATAGAAATCTTTAGTTGACAAAAAAAAAAAAGATAGAAATCTTTCATTTTGCTTTTGGGTAAGCTTAGGATTCGGTTTTGGTTTATTAATGGGCCTTTGTATTTGAGAGCTCAGTAACAGACCTAATATTGGGCCTATTATCAAATTTAGCCGTGGGGCAATGGGAGTTTTGTATTTTCTCTACGTTTCCATCATGGTTGTGTGCACATTTTGTATATCAAGCTGTTCTTTACGCTATTCCAGTCATCTTTCTAGGTTTATCCTTTGTTCTTATTTCACACGAGGTTTCTTGAGTTGGGTTGTTATCTGCTATAGTACAATCTTACTTTATTAATTAAGGGAATGGCTATTAAAAATTACATAAGCATACATGTTTGTAGTTAAGTGGTAGACGAGACTTGAAAATGTGATAAAACACTTCTTTTAGGGTTTGAACTTCACTTAAAAGTTAAAACAAAGTCAATGTGAAAAGTCTGGGTTCGAACTTCGTATTTACAATTTATCCGGTCGTCTAGTAACATGTGATATGACTATCTATGATATTAATTTGATATTTTTATTTAACAAAGAATATCTCTTTAATATTCCACTGTAATGCATGCTTTAAGTTTAATATTAATTGTAATATGTATTTATTTTATAAGTTATTTCATTTATCTCAAAATCATTGGTTAAATAGATGTAATTCTTAAAAACAAAAATATTTTTTTCTTAATTTATATAAAATGAAAAAATTACATATTTTATAAAACTGAGCGAGTAGCAATTAACAAAATAACTGCATATCTTCCATGAGAATCAATTCAAAGTTCGACACAATGTTACATATCCAGTATCCTAGTCAATAGCAATGTAATCTGTATTTCTATGACTAGGTAATCAAACGAATCCAGCATTTAACCTTGTTATCTAAAAGTAAATGGGGCATGTACATAAAACCTTGCCTAACTGTATTTCTTGCTTTGTTTGTTTGGACAATGAAAAGTTAATACTATATGTTTGGTTTGAATCATTAATGACACAATAAATGAGATCACTTCTTTTTCACTAAATGATATCACATTTAGCGTTTGAATAATGCAAAAGGGTCCTTAAATAATTGAGGTACTTATAGTAGATCATGTCCAACTATAAAAGGAAAACTAAAGCAGCCACGATTTGTCAACTTTTATGTTTTTATAAGGTCACAATTTATTCATGTAGTTGATTAGTTTTTCTCTCTTTTGATAAATGCCAATGAATTTTTCTTTTAATTTGTGAGGGATCATCTTATTATATAAAGCTTGGTTCTTCAAAGTTACTAATTAACATGATCGCGACATGTGTCAATTAATTTTTTAAGATTGTGACATGTGTTATTCTATCTCATAATTTAAAATATATATACTAAGATAATAACAAAGACAAATTTTGTTAAAAAGTAATTATATATATAATCTAATAGTAATTTTCAATTTTAAAATCCTATAAAAAAGATAATTTGATAGTAATTTTATTTTAATTGTTAAATGTGTTAAAATACATAATGATTTATATATATATATATATATATATATACTAAGATAATAAAAACGAATTTTGAAATAAACAAATTTTAAAATTTATTTAATAGTAAAAAGGAAAATTTTAAAAGTATATTATTGGAAATTTTCCTTTCCAATCCTAAACAAAAATAATAATTTGAAAAATAATTTGTAAAAGACTATACTAACCTTGGTTCTTCAAATTTGTTAATTAACATGATTGTGACACATGACATAATATATTTAAAATTGTGATATGTGTTAAACTATCTTATAATTAAAAATTAATAAACTAAGAGAATAATTTTTTTTGTTAAAATTAATTATATAGTAATTTTCCATTTTAAAAATCTTAAACAAAATATAGTTGCAAAAAAATATTTGATAGTAATTTTATTTTTAATATTGTGACATGAATTATAATATCTCATGATTAAATAAATAAATATATATACTAAGAAAATTAAAAAACGAATTTTGAAGAAAAAAATTCTAGCAAATTTCCTTTTTAAAAATCCTAGAGAAAAAAAGATTTGCTAAAGAACTTATTTAATACTAATTTTCCATTTTAAATTTTGACATGTGTTAAAATATCTCATGATTAATAAAATAAATAACAAGATAATAAAAACAATTTTTTTTTTTTAAAAAAAAGTAATTTTAAAATTATTTAATGGTATTTTTCTCTACATTTTTATTTTTTTTTAAAAAAAATTAAACAAAAAATATTTGTCAAATAATTTATATAATACTATTAAATATAAAAAGGAAAATTGTGAAAGAGTGTTTAACATTAATTTTCCTTTCTTCAAATCCTAATCAAAAAGATTTGTAGAATAATTATTTCCACTATTTTTTTATAAATAATTAATGTCTAGCTATGAGTCTATGTGTTGCAATGTTTTTTTTTGATGTTCTAAGAACATAAAATAATAGATCCTTTACTATAGTCTTATGATTGTTTTTTTAATAATAAAACATTTAATTAGAGAAAAATTAATATTTTTTTTAATAATAAAACATTTTCTTAAAGAAAAATTAATATTATAAAACTTTATAATTTTCCTTGATCAAGATTAAAAAAAAAACTCTTTTGGTTGGCATTTAAAAATTTATTTGATCGTTTAATTTCACAAATACATAAAACAATAAAAACAATTTTTTAAAAAATTAATTTTGAAATTATTTAATGGTATTTTTATCTTTTTTAACTTTTTTTAAAAAAAATATTTTTCAAATAATTTATTTAATAATAATTTTTTTAAAATTTCTAAAGAAAATATAATTGTAAAATAAATTGATAATAATTATTTGATAGCAATTATCATTTTCTAAAATATTAAACATAAGAAAATTGTAAAATAGCGTTTAATAGTAATTGTCCTTTCTTTAAATCCTAATCAAAAAGATTTGTAGAATAATTATTTCAAATAATTTTTATGAATAATTAATTTTTTTATTTAAAAATCACAGACCAAAAGAAACTATAATTATCTACATATATATATATATATATATGTGATTAAGCTCCCTAATTTTCTTTTTTAAAATCATAAAACAAAAAGAATTATAATTATTCACATACTTTGACACCAAACATAATAAGAGATACAAAAAAATATTAGTTGAGTCATTCTACATGTTCTTTCAAATCTTCACGTGTTATATTTTTTTTTGGTGTCACATGTTGAGTAAATAACTAGATATCCTGATTTTCACATTAAATTGATGTTGAATTTTAAAAAAAGATATGATTATCATGGTGGCGTACATTAGTTATTGCTACAATTATACTAAGGCGTTTGTACATATAGACGTAAGGATGGACATGAATTGGATATTCAGGTTTTGGAGATATTCTGATCAGATCCATTTCATCTGAAATATCAATTATTAGATCTGATTCGATCCATAGTCACCCGGATATCCTGTGTTCCGAATATCCAAAAAAATTTAGATTTTTGACCAGATATCCGATTCGATCCGTAAAATAAATTTAAAAAATAAAAAATAAATCAAAATTCCAAAAATAATTTATATATAATAGTAATATTTTTATTACAAAAATAAAAAAATTATAACTTTTTAAAGTTCTAATAAATAATTTTTAGTAAATAAAAATACCATAAAACTTAGATGCATATAAGGGATCGGATCGGATATCCATCCTTAAAAATATTATTATTTGTGATTTGCTTCGTTTCTTACGGATACTGCATATTAGTATTTTCTTTGCTTAAATTTACGAATATTCAGAATTTTAATTTCAAATCCAAACGGATAACGAATCAAATCAAAATTTACGGATATTTTGTCAAGTCCTATATAGATGTTATGTTGTTGTGTCTAAGTTAATGTGACTATTATGCTTATATATGATTATGCTTATGTGTGTTTGTTCTTATCGACATATAAAATTGGTCATGTTGTCGTAGGTCATGCTACTATGGAATTTAAATCAAAGAGAACGACTTTGCAATGGGATGTTGTAGGTCATGTTATTAAGGAATTTAAATCAAAGAGAAAGACTTTGCAATAGAACAATATTACTAATGATATGCCTAAGCAACTTGATTATTGAAGCCGAAATCCTAACCGGAAGTTATGTGGGAAAATGATTTTTTATTGCTAGAATAAGTCTCATACCAACATATGCAAGATAGTATTTCAAACAGGAAAGACTTCAGTTTACTATGCAATGACTATTAACAAGAGTTAAG